>CM064562.1:5783075-5793075 GCA_032716605.1 Paralithodes platypus | reverse complement strand
ATTTGATTATTATTAATATTATTATTATTGTTATTATTATTATTATTATTATTATTATTACTCTCTCTCTCTCTGTCTGTCTCTCTGTCTCTCTCTCTCTCTCTCTCTCTCTCTCTCTCTCTGTCTGTCTCTCTGTCTCTCTCTCTCTCTCTCTCTCTCTCTCTGAATATTATTATTGTTTTATATTTTTGTGAACACGAAATGTCTGCATTATATATTCATTATTAGAATATATATTTATACTTATTACATATATAACTATACCTGTATGAATTATTGTTAGCATGTATTTTAGCTATATGCGAAATGATAATAGCCTTCACTCTTTCAATCGTCTTTCACATCCTTATGTAAATTATGCAGTATATTAAGATAGTTACATAGAGTTGCATAACTACACATACTGCACAGACCTTGCGGTCCCTACTAGTTAGTCAAGATATGATAATTATAAACTGATAGTTACTATAAAGTGGATGGTAAAGGCAGAAAAGCAGAAGGCTCTCTCCCCACCCACCAAATCCTCCGACCTTGGTTCGGCATGACATTTTGTTGGTTATACAGAATGATCACATTTCTACTGGGAAATTCATAGTAAAGAAGTTGAGAAATATTGTATACTGTTGACGGTTAACCCAACATTGTATACTGTTGACGGTTAACCCAACATTGTATGCTGTTGACGGTTAACCCAACATTGTATGCTGTTGACGGTTAACCCAACATTGTATACCGTTGACGGTTAACCCAACATTGTATACTGTTGACGGTTAACCCAACATTGTATACTGTTGACGGTTAACCCAACATTGTATACTGTTGACGGTTAACCCAACATTGTATACTGTTGACGGTTAACCCAACATTGTATTATTACTTTTGTTTCTTCCGTTTTTTTTTTTTTTTTTTTTTTTTTACCTAAAATACTCTAAACCTCCTTGAAATGGATGGCTACCCTCTTTTCAAATGTGTCAATTGTATTGCATTGTACAACTTTCTCTGGTAATTTATGAGAGAGAGAGATGATAGATAGATAGATATATAGAAAAATAGATAGATGCGTCTAGTCAAACGCACGTACGAACACACAGCCAGGCGGGCAGAGAGACCCTATGGAATACAGAGACTGGGAGATATTTACATAGTTTTACATATATACACTGGCCACACAGATCTTACGATCCCTGCAAGGTGGCCAGGACTTATATTAATCCTAATAGAGATAGCAACCCTAAGATAAAGTGGAAGGAAAGGATAGCAAAGATGAAGGCTCTCCCCAACCTCCGCTCCCTCCGGCAATATGCCGTACATGAAAATAGTTAGAAGTGAGAAGAGACCCTATAGAATACAGAGACTGGGAAAGAGACCCTATATAATACAGAGACTGGGAGAGAGACCCTATAGAATACAGAGACTGAGACTGGTGAAAGAGACCCTATAGAATACAGAGACAGGGAGAGAGACCCTATAGAATACAGATACAGGTGAGAGAGACCCTATAGAATACAGACTGGCAGAGAGACCCTATAGAATACAGAGACTGGCAGAGAGACCCTATAGAATACACAGACTGGCAAAGAGGCAGGGGAAGGATTATGACCTCGAATATTTTGAACGTTAGGTTATGTTATGTTAGGATAGATCCAGTTACACACACATATATATATATATATATATATATATATATATATATATATATATATATATATATAGAAAGAGAGAGAGTATAATATAGATTGATACATTATTTGTGCATTGTGTATGAAGGAGACAAAAGGCAGGCTGCCTGTAACGAGTGTCTCCCCCAAAGCCAAAAAGTGACAGGGAACAGAAATCAAAGAACGTTGGGGTCAAAATGCCTGGACACAAATGTTAAAGCAGTTTAAGTCTTAGATAGATAGATAAACAGATAGATAGATTGATAGATGGATAGATAAATAGATAGATAGATAGATAGATAGATAGATAGGTAGATATATAGATATACAGTATAGATAAACAAATATTAGCTATGTCCCTAAATAGATACTAACCCTAATAATATAACTACACAGAGAGAGAGAGAGAGAGAGAGAGCAAGTCCAGAACCCGACAAAGCCAAGTAGGTCCCCGCGCAATGTTTAGGTTCAGAGCTTCATAGGAGAGGGCTGCTCGGTCTGAGAGGTTTAATGCCGCGACTCACTATTTGGCAGGTTCGGGATAAAAAGGTGGATTTGACGCGATTTGCTGACTTGGTGATGAGGTCCGAGATTTAAGATTTTATATTTAGATTTTGTACTTTTTATTTTTGCATAATTATTTTATTATTGGTATCGTTTATATTTTTGTTATTATCATTATTAATATTATTATTATTATTATTATTATTATTATTATTATTATTATTATTATTATTATTATTATCTATATAGTTATCATTATTGGTAGTATTATCATTGCTATTATTATTTACATTATTAATATTCTCTCTCTCTCTCTCTCTCTGATAATTATTATTATTTATTTGTGATCAGGAAATGCCTGTGATTGTGTTATATAATCATTATTTGAATATATATATACTTATTACATATACGTATAACTATTTATGTATGCATTTTTCTTTAACATATATATATTAGCTATATTCGATATTATATAGCTTTCATTCTTGCAATCGTCTTTAACATCCTTGTCTAACGTATACAGTATATTATTAGATAGTTACATAGAGTTACATAAGTACACAGACCTTGCGTTCCCTACTAGGCCGTCCATATTTAATTATAAGATGATAGTTGCTACAAAGTGGATGGTAAAGGCAGAACAGAAGAAGGCTCTCTCCCCACCCACCACACCCTCATAAAATATAGTTGGGTGAACAAGGCCCCCAGCAGAATGAGAACATTTCTACTGGGAAATTGAAGAAAGTTGAGAAATATTGTATACTATTGACGCTTAACCCAACATTTTATTATTGCTAATATTTCCCTTTGTTTACCTAAAATACTCAAAGCCTCTTTGAAATGGATGTCTATCCTCCTTTTGAATGTGTCAATTGCTGCACATTATACACATTTTCTCTGGTAATTTGAGAGAGAGAGAGAGAGAGAGAGAGAGAGAGATGGATAGATAGACATATAGATAGATAGATATCTACTAATAAAGGTTACTTTCTGTGAGTATTCTGTCTGTCTGTTTGTTCACGAACTACTCCCTCAGTTTTCAAGATGAAGAGCCCATACTTGGCATGCGTACTAAGGGGGTGCCAGAATAGGCTTTAAGTGGTGGGGGGGGGGGGGAAGCGGGGACTCCCCCCCCCCAACTCCCTCAGTTTTTAAGATGGACATATTTGGCATGCATAGTAAGGGGGTGCCATAATAGGTTTTAAGCGGCATTGGTTTTGTCCTCCGGGGGGCCCCCCCCCCCCTCCCCCCTCCAAGTTAGACAGCCCATACTTGGACTTTTCCCCTGGTAGCGCTGGGTATACCTCAACTGGTAAATACATAATTATATATACTGTATACTGTATTTCTATCTTTTGCCAAACGTCTTGATCCCTGAGGGGATGGCCAGGAATGTCACGTTTTCATCTCTTAGACTTTCCTATATAAACTAAAATGTGCAATATCCTGGTAAATATGAGATATTTCCAAAACCGTCACATACCGGTAGTAAAGTACCGGTATGAATATTATTGTTAGGTCTATTAAATCTGAAACTTATGACAGGTATTTTTGAAACACCCTGTGTATACCCTGTATATATATATATATATATATATATATATATATATATACTGTATATATGAATGCAAGAGGTAAAAACTAACTCCATTAACCCTCTGACTCCCACAGATATTTCCTAATCTGCTTGATCGTCTAATAGTAGCCAGAATATAATGAAGAATGCTCCTTCATATACTGAAAGAGTTAACTAAGCAAGCGTACGTACGAACAAACACACATGCTTCTAGTCAAACGCACGTACGAACACACAGCCAGGCGGGCAGAGAGACCCTATAGAATACAGAGACTGGGAGAGAGACCCTATAGAATACAGAGACTGGGAGAGAGACCCTATAGAATACAGAGACTGGGAGAGAGACCCTATAGAATACAGATACTGGTGAGAGAGACCCTATAGAATACAGAGACCGAAGAGACGCTATTTAATACCGACTGGGCGACCCGATAGAGACCCTATAGAATACAGAGACAGGGAGAGAGACCCTATAGAATACAGAGACCGGGTATAGAGACCCTATAGAATACAGAGACCGGTGAGAGAGACCCTATATAATAAAAAGACTGGGAGAGAGACCCTATATAATACAGAGACTGGCAAAGAGTCTACATTTATATATATATATATACTGTATATATATATATATATATATTTATATATATATATATATATATATTTATATATATATATATATATATATACCGGTATATAAAAAAAATATATATATAATATATATATATATATATATATATATATATATATATATATATATATATATATTATATAATATATATATATATATATATATATATATATATATATATATATATATATATATATATATATATATATATATATAGATATATATATGTATAATGTATATATATATATATATATATATATATATATATAGAGAGAGAGACGCATACATATACATTAGTACACACAAACATGCACACACATAATTATAACCCCCCCCCCCCTATGCACACTCACAATACACAAACACACACTCACACACAACACACACACACACACACACACACACACACACACAACACAGTGGGTGGTAGGGCAACAGGTAGGGGTAGTGAGTATAAGTGGGTGTAAGAGGGTAAGGGGCTATGGGTGGTGGGTAAGATGGGGAATAGTTAGGTGGATAAGGGGGTATGGGTGGTGGGTTAGGTGGGTAAGATGGGGTATAGATAGGTGGATAAGGGGGTATGGGTGGTGGGTTAGGTGGGTAAGATGGGGTATAGTTAGGTGGATAAGGGGGTATGGGTGGTGGGTTAGGTGGGTAAGATGGGGTATAGATAGGTGGATAAGGGGCTATGGGTGGTGGGTTAGGTGGGTAAGATGGGGAATAGATAGGTGGATAAGGGGCTATGGGTGGTGGGTTAGGTGGGTAAGATGGGGTATAGATAGGTGGATAAGGGGGTATGGGTGGTGGGTTAGGTGGGTAAGATGGGGTATAGATAGGTGGATAAGGGGGTATGGGTGGTGGGTAAGGTGGGGTATAGATAGGTGGATAAGGGGGTATGGGTGGAGGGTTAGGTGGGTAAGATGGGGTATAGATAGGGGATAAGGGAGTATGGGTGGTGGGTAAGATGGGGTATAGATAGGTGGATAAGGGGGTATGGGTGGTGGGTTAAGGGGGTAAGGTGGGTAAGATAGGGGTAGGAAGGTGGGTATGGGGGTATGGGTGGTGGAGTAAGGTAGGAAGGTGGGTATGGAGGTATGGGTGGTGGGGTAAGGGGGTATACGTGGGTAAGATGGGCGTAGGAAGGTGGGTATGGAGGTATGGGTGGTGGGGTAAGTGGGTATACGTGGGTAAGATGGGCGTAGGAAGGTGGGTATAGAGGACCCAATAATATGTCGTCTGCACCATAGTTTTTATGTGGGTGGGTGGGTGTAATTTGGGCAGCCTGGGCGTGGGTGTGGGGGTGTAGGGGGTATAGGAGGGAAGTAGTAAAAGTGTGGGCAAGGCTGAGATTGGAGTGTGTGTGTTTGTGTGTGTGTGAGAGAGAGAGAGAGAGAGAGAGAGAGAGAGAGAGAGAGAGAGAGAGAGAGAGAGAGAGAGATAGAGAAAGAGGTCACCTAGTGCGGATCGTGGTATAAGGCAGGGTTTTGTGGAAGATAAAATACCTTCAGTTTTACAACATTTTAATATCAATCACAAGATGATTTACCAAACTTAATTTAAAGTGTGGCCATCTTAGTAAAGAAGGTTAGCATAGTAGTTTAAGGGGAGGTTTTTAGTTGATTCCCTAGACTTCCATCAAGCTTAAAATTACTCCCCCCAGACCCCCTTTCAAGATAAATTTGTAAATTTTTCGGTAGAAAAATGTCCCGGCCGAAGGCCGGTTCCCCTTACATTACAGGCTGGCTATCGCTCGCCAGGAAAAAATCGACACCTACTGTAAATGTCACGAATGGTCTTAAAATTTACAGAAATGGGGCGAGGGTTCTTAAAATCGCCAAACTAATGGGGTGACCGTCTTTAAATCTCGTAACTAATGGGGCTAAACATGAGGGAGAAGGGGTGTAAGAGAGGGTGTTTGCAGATGGGTGGGTGAGAGAGAGAGAGGGTGGTTCAAGGTGGGTGTGAGTAATGATGTGTTTGGCAATGAGAGTGTGGGAGAAATTAGGACAGTGAGAGGGAGGTAGGTTATGTGTGCTAATGAGGTGTGTGTGTGTGTGCTGTGTGTATGGGTGTGGGTGTGTGAGGTGTGTGTGTGTGGTTGTGGGTGTGTGTGTATGTGTGTGTATGGGTGTGGGTGTATGGGTGTGGGTGTGTGTGTGTGTAAATAGATTGATATATATAACTATGACGCAGAAAGAGAGAGAGCGAGAGAGAGAGAGAGAGAGAGTACAAACATACCTATCAATAATAGTTTCACATACTAACAATTACCATGCTATTGTCGTCATACAACACTATTTCATTAACCTCTTCAGTACCATAACACCTATTTACCTTTGTGATTCTGACTCAAATTTGACGCTTTTACGCAGCTTGAGAAGGACCTAGGTTATTATGAGGGTATATTGAAGTCGTATTGACCCACTTGAGTCATAGAGGTAGATTATAAACCAAAGAAAATCGTCTAAGAGTAACCAGAATAGGCTTAAGGGGAGGTTTTTAGTTTGTTCCCTAGTCATTATAATCAAGCTTAAAATTTCACCCCATAGACCCCTTTCAAGATAAATTTGTACATTTTTCGGTAGAAAAATTTCCCGGCCGAAGGCCAGTTCTTCATAAACTTCAGGCTCGCTATCGCTCGCCAGGAAATAATCGACACCTAAATGGCACGAATGGTCTTAAAATTGACATAAATGGGGCAAAAGTTCTTAAAATCGCCAACTAATGGGGCGAACGTATTAAAATCTCTAGAGCAATTGGGCTAAACATCAGGGAGAAAGGGGTCCAGAAAAAAATCCCTCAAGTGGAGATCTCCCCTGAATATTACGTAATGGTGGTGAAGGAGTTATTAATTAAAGACGTAATAAAAAGCAATAGGACTTTTGTTATTTAGTTAGAAGTGTATTATTCGTGTATTATTCGTGTATTATTCGTGTTGACATGAGGGTACGGTATTATGTTGTGGTGGGAGTTTATGTGTGTTTGTAGTTAATATTTGTATGAAGGTGTGTGTGTGTGTGTGTGTACGTGCGTCATTCTGTGTGTGTGTGTGTCTGTATGTGTGGCTGCGTTTGTATATGTGTGTGTCTGCGTTTGTGTATGTGGATGTGTGTGACTATGTGTATGTGTGTGCGTGACTGTGTACATTTGATTGTGTGTATGTGATTGTGTGTGTGACTGCGCGTGCGTGTGCGTGTTTGCGTGTGTGTGAGTGTATGCATATTTTGTGCGTGAGTGTACATAACTGTGTGTACGTGTTCATAAACCGTATACACTCCTGTGACTGTTCCCATGTACACACCGGTCATTGACATACCTGGCTGTCTTACTGTCATATATTATCATCTGTTCTCTCACTCTCCACAGGTACACACATACACACACACACACATATACTGTTGTATATTATCATATGTTCTCTCACTCTCTACAGGTACATACACACACACGCACACACACACACACACTCACACACACACACACAAACACACTATATATTACCCTCTGTCTCACTCTCCACAGGTAGACACACACACAGTATATTCATATAAGCACACTTTACACTCATACAGACATAAATAATGAAAACTCTTGGTATGCATGTCCAACAGAGTGTACACTATATTTATATAACGTTATACAGCACTACTCAGTTAAACAAACTTTACACATTACAATATTCAAAGTGTTCTTCTAAGTAAGATATAGTAAATAATAAATGCATACCTGTCATTAATCAATTAAGTTAAAAATAACAACAACAAACAATGCATGATGCCACAGAGAAGTAAACAATGACCAGTTACAATATAAACTGGTTGAATTGACCAGATTGGGTGATAGTAAGACAATGGGTGTGATTATACAGATTATCGTGGGTGTGGTATATTTGGGTTTCCGGTAGTAGTATATCATATAGTAGTTTATAGTAGTATATTTTGGTTGTTTACGTACTGGTGATAGTATTATAGGTGGGGGTCAAACGTTCCCTGCCTCATATAGCTTCATGGCTTTGTGTCTATACTAGATCATCGTTCTGTGTTTGATTGGTGTAAATGTTTAACTACCTCTATATCTCTCCTTGGCGATAGTACACCCTCTCTCTAAGGACTCTCACCTCACCCCCCACCCCACATGCACCATATACTATATATATATATATATATATATATATATATATATATATATATATTTATTAATAAATGGCTAATTTGATCGAAACACCAATCTAAATGGTTATATTTGTATAAAGAAAATCACAAGGCCTCACGAACATTAATTTTGTCAGTAGCTGTAATGACTGGATTTTTTTTTTTTTTTTGTATAATTAACCTTCATCAATAACTGTTATAATAGTAAGCAGTGTATCATAATAAGTTCATGTAAGTCAATAACAATCGTTCCAATATTATAACTTAAATTATATTTTCTTAGGAGAATGTGGATTGAGCGTTCTCAGAATAATATAGGTTAAGGGGACTGTGGCCTTATTTGTGTCTATTAAGTCATGTATTCCTCTATTTCTTAGTTTCCTCCCTAGACCTCCATCAAGCTTAGAAACACCCCCTAGACCCCCCTTCAAGATAAATTTGTACAATTTTCGGTAGACAAATTTCCCGGCCGAAGGCTGCTTCCTCTTACAATTTCAGGGTCGCTATCGCTCGCCAGGACAAAATCGACACCTAAATGGCACGAAAGGCCTTAAAATTGACAATGCAATGGGGTGAAAAGTATTAAAATCGCCAAACTAATGGGGCGAACGTCATAAAATCTGAAAACAAATGGGGCTAAACACGAGGAAGAAGGTAACCCAGAAAACCGGCCCCTGCCCCCTTAAGGGGAGGTGTTTAGTTTGTTCCCTAGACCTCCAGCAAGCTTAAAATTACACCCCCTCGAGTCCCTTTCAAGATTAATTTGTACATTTTTCGGTAGAAAAATGTCCCGGCCAAAGGCCGTTTCCTCTTAAGTTACAGGCTCGCTATCGCTCGCCAGGATAAAATAGACACCTAAATGGCACGAAAGGTCTTAAAATGGGGTGCAAGTTCTTAAAATCGCCAAACTAACGGGTCAAACATCTTAAAATCTCAAAAGCAATGGGGCTAGACATGAGAGAGGAAGGGGTCCAGAAAAAAGTCCCTCAAGTGGATACCTCCCCTTAAAGTCTGTGTTCCTCTTAATTCTATTTACTCACTTCCTGGAGTTTAGCCCTGGGGAAACTAGCATCTTGTACCGGTATCCTATAAACTAGCATCTTGTACCGGTATCCTATAAACTAGCATCTTGTACCGGTATCCTATAAACTAACATCTTGTACCGGTATCCTATAAACTAGCATCTTGTACCGGTATCCTATAAACTAGCATCTTGTACCGGTATCCTATAAACTAGCATCTTGTACCGGTATCCTATAAACTAGCATCTTGTACCGGTATCCTATAAACTAGCATCTTGTACCGGTATCCTATAAACTAGCATCTTGTACCGGTATCCTATAAACTAGCATCTTGTACCGGTATCCTATAAACTAGCATCTTGTACCGGTATCCTATAATTTGGTTCCGGTATTTTATCCGGATACTCATTATAATAATTAAGTATATAGAACCCCCTTCAAGATAAATGTGTACATTT
>CM064562.1:5730575-5780575 GCA_032716605.1 Paralithodes platypus | reverse complement strand
AAACAATCGACCAAAAAATACACTGTTCCCCCTTAAAATACAAATATTTCTAATTCTGTGTTGGCTAGACGGCTGAGGTGAGGGGGTCGGGCACATACTTATACATATAGCTATATACACACACAGCTACATACACACACGCACACAGCTACATATACACACACAGTCACACACACAGCTACATATATACACACAGCTAGCTACAATCACGCACCCACACAGCTACAAACACAGCTACACACACACACAAAGCCGCAAACACACACAGCTACATGCACACACAGCTACAAACACACACGCATACAGCTACATATACACACACAGCTACAAACACAGACACACACACACACACACACTCACACATACACACACAAACACACACGGAAGTTGGGGTACCAGTGCCAAGTCCGTCTGCCCTCACGTCCTTACTCTTATTTATATAAAACACTCACAATAGTTAACCTACAATATTATTAGTATGCTACAAATTCTTTATGATACTACTACTACTACTACTACTACTACTACTACTACTACTACTACCCCATTGAGGATCATGACGCGTTTTAGCAGTTTATTCTGGCTATTTTTAGACGATTTTATTTAGCTTAGGAAAGGTATATGGGAGGTGAAAGGGTATATACTGGCCCAATTAACCCTCTGACTTCCACACCCCCTTCCTAATCTGAATAAAATCATCTAATGACAGCCAGAATAGACTGTCAAAATACGTCAACATCTTCAAGGAGCAAATAATAGTGATAATAAGTAGGTATGGTGGGCGGGCTTATGGCTTCGGCTCCGCTGCATGTCTGCCTGCCGAGATAGGAACCTCTCCGAGTGGTCGGGGGCCGGGGGAGTGCTGGAGGGACCTTGGTGACCCTGGTCTCTGGGTCTTCTCCTGGGTAACCTAGATGTGTATGAATTTGTGTTTTGTCTGTGTGTGTTCGTTGTTTTATGTTGTGTTTTGTGTTTTCCCTGTGCTTGCTCTGTCTTGAGTCGCCCCCCCCCCCAAAAAAAAAAAAAAAAAAAAAAAAAAAAAAAAACACACACAAACAGAGGGAAAAAGAAAAGAAAAAAGAATGGGAAAAGTGGGAATTGGGCCTGAGTAAATAGAAATATGCATTTTCCTCTTCTGTGGTTGGGCAGGGCATACTCCTCCGTTCCTTACCACCGCTACCACAATCATAGCTCTAGTCTGTTTCTTTTCGACTGACGGTAAATTATAAAGTTCTCATGATGATTTCGCAGTTATTTTGAAGATTTTGTAGTGACATATGGTGCTAATTAAATAAACTTGGTCTCCATATGCTGCAGACATCATAGTTTCATATTTTGTCATTAAGTATCGAGAAATTAGCTGCTAAGGGATTCAATTTATCGTCAGCTGAAAAGAGTTATAGCACGACTGTCACTAGAACTACATTGCCATACTTTGCCACACAATTAAATAAATATATATAGACAATCTTACCCTATTTCACTATCAATGCCGATTATTAACTATAGTCGGTTTCATTTCATCTGACGGTAAATTTAATAACTGAGCAGCTGATTTATCGATACTTAAGGGGAGGTTTCTAGTTTGTATCCTACTCCTCCAGCAATCTTAAAATTTCACCCCCTTGACCCCCTTTTAAGAGAAATTTGTACATTTTTCGGTAGAAAAATTTCCCGGCCGAAGGCCGATTACTCTTATATTACAGGCTCGCTATCGCTCGCCAGGATAAAATCGACACCTAAATGGCACGAAAGGTCTTAAAATTGCCAGAATGGGGCGGAAATTCTTAAAAATCACCAAACTAATGTGGCAAACGTCTTAAAATCTCAAAAGCAATGGGGCTAGACATGAGGGAGAAAGGGGTCAAGAAAAAAGTCCCTCAAGTGGAAATCTCCCCTTAATGGAACCAATATGAAGCTACTATGTCTCTGCACCATATTCAGACCAAGTGTTTATAATTAGCATCATATTTCACTACAAAATCGTAAACAAATAATTGAGAAATCTTAACGGGAACTTTGCAATTTTCCGTCAGTTGAAAATAAACAGACTATATAGTGTTATGTAAGGTTATAATAAATAAACAGACTATATAGTGTTATGTAAGGTTATAATAAACAGACTATATAGTGTTATGTAAGGTTATAATAAATAAACAGACTATATAGTTATGTAAGGTTATAATAAATAAACAGACTATATAGTGTAATGTAAGGTTATAATAAATAAACAGACTATATAGTGTTATGTAAGGTTATAATAAATAAACAGACTATATAGTGTAATGTAAGGTTATAATAAATAAACAGACTATATAGTGTTATGTAAGGTTATAATAAATAAACAGACTATATAGTGTTATGTAAGGTTATAATAAATAAACAGACTATATAGTGTTATGTAAGGTTATAATAAATAAACAGACTATATAGTGTTATGTAAGGTTATAATAAATAAACAGACTATATAGTGTTATGTAAGGTTATAATAAATAAACAGACTATATAGTGTTATGTAAGGTTATAATAAATAAACAGACTATATAGTGTAATGTAAGGTTATAATAAATAAACAGACTATATAGTGTTATGTAAGGTTATAATAAATAAACAGACTATATAGTGTTATGTAAGGTTATAATAAAAACAGACTATATAGTGTAATGTAAGGTTATAATAAATAAACAGACTATATAGTGTAATGTAAGGTTATAATAAATAAACAGACTATATAGTGTTATGTAAGGTTATAATAAATAAACAGACTATATAGTGTTATGTAAGGTTATAATAAATAAACAGACTATATAGTGTTATGTAAGGTTATAATAAATAAACAGACTATATAGTGTTATGTAAGGTTATAATAAATAAACAGACTATATAGTGTTATGTAAGGTTATAATAAATAAACAGACTATATAGTGTAATGTAAGGTTATAATAAATAAACAGACTATATAGTGTTATGTAAGGTTATAATAAATAAAAGAAAATGGGATATACTTGGAATGTTGTGTTTTCCCTTTCTACGAACAATATGAACAAATAATTTTATATTGTTAAACCAAAATAATTATCTTCTGCTATTCATAAAAGGTCGCAATTACTGAATAATTAAACAATCTTTTAAACAATATTGATAGGCCCAAATAATTACTTTGCGTACATTTGTATTTCCTATTTATTTGTATTTTTTATTTATTTTTATTTATTTTTTTGTGGTGGTGGGGGGAGGGGGGGGGGGGGAACTGCGTCAAAGCGTTCAAGTGCCTAATTTGTTGTTTTCTATGTGAGTGAGGGAAACAAACGGCAGAACTGCCTGTAGCGAGTGCCTCCCCCAGAGTTGAAAGAGTGACAGGGCCAAAATCAAGGGACGTTCGAGCCAAAATGCCTGGACACACGGAGTTTGCAGCAATAATTGATACAATCCTATTGTGGCCTCCTTGAAAATTCTGAATAAATTTTCATTTTAACATATATTAGGTATTGCCATGTATTTGTACAGGAAGTACTATCTGTGTTTGCCCTATACTGCTCCACTATTAGTATTTCTAGCAGATACAATTCCGACTCTCTTTTACTGGGCGACCAAACACTTACGACACCACAAATCCTGTTTACGTGATGGCATGCTACAAGCCAGGCAAACACGAAGGTTGGGCAGGAAGCGTTGGTTGGAGAGGAGAATAGTTAGCTGGGGTTAGACATGGCTGGACGTAGGTTTGATGGTAGATTGAACAGGATAAGTGGGTTGGAGAGGAGAATAGTTAGCTGGGGTTAGACATGGCTGGACGTAGGTTTGATGGAAGGTTGGGAAGGATAGGTGGGCAGGAAGTCATGGTTGGATAGGAGAATAGTTAGCTGGGGTTAGACATGGCTGGACGTAGGTTTGATGGAAGGTTGGGAAGGATAGGTGGGCAGGAAGTCATGGTTGGATAGGAGAATAGTTAGCTGGGGTTAGACATAGTGGACGTAGGTTTGATGGAAGGTTGGGAAGGATAGGTGGGCAGGAAGTCATGGTTGGATAGGAGAATAGTTAGATGGGGTTAGACATAGTGGACGTAGGTTTAATAGAAGGTTGGGAAGGATAGGTGGGCAGGAAGTCATGGTTGGATAGGAGAATATTTAGCTGGTGTTAGACGTATAGGTTTGATGGCAGTGGTGCTTGATTACTGTCTTCACAAACAACACAACAGTGTTTTCGTATAAGCATTAACCAAGTTTAAGTGATTGGGAAAGACGTGGAATGCCAACAGTTGTGGACGTGTATAGATCCCCTAACCTAAGGGCTTTCTTCGTTTACACCAACGAGAAGGTAAGGAAGTGTGCAGCAGCCAAGAGCAATAAATCTCTTCCGTGATCGTGGCTATTACTCTTACAATTTTCGGTGTGCTTGCTCAAAAGTGCAGCTAGTGTTAGCAGCGCAGCGTCTACGATTGTTCAAACTTTCTACTTCGTGAAGGTGAGTGGCAGTATGTAACAGTACCATGCTTAATTTATCCTTGTCAGTTTAGCAGCCAGCACTATATCAACACAATGGTCTTCTGTAGCACAGGGCAGACCAACACAACGAGGACTTCTAAGACAGGGCAATGAAACTGGGGGGGGGGGGGGTGAGTTAAGGGGAGATGGCTCGTTTTTATGGTCCCCTTCCTCCCTCGTATTTTGTTTGTTTTGAGATTATAACACGTTTGGCCAATTAGTTTGGCGATTTTAACACCTTTCGCCCCATTTCGTTGTCAATTTTAAGACCTATCGTGCCATTTAGGTGTCGACTTTTTCTGGCGAGCGATAGCGAGCCTGAAATTTTTAGAGGAACCGGCCTTCGGCCGGTAAATTTTTCTACCGAAAAATGTACACATTTATCCTCATAGGATACCGAACTATAGTGGTCCTACTGATAGAGTCCACCTGTTTGTTTACGTTCAGAGGCAACTTTTTTGGCTCACCTCTAATTTTATACTTGCGCTCCTTCCCCCACCTATCCCTCCATAAGGAGATAACTATTATTTGTTACAGTGGTGGCCATGTTGTATGCCTTGCTGGCTAAGCTTCGGTGGTCTTCTAATAGTGGAGATCTAAGCAAAGTTCTCCCACATCAATTTGGATCTCCATTATCATTGTATGAATTGATTGAATGCAGTGTTATAGATCAACAAAGCAAAGGTATGGAAATATGAATGCAATATATCGAATACTTCCTATCTAGAAACGCATAAGCAGATTTTCACTTTAGACACCACACACACAATTAAAGATCATAATATTAGACCTATGGCAGTTCAATGAAGAAAGAACTTAACAGCACTTTCAACTTTCTTAAATAACAATATTTGTAGACAGTTGTAATGCCTATAAACCTTAACAAAAATGAAAAAATAAAATAAAAGGAAAGATGTCAAATTCACAAATTCTACCGAAAAATTTACACATTCATCTATAAACGAGGTCTTGTGGGTGCTTTAAAGCTTGTTGGAGGTCTAGGGAGCAAAGTAAACAAAATATAATAATAATAATAATGATAATACAAATAATAATAACTAGATAGATAAATAAATAAATATTTAATACATTAATAAATAACTACATAAGTTATGAAGCTGCGACGGCAATTTTTGAAGTTAACTGTACATTCACCTACCTGTCCTGTGCTCTATATTCATCCATTTACTGCCTTGTTGTTGTTGTTGTTGTTGGCACTGGTTACTGCTGCTGCTCTAACCCCCCCCCCCCCCCCCACTCATTTAACTCCTTACCCCCCGCCCCCCTGCCCCCCTCACCTGTAAACAAAAAGGTCTCTCTTGCCTTCCTTCCCTCCGCACATCTTTCAATCCCTTATCCCCAAAACCAATGGAAAAAACAAAACAAAAGACGTTCTTCTTCTTCTTCTTCTTCGTCTATCTGACTCGTTAGCCTCTTGCATTTACGTGAGGGGAGCCCAACTTGCCTTTGTACCGGCACCTCCGCATTCGAATGTAAACAAACACGTAGAGATTCCGCACCTCGGTATAAATGTACACATTAATGGATGAAACCCTTACTTTGATCATATATTGTTTGTGAGAATCGTTATAGAATGAGTTATTAAAGGTTAATGAATGATGACACAATGAGTTATTAAAGGTTAATGAATGATCACACAATGAGTTATTAAAGGTTAATGAATGATCACACAATGCGTTATTAAAGGTTAATGAATGATCACACAATGAGTTATTAAAGGTTAATGAATGATCACACAATGAGTTATTAAAGGTTAATGAATGATCACACAATGAGTTATTAAAGGTTAATGAATGATCACACAATGAGTTATTAAAGGTTAATGAATGATCACACAATGAGTTATTAAAGGTTAATGAATGATCACACAATGAGTTATTAAAGGTTAATGAATGATGACACAATGAGTTATTAAAGGTTAATGAATGATCACACAATGAGTTATTAAAGGTTAATGAATGATCACACAATGAGTTATTAAAGGTTAATGAATGATGACACAATGAGTTATTAAAGGTTAATGAATGATCACACAATGAGTTATTAAAGGTTAATGAATGATCACACAATGAGTTATTAAAGGTTAATGAATGATCACACAATGAGTTATTAAAGGTTAATGAATGATCACACAATGAGTTATTAAAGGTTAATGAATGACCACACAATCAAAGTTACCTGAAGCGTGAAGTACCACATGAAAAGTGACGACAGTTTCTTTAGAACATAATCTCCAAAATGGATTTGTTATTACTGGCGTACGTAGAACCGTGTGTGTGTGTGTGTGTGTCCCTCCCCTGTGGTAGAGTGTGGCAGTGTTTGTCTTACTTAGGATAATAGTAGTGGTAGTACCCAGCTGTCTTGTGTGTGTGTGTGTGTATTAGTGTGTGTGTGTAGGTAGGTGTGTGTGTGTGTGTGTGTGTGTGTGTATTAGTGTGTGTGTGTGTGTGTGTGTGTGTGTGTGTGTGTGGTCTTCCAACCCCATTTTATGCATATTATATCATATATTAGTATATTCTGAAAATTGTGGCTGAAAATATTGGCCTATAAGGATGCGAAATTTGCCCTAGAATATGTCCAATTCCATAATTGAAGACAAAACACATGAATGATAAAAATATAAACTTAACTCATATTTAGTTGAGTCACCCTTATGCCGGATCAACATACACGTTTTCCGTCATTGCTGTCTATCCCGTTTTCTATTGAGAGAAGATTGTACACTTGCGATTCCTGATGCACCCGCATAAAAAGGGTCACTTTACCAATGGAATACAAATTGACCCAGATAGTGTTCTGTTACGTGACTGTTTGTTTATTCGGTCATTCTAAAAGTAAGGATAGAAATGATTGGGTTAGGTTAGTTTAGGCTAGTCTAACCCGATTTTATTCTGTCACCTGCCTTCCCAATCTGACGAAATAATTGTACAGTAGCTTTCCTAGCTTACCCGAACTCATCTGATTATCCTATCCTATCCAAGCTTGCTAATAGCAAAAAAATACTATTACTGTATTTCTTCCAACAATGTCCTATTCGTCATAAAATAGCGTGTTCTCCAATAATATTCTATGCCATAACAATATAATAATAATAATAATAATAATAATAATAATAACAATAACATGAGGTCTTAAAATTGACAGAAATGGGTTGAAAGTTCTTAAAATCGTCAAAATAATGGGGCAAACGTCTTAACATATCAAAAGCAATGGGGCTAAACATGAGGGAGAAAGGGGTCAAGAAAAAAGTCCCTCAAGTGGACTTACTACCGAATAACTGACTACTGATTTTCTGACTTATCTCCCCTTAAATCAGTTTTTCCAACACTACTGATATAATTATGAGCAGCCATTTTAAGGGGGATGGATAGGCTTTCTGGTCCCCTTTCTTCCTCATGTTTAGCCCCATTAGTTTCCAGACTATATGACGGTCGGCCCATTAGTTTGGCCACTTATAAGATTTTTCGCCCCATTTCTTAGTCGATATTATGACCTTTCGTGCCATTTAAGTGTCGATAATATCTTGGCGAACGATAGCGGGCCTGTAAATTAGAAGGAATCGACCTTCGGCCTGGGTATTTTTCTTCCGAAAAATGTAAAAATTTATTTAGAAAGGGGATCTTATGTATTTGTTTATTTAGCTTGATGGAGGGCTGGGAAGGAAGCTAAAAAGATAATAAATATATAAATAAATCGACCAACAAATTAACCCTCCCCCCATTAAACCATTCTAACAACATACCATGCAAGATATAGCAAGTTAGCAACATCCTACCGTAGTTATTTTACCTACCATCAGCCTAATTAGTCACACATTATTACCCAATGCTAACAAATATATATACATCACGCTATAAAATTATATCTATACTATACCCTATTCCAAATGTATAGGCCAAAACTCTTGACCATTAACCTCTATAACTCACCCACGACTAGATTAATCGAGTTAATATTTCTATCATTTGGGAAGGGTGTGGAAATGTACAGTCCATTTGCTCTAGCCCACTTTGAGTTAAGGGGAGATATCCACTTGAGGGATTTTTGTCTTGACTCCTTTCTTCCTCATGTTTAGCCCCATTGCTTTTCTAATTTTAAGACGTTCGCCCCATTATTTTGACGATTTTAAGAACCTTCGACCCATTTCTGTCAATTTTAAGACCTTTCGTGCCATTTAGGTGTCGATTTTATCCTGGCGAGCGACAGCGAGCCTGTAATATAAGAGGAACCGGCTTTCAGCCGGGACATTTTTCTACCGAAAAATGTACAAATTTATCTTGAAAGGGGCTCAAGGGGGTGTAATCTTAAGCTTGATGGATATCCAGAGACCAAACTAAAAACTTCCCCTTAACAGAGGTTATAGGGTTCACGATTTCCGGCCTACCTACTTGGAACAGGGTACAGGAGAGTAGTTGACAGGCACCTTTCATCTCGCTCCATCCAGTTCTCTAACTCAAGAGTGAACCTGTTTTTATTATAGTCCTACTTTTACACTACCGGTAAAAGTTGAATCTTTTCCCTTTCCCAAATATTGAAGCTCCATGTGTCCAGGTATTAGCCCCTTCTGTACCGGCGACGTCTTTTTGATATGTCAGCTGCATTTAGACAATTTTATGAAGCTTCGGAAGGATGTATGGTAGCTGGAAGGATAATTGAGATAGTCTGTAATCTTTTAACGGGACTATATCCTTCCTAAGCTGAATGAAACCGTCTAATTGTTGCCATGATATAATGACAAGGACGTCGCCGGTAGAGAAGAGATTAACCCTTTCAAGATTATGACGTATTTTGATAGCATATTCTGGCTATCATTGGACTGTTTTATGTAGCTTAAAAAAGATCTGTGGGAATTATAAGGGTAAAAACTATCTCAATTAACCCTCTGACTTCCACATACTCTTCTTAAACTGAATACAATCGTCTAACAACAACCAGAAAACAGAAACTAAATGCTTAATCGGATCTTCAAAGGGTGATACTATACCCCAAGTTTAGCTATATATAATATATAATGTACACATTTATCTCGAAGGGTAGTCATAGGGGTGTTTCATTTAGTTTAATGGAGGTCGAGGAAGCAAACTTAAAAAAAAAAAAAAAAAAATGGAGTAGGGAGCTGATTAATCTGAGCCCATGATAATAATCTAGTTAATTAATTTAAAACAGTCTGGGGAGATGGGTCTAGCAACAGAGGGAGCAACAGGTCGTTAGAACTGTTGAGGCCAATTCACACATACACCTCCTCTTCCGGGCAATTATTCCAGTCTAGCAGCAACCGATTTAATGTTATGTTCGAATTATGTCGCATACGATAATCTACCTTCAGTATAATCGCCAATAAAAGTGCCAAACAGTTCTGGATTGTTGCAAGAATGTGAAGTTGACGCTATAAAGTTGCCGGAATAATGTGTGGTGTGTGAATCTGTTAGTGCCCGAGGGAAGGAGTGGAAGAAGTGAGTGGGAGTGGAAGGAGTGGGGTGGAAGAAAAGGATGGGATGGGAGGAAGGAGTGGTAGGGGTGGAGTGAGTGGAGGTGGAAGAAGTGGATGGGAGTGGGTGTGGGTGGGGTGGAAAGATTGGAGGGGGTGGAAGGAGTGGGTGGGGGTGGAAGGAGTGGTTGGGGTGGAAGGAGTGGGTGGGGGTGGAAGGAGTGGGGTGTGAGGGTGGAAGGAGTGTGACGGGGTATTGTGGTGGGGGTGAGAGAGAGAGAGGGAGAGAGTATGTGTGGGTGGTGGGGGGATATAATAGGTTAAGACTCCCTGTTATAGCGTGCCAGTCTCTCAGTGCCAATAACAGACCTTTAATGTAGCTCCATTAACTTCTATTACTATCACCAACGGTCACTACAGGCTGCCTCGGATGCTATTTGATTTTACTATTAACCCTTTATGTTAATGATGATGCCTGTTGATTTATTTAACTTATATATATACGAGTTTATGCAGTTTAGGAAGGATATGTGGTGGTTAAAAGGGTTAATTGCTACACGTCCGTCCTAGCCTGAATACAATCGTCTAATAACGTCTAATAACATTAATCCTCCATTACAAACCCTAATGCATTGAATACATTAATGAAAACATATGATCCTACCGGGATTCGAACTAGGGACACCTCACCCAGAACAATAACCATCTAAATCATTACACCACTATAGGTGGCGCCAACGAACTTGACAATTATCTCGATCCCTGACCTCTTCGTAACTCAAAAGGACCTTGAGCAAACTGGCTGTAAATTTCCACACCTATTTCTTGGTGGACTCTTCCCAAATTATAGAAATGTCAGTACGATTGCTTTCATTAATTTTGAGTTATAAGAAGTTGAGGGGTCCAGATTATTGTCAAGTTGGTTGGCGCCACCTATAACACAGTTGCCAGAGTATAATGTAAAGAACGTCACCGGTACTGAATGGGTTAACAGTTTAGTATATCCCTTCAACACTTCATATTTGGATAAGACCCTTCCCCCTCCCCCTTCGAGATACACTTGTACATTTTTCGGTAGAAAAATGTCCCCTCCTAAATTGCAGGCTCGCCAGGAAAAAAATAAACACCTAAATGACACGAAAGGTCTTAAAATTAACAAAGGAATGGTGCGAAAAACTAATGGGGCGAACGTCTCAAAATCTCCAAACTATTGTTGCCCTAGAACAGCCCTATGAAGCCCCTCTGAAGTAAAATATATAGCCAAAGGTTAGTGCCAATGCCAGGCTATTCACCATTCATTTACATAGACAATAGGACAAGCATAGAGTTTTTGCCAAGATCATCTTCCCTTGAAGGTCATTTGCAGCCTGGCTAGGTCATATGTAGCTGCAGGTTACATCACTTACATATACTGTTCTTCATACATATATCACGGTCTCTTCTCCACCGGCTCGTAAATTACATATAATTGATTTGTCTGGGAGGATTAAATGTGCGGTATATCTCCGGGCATTTAAACTGTCCGGGATCGAGGGATTGTCTTTTAAATCCCTACTACGTATGGCGACCGGGGTGTGCACTTGACTGGCGTTTTGTGCGTAAGTGCGAAAGTTGTTTTGATATTGTGGGAAAAATAACCTTACAGACTTCCCACAGCTTTCTGTTTGAATACAATCCCGGGCTGCCAAACGTGCGAGCAAACGGCACCAAGGTGACAGAATGTTGGAAAATACTGAAAGACAACAAAACCCGATTCCCTACTTAGTGAAAGCTTATTTTATAACTTTTATTCTTGCTAGTATTTATTATGTCTTCATAGAGACCACCAAATAGGAGAAAGTAGTCACTTACGGTTACTAAACTCCAAACTTGTAAACTAGAAAGCTGCCACTAGCCAGTTACTCCGCGACATTAAGAGAGTGAGGGTGTGCGAGGATGCTCCGGCGGACCAGTTTAGCCTAACTTGGAAATACACACTGGATTTTAATATGACTGCCGATCACTATTCCAATTACATGGGTGATAAAGCTAGTGAGAGGCTTATGTAGTGAGTGAACTATTGTGTGGAGGATCGTAGGATAGTAAGGAACCATGAAGAACTCGTACAGAACACTGAGGAAGAGAAAGGTAGGTGTTTACGAATCAACAGGTGGACATTATAAGGACGGCCATAACTAGGCTATTACCTCTTCCAATTATTGCCGTCCTACTACTCATGAGTTTAACACTAGTAGTTACTCTACTGGCAGTTTTATTATTTACATTGTAGTGGAATTATTTCTACCATTGAAATCTCCATAACGTAGGCTATTGTCCTATTGATATAGCCTAGCCTATTTCCCATTGTTTACATGCACTTGCACACGTAGACCTGTTTATAGATAGCCACCATGCATGTAGACATTTTAATTATATGACAACATAGCCTACTTCATAAAGTACAATACGTTTTTATGATATTTGATGTGCTCCAAAGTCTGCTGTAGCCTACTAACATTAATTGGGTTAACTGTCAAACTGCACGTAAGCATCACAAAAACCACCTGTCCAAAAACTAGGCTATGTCGTCTTAAGTTGTCAGGTAATTTGCATACTGTTTGATGTTTAAGAACATTGTGTTGGTAGGCCTAGCCTAATGTTAAGGCCATGTGATGCCTCATAGGTCATGCCACAACACCAGAGGTGAGCTACTTATTAATTGCAACATGACATCCAGATTTCAAGGCCGTGAACACAAGATAAGAAAACTAAACCCATAGGCCTATAGGATAATAGGAAACACGACAGTTTCGTCTCATCTTGACTCTTGAGCTCTCTTCGGATAGCTCATCTTGTCATCAACTGTTACCAATAAGTTGGTTTAACCTATTTTCCATGACATCCACACTTGCCAGACATTGCAAGGAGCAACGTTTTGTGAAATATTTCTACATATAGCCTAGGCCTACTTACGGTACTAGGCTATGGTATTTACCCCTTCTATTGAGATGCCATTTATTAAGTTTAATTAGGCCTAGTAGCTACCTTCAGAGAATCAGACGATCTTATGATATATTATTGAACTGTTAGAATGAGAGGTTAATTGATGTTTGTTTATTGTTTGATTCCCAGACCTAGAGCTCCTCTCTAAGCTGAGTAAAATCATATGGGGGTAGCAATGTAGCATTATTAATAAAGTAAAGGTATGAATCAAGTTGGATTGAAGGTGTTATGACCAGGTTATCATTAATCAACTTAAGTCCAGAAGAAATGAAGGAATAATATAACCGTAACATGATATACAGTATTTAGGCAGAACGGCGCACTACCGGTACTTCTTTCCTCTCTCATAGTATGTCCCTGGGTAGGCTACACCATTTTAAAGGAACTATACGAGGTGAGTCAGAGGTAGCGTATACCTGGAATTCCTGACACTAACCGGAACTGCTGGAGCGAGTGAGTAAGGTAACCACAAGAGGTGTGTGGGTTAGATCATGGCGTAGATTGTATTCCACGGTCACCCACAGTCTCACAAGATGTCTGTCAGGGGGACGTTTGGGTTTTAACCTTTTTACGAGTATGAGAGGCGTTTTCTGAATATTGAAATTGCTTAATATCAGCCAGAATACAAACAATAAAGGTGTAATTGCACTGACAGTAATTCGAAGTAATTTTAAGTTGCCTGGTAGGCTACCCCCATTGACTAATATATTAAATATATTAGTATTAATTATGTACCCTAATTCTTAGCTTCATCATACTGAAGGGATAAACTGCATCTAATTCGAGTGTGACTTAAGACAATAAAATGGCCAATAATACAATGAAACTATAAGTTAAAAGAACACCACAGTGACGCTCCTAAACGTCGGATCACCTTTGGAAAATGTCACTTATCACGTTTTCCACCATTTTATCTTCGCAACTATGGTCGTTCATTTTTTAATTCAAGTTTTTAAGGGGGTGTGGGTTTTTTTTTACACCCTTCTCCCGCATGTTTAACCCCATTAGTTTTTATATTTTAAGACGTTCTCCCCATTAGCTTGGCGATTTTAAGATATTTTGTGCCATTTAGGTGTCGATTTTTCCTGGGGAGCGATTGCGAGCCTGCAATTTAGGAGAAAAATTTATCTGCCGAAAATTGCACAAATTGTCTCGCAGGGGAGTCATCGGGGCAATTTTTTTTTTTTTTTTTTTTTTAAACTTGATGGAGGTCTAGGGTAGAAATTAAAAACAAAATAATGGCTGCCTAATAAAAATATACGGTATAAATATAGCCTACAAATAAATATAAATCTTCTTTTAAGACTTATTACTGGGTATCTTGAGCATCAGAAAGACCTCGAACATTCAAGGGGGGAATAACATCTGGTTATCCCTTTGACTCCCACAGATCCTTACTAAACTAATTATAATCGTGTAAGAATAGCTATAATAGAATGAAACAATGTGCCATGTTATATTGAACGGGTAGACAGTCTAGCTTATTCTCAACTTTCATTTGGTTATCGTCATTAAGTTTGTTTTTTATTGTTTATATATATATATATATATATATATATATATATATATATATATATATATATATATATATATATATACCGGTATATATAATCAGGGTGTCAATCCACAAAATATGAATTGTGTTATCATTATGTTTATTATTTTGTTATCATTATAGCGCGGCGAAGGCGCGAGCTCTAGGGGGGTCCGGGGGCATGCCCCCCAGCTTTTTTTTTTGAGAATTTAGGTGTCTAAACCAGTATTTCCTGCAATAAAAAAACAATCAAGATGGAAAATATGGAGACCAAAATTATGTCAATTTAGCCTAGCCTACCTTTTTTTTTTGGGGGGGGGGGGAGTTTCTGTTATCATTATACAAAAAGTTCATTGCGTTATCACTCAAAAAAACAGCGTCGTTTGACACCCTGTAATATAATATATATACTGTATATTTAGTTTGCTCCCTAGACCTCCATCAAGCTTAAACAAAAACTCAAGGACCCCCTTAGAGATACATTTCTAAATTTTTCGGTAGCAATATGTTCCGCTCGAAGGCCGGTTCCTCCTAAATGAGACTCGCGAAAAAAATGACACCTAAATGGTACGAAAGGTCCTAACACTTACAAAGATCTTCACATCGCTAAACTAATGGGGCGAACGTCTTAAAATGTCAAAACTAATGGGGCTAAGCATAACGGAGAAGCGGGCACAGATTTGTCGCACGACATGTTATGGTACTCCTATGTTTCGTCTTCAATATAGCCTAGTCTTCGGATTTCACGAAGTTGCCTACTAATTTATCTACTTCGCAAATTGTATAATCTCTACAAGCAAACAAATCATATTTATCCATATTTGTAACAGAGTACATTTTTAATATATATACCGATATATATATATATATACCGTATATATATATATATATATATATATATATATATATATATATATATGTATATATATATATATATATACCGGTATATATATATATATATATATATATATATAATTATATATATATATATATATATATATATATATATATATATATATATATATATATATACATATATATATATATATATATATATATATATATACTTCAATCTAGGTTAATTATCTTATATTATCGAGATCACTTGGTGTCTGTAATGTATACCGGTACTGTATAAGCTACCATATCGGTAAAGTATAAGCCAAATATGTTGATGGAGAAGCGTAGAGTTTATAGGATAATACCAGCACTGACAATATTTTCACTACGACACTATAGTCCATTCATTATAATTAGGTAAGTTATTGTGACCACTACCGTACCATCTGTAACTCTAAAATGGGCAAGAACAAATGGGCTGTACATTTCCGTACGAGTGGCTTGTGGGATTGATGTGGTTCTTTGTGTGTGTGTGTGTGTGTGTGAGAGAGAGGGGGAGAGGGGGTAAGTTAGAGTTATATATTAGCCTTCAGATGTACCGGCGACTTAAAACGTCTTAAGCTAAACCTATTAATGTTGACTGCTAGAACTACATTAAGTCCAGGGACGCTCAGCCAAGTCACGTTAGCTATGTAATATTTAATCACTACCAGTAGGCCTGTCTGGTGCAACGTCTCTGAGATTATTAAGATATTTTGTTATAATACTTTATCACTGTTGAGAGATTTTATTGCTGTTGCCATTTCAACAATGCATTTTTAGTTCCCCCTAGAGTCCTAGACTAAGAAAAAACGCCTCCCAAGACTAAACTAGAAAACAAGAAAAACACCACCCAGACCCCCCTTCAAGATAAATATGTAGGTATATTCTTTGGTAGGAAAAAGGTTCCGGCCCAAGGCCGGCTGCGCCTTAATTGTAGCCTCTCTATGGCTCGCTTAAAAAACAATCTGAATGGAGTGAAGTGTCATATAATCTCCAAACTAATGAGGTGAAACGTTTTATAATTTCCAAACCAATGGAGTGAAAGAGGGCGGTTCCAATAAGACCAGACCTGCACCAGAAACGGTTTAGGGGAGGCTGGCCTTTACACCCCCAATTCACCCTGTATAAGATATTTTGTTTTTGGCATTATACCATTTTAATACCAATGGAAATGCTAAGACTCACTGAAGAAAATCATCACTCTATGTGCGCGCGCGCGAATTTCATCGCATTATATGTAAAAAATATTCAAACCATCGAAAAATCATAGAAATTTCCCGCAATTTTTGTTATGGCGTAGCCTCCAACCATCACCTACAACTTAGTGTGCTCGCTTTCCCATATTGAATAATTGAAGGGGCTGAAAAAATATATAATACAGGCCTATATATATATACGTTTGTGGCGCAATATTCGACATAAAATAGGTCGATTCAGGGAACATATCAGAGGAGCGGCCAGTTTGAGCACACCAAACAGGTGCCATATAGTCCCATATATAGTGTGTAGAAGGGGAACGAAGCAGAGCAATATACATTTTAGTAGTTTCAATTTGAAGTTACCAATATATGATTTCTGGAAATCGCAGACGAAAGAAAAAAGGTATATTGTCTCAATTTGTTCGCGACAAGTGGTTTAGATACCGGTACCGGTACTCCTAAAATTGCGTTTTCGACAATGTATTTATTTTTATTTTTTTAAAAGACCTCCGTCTACATATTGTGAAAAACCTGTTATCCTCCGGCAAGTTGTGGGGTTGAATGTAGTTGTAAGAGAAAACGATAGTAGCCAGAGATATTTATGGTATACTATAATATTATAGGACTATGGGTTGGGCCTATGGGTGAATTATTATATACCGGTATATATATATATGTATTATATTGGGGTGTTAGGGATGTAATATGGGTGGTTATGCCCTCATATGATATTCTCTATAGTTGAAAGGAGCATTTTAGAAGAAAAGAAAAAAAGTTAAATTTTGGCTTCGGGGTCAAATGAAGAGTCAGAGTAAGATAAATGGGCATCATTTTTAGCGGTGGCTCCAACTCGATTTGGATATTAACATTATTTCCGTTCATCTATTTATATCCCTACTTATTGGTTTCTGGTATTATATACTTGGGCATTTTCGTTTTAAAATTATACTAGGTTAGGTTAGGTTGTTAGGTTAGGCTAAAAAAAAAAAAAAAAAATTAATTGCACCAGTTCTTAATATCAAAATTAATTGCACCAGTTCTTAATATCACAACACATGGAATAGGAAGGAAAACTAGGGAATTAACAAAGAATCAATGATAAAATCGATTTAGAGGCATTTGCTAGAATATTACCGATAATTGACACGAGCACTTTATCTGCGACCAGTACGGTATATTTCTATCGGCAACTTGTTAATCTGTCAATACATGAAAATTAAATAACACGTCCTCGTTTACTGAAGGAGTGAACGTAACCAACTGAAGGGGAGATGGGCCGTTTTTCTGGTCCCTCTTCTTTCTCATGTTTAGCCCCATTAGTTTTCAGATTGTATGACGTTCGGCCCATCAGTTTGGCGATTTTAAGACCTTCGCCCCATATCTTTGTCAATAATAAGACTTTTCGTGTCATATAGGTGTCGATTTTTCCTGGCGAGCGATAGCGAGCCTGTAATTCAAGAGGAACCGGCCTTCGGCCGTGACATTTTTCTATCGAAAAATGTACCGGTACAATCTTATCTTGACGGAGGGTCTTGGGAGGTGTTTTTTATAGCTTGATGAAGGTCTTGGGAAGAAACTAAAACATTATATTAAACGATATATAAAGGAGCAAATAAATACGTCCATCCTCCCTTAAATGTGTCAGTGTGAACGAATATAATGGTGTGCCAAACGACCGGATATCCTCCTACCTTCATTTGTATCTGTGGTTGTATTCTCAAGGGTCCGCATACCAAAGCAGGGGAGGGTAGTCATTTCACAGGTGTTGAGGTGGGGATAATTAATGCTTACTTTGGGTTACCTGCGTGGTGGGGAGAGTGCAGGTGTTTGGGAAAGAAAGAAATGGCGTATTTTAGTTAGTATTACGAATTTATTTACGTGTGTACGGTACAAGGTGGTAAATATAATATAATAGTTAGGGTTGGGTGTATTTAAGGGGAGATTTCCACTTGAGGGATTGTTTTCTGGATCCCTTTCTCCCTCATGTTTAGCCCCATTGCTTTTGAGATTTTAAGACTTTCGTCCCATTAGTTTGACGATTTTAAGAACTTTTGCCCCATTTCTGTCAATTTTAAGACCTTTCGTGCCAATTAGGTGTCGATTGTTTCCTGGCGAGCGATAGCGAGCCTGTAATGTAAGAGGAACCGGCCTTCGGCGGGGAAATTTTTCTACCGAAAAATGTACAAATTTATCTTGAAAGGGGGTCTAGGGGGTGTAATCGTAAGCTTGATGGAAATATAGGGAACAAATAAAAACCTCCCCTTAAACCCCCTCTGTACCGGCGACGACCTTTTATAACTTTATTCAGGCTGCTAATATTTGACAAACATAGACTAGGCCTTTTAGATATAGCCTAACCTGGAGGATAGTTACTAAATAATGGGGCTAAACATGAGGGAGAAGGGGGTCACGAAAATCAACCATTCCCCCCTTAATAATATGTGAGTGTCACTAACTGGATAAAGGGAATTGTGAAAGATGGTTAGTGGTGAATAAATAAGAGTAAGTGGTGATTTTGGTGGGTGTGGTAGTGGTGACGGTAGTAGTTAGTTGTTGTAGTAGTAGTAGTTGTAGTAGTGGTGGTGACGGTAAATGGTAGATGGCAGCGGTGAGTTTACGGATGGTTAGTGGTGACAAAATAAGAGTAGGTGGTGATTTTGGTGGGTGTGGTAGTGGTGACGGTAAATGGTAGATGGCAGCGGTGAGTTTACGGATGGTTAGTGGTGACAAAATAAGAGTAGGTGGTGATTTTGGTGGGTGTGGTAGTGTTGACGGTAGATGGCAGCGGTGAGTTTACGGATGGTTAGTGGTGACAAAATAAGAGTAGGTGGTGATTTTGGTGGGTGTGGTAGTGGTGACTTGATGGATGGTAGTGGCGAGTTTAGTTAATTGTGATGTACCGGTAGCCTAATTGTTGATGGTTAAAGAATTATGAGTGATGGTGACAGTTTAGTGGTAATGGAAGTTTGTTTTCTCTCTCTCTTGCGCGCTCTCTCTCTCTCTTTCCTCTCTCTTTCTCTCTCGCTCTTTAAAGTTTGTTCCCAAGACCTCCATCACACTTAAAATAATACCCCAAGATTCCTCTTCCGGGATAAATATGTATTTTGTTTTTGTTTTTTTGGTAGAAAATGCCCCGGCCAAAGGCTGGTTCCTCCTAAATTACAGATTCGCTATCGCTCGCCAGGAAGAAATCGCCATCTAAATGGCATGAAAGGTCTTAACATTGAAATGGGGCGCAAGGTCTTATAATGACCAAACTAGGCCTAATTGAGCGAACGTCTTAAAATCTCTTAACTAGTGGGGCTAGACAGGAGGGAGAAGGAGGTCCAGAAAACAAAAACTCCCATTAAAAAAATATGAGTGATGATGACAGTTTAGTGGTGATGGGAAGTGTATTTAGTGTTACGTGGTTCAGCTAAGGTAGTGATGATTGTAATGGTGACAGGGTTTATTGGTGATGAGTAATTGTCGACCGTTGAGTGATGATGTTAGGAGGTGGTGAAAGTAATGGTGACAGTTTAATGATGACGCAATGTTTATGAGTGGTGATGCTATGGTAGTGATGCTTGAAATGGCGACAGGGTTTATTGATAATGAGTAATTGTCGACCGGTTGAGTGGTGATATTAGGTGGTGGTGAAAGTAATGGTAACAGTGTTATTATGATATATTTATGAGTGGTGAAGCTAAGGTAGCGATGATTCTGCTGGTGAAAGGTTTATTGATGATTGAGTTCTTTCCGACCGTTGAGTAGCCTAGTAAATGCTTAAACAAAACAAACAAAACTTTAATCCAATTGCTGTAAAATCAGAAATGCTGTTAAAAATTGCTGGAAAATGCGCTCGTCTGACACTCTCTTCTAGATTAACCCCTTCTGTACCGGCGACGTCCTTTTTTATCTGATTCTAGCTATATTCAGACGATTTTGTGTAGTTTTAGAAGGATCTGTGGTACCGGTAGTAAAAAGGGTTAAGTGAGATAGTTCGAAGGCTGTTAAGTGCTGGAGATCCATTTTAAATTGAATAACATCGTGTAACATAATCTAGAAACAAATAAAAAAGACGTTCGGAGGCTGTTAATTGCTGGTGATCCTTTTAAAATTGAATACAATCGTGTAACAGTATCTAGAAGAACATAAAAAAGACGTCGCCGGTATAGAAGGGGTTAATGGTATACTACTATAGTCTGTTCATTCTAGGTTGGGTAGAAATCGTAAACTCTAACCTCTGTAACTCAAAAAGGGCTAGAGCAAATGAGCTGTCACTTGTCACACCTATTCCTTAGCCAAGTCTTCCTATTTGGTAGAAATATTAGCTCGATTACCGGTACTCTAGTCCTTCTTGAGTTATGAGAGGTTAGAGGTTACGATGTCTGCCCAACCTAGAATGAACAGACTATAGTGCCAGGAATAGTGGTGAGGGATAGTGATGCCATGGATAGTAGTGAATGAGTGATAGTGATGGTCTAGAGTGGTACCGGTAGTGATAGTAGTGATGTGGAAGATCTTGAGTGTTAAAGCTACCTCGTGACTGGTTTTAAACAGTTACCCGGTACTCAGGGATAATTAAACTGTGTGTGTGTGTGTGTGTGTGTGTAGGTATGATGTACAGGTATGTGTGTAGGTATGATGTACAGGTATGTGTGTGAGTGTGCGTTAGTTGTGTGTAGTATAGTGTATGTGTGTGTGAGTGACTGTGATGATGAGTGTGTGTGTGTGTGTGTGTGTGTGTGTGTGTGTGTGTGTGTGTGTGTGTGTGTAGGTATGATGTACCGGTATGTGTGTGTGTGGGCGTTAGTTGTGTGTAGTATAGTGTATGTGTGTGTGTGTGAGTGAGTGACTGACTGACTGTGATGATGATTGTGTGTGTGTGTGTAGGTATGATGTACCGGTATGTGTGTGTGTGTGTGTGTGCGTTAGTTGTGTGTAGTATAGTGTATGTATGTGTGTGTGTTGTAATGACTGACTGATGGTGTGTGCTGGCATGTGTGTGTTTAACTCTGATGATGATGATGATGATGTGTGTGTGTGTATGTAGGTATTATTTGTGTGTGTCTCCGTTAGTGTGTGTGTAGTATAATGTATGTGTGTGTGAGCAAGTGAGTGAGTGACCTTGAGGGCGGGTTTGGTCACTCCACATCCTCCCCTTAATCTTAAAATATATAATATAAATGCAATGTTGTTGTATAATTTGCGGTAGGACTTGTAACTGCCTGCGTGTTTTTTTTTTCTTTCACATAAATTAAGTTGCATTTACTTTTTTTTTTTTTTTTTTTTTTTTTTTTTTTCTAGTTTTATTCCCTAGACCTCCATCAAGCTTAAAATTATACCCACTAGATCCCCTTTCAAGATAAATTTGTACATATAAATTATAATCGACACCTAAATGGGACGAAAGATCTTAAAATTTACAGAAATGGGTCGACAGTTCTTAAAATCGCCAATCTAATGGGGCGAACGTCTGAAAACCTCAAAAGCAATGGGGCTAAACATGAGGAAGAAAGGGGTCCAGGAAAAATCCCCTCAAATGGAAATCTCCCCTTAACCTCGTCACACCATACCGTATTATAAGTTACTATACCCGGTTCCAAATATGTTGGCCAAAAATCTTAAACCTTAAACTCTGTAACTCAAATAGGGCTAGAGCTGATGGGCTGTAAATTTCCACACCTATTCCCTGGCTGACCCTTCCCAAATTTTGGAAATATTAGCTCAATTACTTCAGTCGTTTGTGAGTTATAGAGGATAATGTTGAAGAGTTTTGACTTATTTCCTTGGAACGGGTTATAGCTACGCCTTCAGTGGTATCGGTATCATTTGTTCAATACCGGTATTAGTAATTGAACAGTATTTTATCCTCATTGTACATTATATGTATAGATTTAAAGGCAAACAAATAATACTAATACAGTAAGTTAAAATGTAATAAATATAATAATAATAAAACAATAATCATCATCATAATTTAATAATACTAATACGAATATATAATAGGTGACGTAAGAAAATAAACCACCCAAAAGTAAAATAACAATGCGGTACTGTATAGGAACATAACATAACAATGCGGTACTGTATAGGAACATAACATAACAATGCGGTACTGTATAGGAACATAAACATAACAATGCGGTACTGTATAGGAACATAACATAACAATGCGGTACTGTATAGGAACATAACATAACAATGCGGTACTGTATAGGAACATAACATAACAATGCGGTACTGTATAGGAACATAACATAACAATGCGGTACTGTATAGGAACATAACATAACAATGCGGTACTGTATAGGAACATAAAATATAATAAAACTATGATTGCCATGAAACTGAACCTCCTGGCCAACCAAAAGCGCCATCTTGTGGTACTGAAACCCCCCTGCCTTGAACATTGGCCGAAAATATGCAGCCCCCCCCCCCCCACATCCACACACACACACACACACACACACACACACACACACACACACACACACACACACACACACACACACACACACACACACACACACATATATAATATATAGCAGTACGGGTGACGGTGTCGGTATGCCAAAATGACCAGCCCAGATCAGCCACACAAAGGAAGGAAGGAAGTGGTGTGTGTGTGTGTGTGTGTGTGTGTGTGTGGATGTGGGGGGGGGGGGGGCTGCATATTTTCGGCCAATGTTCAAGGCAGGGGGGTTTCAGTACCACAAGATGGCGCTTTTGGTTGGCCAGGAGGTTCAGTTTCATGGCAATCATAGTTTTATTATATTTTATGCGGTACTGTATAGGAACATAACATAACAATGCGGTACTGTATAGGAACATAACATAACAATGCGGTACTGTATAGGAACATAAAATATAATAAAACTATGATTGCCATGAAACTGAACCTCCTGGCCAACCAAAAGCGCCATCTTGTGGTACTGAAACCCCCCCTGCCTTGAACATTGGCCGAAAATATGCAGCCCCCCCCCCCCCCCCCCCCCACACACCCCACACACACACACACACACACACACACACACACACACACACACCACCACTTCCTTCCTTCCTTTGTGTGGCTGATCTGGGCTGGTCATTTTGGCATACCAACACCGTCACCGTACTGCTATATATTTATTTACATTCTCTCTCTCTCTCTCTCTCTATATATATATATATATATATATATATATATATATATATATATATATATATATATATATATATGTGTGTGTGTGTGTGTGTGAGTATATTTCATCCGTACCGACAATATAACTTGGGAATACCAATATGGCTCATACTGTACAATACTGTAAATAATTACCGGTATATTAATTTATCGGACCAACCCTAGTAATATTTCCCTAAAGTCAAGTTAATGTTAGAATATATAGTGGAATGAATGGTAATGGTATTCCAGTGTGGGTAGGCCTAAGAACCCCCCCGCGGCCCGCCCCTCCTAAGGTGAGTGAAGGAAGCGTGGGGTTCAGTTCTAGCTGTGTCAGGGTGGGGGTGGTGGTAGTGTGGGTTACAGAGAGGTAAGCCGATCCATAGGTCTGGTGGCCACAAACCTCATGCATCACTCATAACACGGAGAAAGGGAAGAAATAAACCAAGAGGAGACAAGGAGGAATTACAAGAATGAAAGCAAATATAATGAAAACATGGATGAGAAAGACACAGATGATAAAGAAACGATAAAGAATATAATGAAAAATAAGATGAACGATAATAAATGTGAAGTAAAACACATACCGATCTGGAAATAAGAACAAGGAATACTATTTATAAAGAAGTAGAACACATAAATATGAATGCCAGTTTGATAATACATAACTGGCCAGGGTAGAATAATCATAACATGAAGTTAATTGATAGGATACTTCACTATAGATATACATGACTAGGCCTAGGATAGATGACAATATGACGGATGTATTTGTCTCCCCACCCTCAAACAATATCAGAGAGAGAGAGAGAGAGAGAGAGAGAGATTGAGAGATTATATATATAGGCCTACCGGTGTATATATCTGTTACCAAATAATGAACATAGGCCTCAAAATAAACAATAAAAGTAAGCTGGGTACCGGATAAAAAATGACTAATTAGTATGCATCTTGTAGCTTCCCCACTACGGTACTAAGGCTCTAGGATACGTCAAGGTTGTTTGTCTCCAAGCAGTCTATATTGGGAAGCAGTGGAGACATACTGTATATATGATGAGGTGATTAGCGTTGTTTGGACATTTGAGAGATTAGGGGGGCTTTTTTACCCCCCCCCCCCCTCCCCCAGTTTATAAATGTTGACGTTTCATCCATTATTAGGCGATACTATGATGCTCAACCCCATTCAAATGTAAACAAAATCGGGGCGAGTGATAGCGAGACTGTAACTCAAAAGAAATCGGCCTTTGGCCGGAACATTTTGTTATCGAAAAATGCACAAACTTAGCTTGAAGTGGGCATGTATGTGAGTGTGTCTGTAGGCCAAGGACTGCTGGTGACTCATAGCCTGGCAGGTGTCGGGACAGGTGGTGAAGTTAACCCCATCTATCTTTGGGGATGGTATTTGGGAGGCCACCCCTGTTTAGGCACATTTATTTGGCAATGTTTGGGTTAAAATTGAAGACAACCCGGATACGAGCCCCATCGATAATTATCAGTGTTGTAGAAGTTTCATGGACGATACTTTGTTGGTGTACATGTAATTACCGTCGCAAATTCACTATAAGTGAAATAGGGGAAACTGTTGGATTGTTCACCGATAAACAGGGAACGTGAGCTGGGTTTAGACCGTCGCGTACCCATAAACAGGGAACGTGAGCTGGGTTTAGACCGTCGCGTACCCATAAACAGGGAACGTGAGCTGGGTTTAGACCGTCGCGTACCCATAAACAGGGAACGTGAGCTGGGTTTAGACCGTCGCGCACCCATAAACAGGGAAAGTGAGCTGGGTTTAGACCGTAGGTTAGTTTTCGGTTAGGTTAGGTTAAGCTAATGTTGAAAATACTAAAATGCGACGGTCCTCGGTACTAAACAACACTGTATATCAAAGAAAAATAAACAAAAAACTAAAATTAACTAGTAAAAAGGCTGTCCGGGGTCTCTTCAAATTTTACCAATGTTTGCACGTGTACCCCCATTACTTTGGCGGTTATATGACGTTTCACCCCATTTAGATGTATTTTTTTTTCTAAGCGAGCGATACCGGTAGTAAAATCAGCGATCATGAAATTTAAGGGAAACGTTGCTCTCCTTATATTTTATGGATTTAGTAATACATATTTATATGGACACTTTAATTAACCTTTTCGCATCCATACTGTTTACAGTGTAGCCTATATATGCTTATAATTATTGACAATTTGTTAAAAAAAAAAAAAAAATCCACTTCCAGTATCGGTATATTCTAATGAACGATAAATGCATTGTTGGGTATTTAAGGGGAGATCTCCACTTGAGGGATTTTTTTCTGGACTCCTTTCTCCCTCATGTTTAGCCCCATTGCTTTTGATATTATAAAACGTTTGCCCCATTAGTTTAGCGATTTTAAGAACTTTCACCCCATATTAAGACCTTTCGTGCAATTCAGGTGTCGATTTTATCCTGGCGAGCGATAGCGAGCCTGTAATTTAAGAGGAACCGGCCTTCGGCCGGGAAATTTTTCTACCGAAAAATGTACAAATTTATCTTGAAAGGGACTCAAGGGGGTGTAATTTTAAGTTTGATGGAGGTCTAGGGAACAAACTAAATACTTCCCCTTAAGGACACACAATAAGTGTTACTTATTAGGTCCTTACTTAGAATGTACCGCAACATGTATGGTTAGCTTGATTTGTTCGTGTAAAAACGGAAATATAGTGAATAATTATCCGGATATACAATACCGTAGCTTTTGACAAGTAAATAAGAGGCTTTACACAAACTTATTAATTTATTTATATATTTACCTATTTATAATATTGTTTTATTTATTTTTCCACTGGCAACCTTTGACAGAGTATCGTATTATCAAGATATTAGAGACTGTGCTAACGTGTGCGTGTAGAGTATATGTGTGACTCCTCGTAGAAATATATGGTTAATGATATGTATGTATTGAGGTCAAGCTATATACGGGATAGGCCTATGGTTAGTGTCGGTCCCTCAGAAGATACCGGTACCTGCCACACATAACTTTCCCTTAGATCAGATCCCACAGATCCTTCCTCAACTCTATCAAATCGTCTTATGATAACGTAATACGTCCTGATCTTCAAAGGGTTCAATCAAGGTCCTTATCTTATCAAGCAAGCCCTCTCTCTCTCTCTTTCACACCTGTCAATGCCTATCAGTCGCCACGGCTTATATTAGTTTACGAGTTACCTTGCCCGCGGTGAGACTAGGGGAACGACAGTCTGTTGTTTACGTTTAGAAGTCATAGTCGGTTGTTTACGATTATAAATCATACCGTTGCTTGTTTACATTTAGAAGTCATACAGTAGTTCAAGTCTTAAAACAAAATTCTCAGGTTTTACAGCCTGATTGTAACTAGTACCGGGTATTCGACTGTTTTACTCGGTACAGGGGTATAAAATTACTTAGAGTACTGATAACTCTCTCAGGACCAAAATATCTCGCCTGCATTAGATGAATACCCGGTGTATGAAGCCCGCAGTCAAAGGGTTAAAGGTTAAAGTTTGATCAAGAGTAGAAGAGCAGAAACGGGGTGGAGTACCATTTAAGTTTATATTTTTCTGGACCCCCTTCTCCCTCATGTTTATCCCCATTTTGTTTTAGATTTTAAGACGTTGGGCCCATTAGTCTGGCGATTTTATGACCTTTCGCTGCTTTTATAAATTTGTCAATATTAAGATCTATGCCATATAGGTGTCAAGTTTTTCCTGGCGAGCGATAACAAGCCTGCAATTTACGGAGGAATTTTTCGGCTTCGGCCGGGATATTTTTCTGCCGAAAAATTAATAAAAAATTCTAGAAGGGGGATCTTGGGAAAGTTTTTATAAGTTTGATTGAGGTCTAGGGAGGACACTAAAGAAAACAAAAATACTAAATAAATTTATATATATATCGATCGATCAGTAAATTAGCTCTTCCTCCTAAAGATAACCGTAAAGCTTGTCGTCCAGTAAAATTCAGGTTATGTCATAAATGTCTCCCCTCAATATTCATTTATACAACTGTGACGTATTATGGGTGAAAACCTGGTCTAAATCACTCAAAATCTTGCTTATTTCATTAATTTCATTGGAGGTGTTTGGTGTTATGGTGAAATTACTAAAACATAGATTTCAAACTTTCCCGAGCGGGCGAGCTAGTGGTACCGGTAGTTACAATCATAGATACTATTTCCCTGAGTTGGTGGATTGCCATTAAATCATGATTGAATAGGGTTCCTAGGACGCATTCAAATTTTTCCTATCACCATTTTTCATCACTAATTCTTACCTAACTCGAAAACTAATTGACTAATTTTTAATTGTGATATAGCAAATATTAGCTCTAATAGACTCATATTAGTGTGCCAAAAATCATTAGAATCCAACAGCATCCACCGACAGCTTCAAGAGTACCAAGAGGATGCTCCCCGTAAGTGGTTCCCTGAGCGACCACCAGGTGAGAGTGGTGATACTGCTCTTGTTTTCACTACACAATACCATACAATACCACCATAGCAGTGGGCAGGGTCTACAGGCAGCTTAAGGGGAGGCTGACCTTTAACCCCCCCCCCCCATTCACTCTGTATAAGAAATTGTGTTTCTGGCATTATACCGGTACCATTTTAATACCAATGGAAATACTAAGACTCGCTGAAAAAATCATTATTTTAGGGCGTATTCTACAATCATCACCTACAACTTGCCGTGCTCGCTTTCATATATTGAATAAGACAAGGTGCTGAAAAACATAAATAAAATATGTAATATATATATATATATATATATATATATATATATATATATATATATATATATATACTGTATATATATATATATACCGGTATATAAGTTTTTTTGGGCAATATTAAACATTATATATTTCGAGACAGCCAAAATATCCGAGTATCAGCCATTTTGAGCACGCTAGTATACTCCAGTATACTCCCACATATAGTGTATGCAAGGGGAACGAAGCAGAGCAATATATAAATTACTAGATTCACTTTGAAGTAGTACTGTGGGAAATTACATCTGAAATATTTGTGTCATTATAATTGGATCTAAAGAAATCTTCCATAGTTACCCGTGCTAACCCGTGCAACTACATTTTCTCTGATACGTGAATGAAAACGATGTCTTGGATCATATTGGATGGTATACTATGATTTTGTTTAAAAAAAAATCCAGATATTTATAGGCCTACTGTACATATATCTGATTGGGGAGTGGTGGTGGGGGGAGGGTCGGTTAGGGATGTCCTATGGGTTTTTACGCCCTCCTTTGCTAGTCTCCTATGTTTAGAGAAGCATTTTAGACCATTTTAGAAGAAATACAAAATAGCCAAAAAAAGGTCGGCCTCCCCTTAATTCAATGCCACTTATCTCCATGATGGATGGGTCTAACATATGTAATGTTAGTGTACAGTATAGAACACAACAAGGGTGATGCTGTGTACCTGTACTATGTCCGTAGTCATCATATGTGTTAAAGTTATTAACCAAGTTCAGAGCAAGTTAAATCCCAAATTGGCTTACACACACACACACACATTATATAAATACCAGTACTGTATTATATATATATATATATATATATATATATATATATATATATATATATATATATATATACAGGTATATATATATATATATATATATATATATATATATATATATATATATATATATTACTGATATATATACCGATATATATACTGTATATATATAATATATATAGGCCTATGTATATATATATACCGGTATTTTTCAATATTTGTTAACATTTGTGCCGACGTGCATCACCATAATTATTGGAAGTAAACATGATCGTCTTGATTCCCACTGGTAAGGTAAACAAGTATTTGAGTATAATTTATCCAAGAGTGCCGCCGTGACTATTATAAACCTTGATATGATATATGGAGGTCCCCATTGTGACTGTCAAAGGGAATGTCCACTTTTACTGTCACATCGACCACTTCATGACCAGCAACAAGTGGTCAAGGAGAAAGCTCACAATTAATTCCCTTTCTCTCTCTTTAAAGGGTGGTCATGATTAAGAGCTTGGTTCCGAATATTGAAAATACGTGTTTTACGTTAACATAATTAGGTTGTTAGTAGCGATGGTTTATGTTATCATATATACGGTACGGTATATACAGTATACTGTACTATATATAATAATAATATATACCGGTATATATATATATATACTGTATATATATATATATATATATATATATATATATATATATATATATATATATATATATATATATATATATATATATATATATATATATATACCGGTATATATATATATATATATATATATATATATATATATATATATATATATATATACCGTATATATATATACCGTATATATATATACCGTATATATATATACCGTATATATATATACCGTATATATATATATATATATATATATATATATATATACCGTATATATAATCTCTCTCTCTCTCTCTCTCCTGTATTAGTGTGTTTCCCGTCAATGCCATTGTGCATTGTGTGTGTGTGTGTTGAATGTGTGTGTGCGTATGTGTTGAATGTGTGTGTTTATTGTATATTGAATGTGGTGTGTGTGTAGGTGTGTGTGTTTTATTGTATATTGAATGTGTGTGTGTGTGTACTGTATATTGAATGTGTGTGTGTGTATTGAATATGTCTGTGCATGTACGGTATTGAATATATCTGTGCGTGTTAGTGTGTGTGTACCGATATATGAGTGTATTTCCCGGGGCGGGGGTGGTTGGTGTGGGGGGGACAGGAAGGGCAGGATATACACAGACTACCAGTGCCACCCAGGGTTTCCTCAGTTACACCCTGGCACTCACACAGGCACCTCGTTATCAAACCTCAGTTAGTCCTCTACCTTAGTGCCACAAGGTCGTACCGGTATATAGAATCATGAGGAGGTGTTGACAATCTCATGACATACCAAGTTGGAAGTCACGTGTTCATTTTGTGATATAGGAATTGATATCGACTAGTTCCTAACATACCAAGTTGGAAGTCAAGTGTTCATTTTGTGATATAGGAATTGATATCGACTAGTTCCTAACATACCAAGTTGGAAGTCAAGTGTTCATTTTGTGATATAGGAATTGATATCGACTAGTTCCTAACATACTAAGTAGGAAGTCAAGTGTTCATTTTGTGATATAGGAATTGACATCGACTACTTCCTAAAGTTTACAAATAATTTATGTATTAACTATTTGGTTAGGCCTAATCAAAATAAGATACCGGTGTTTTACTGTCGTTTAGGAATTGGCCTTTAATTATTGTGCTGGGCATTTTGTGTGACATTGTGAACATTTTTAACGCTTCACATGAAATTCCCGACCCGACCATCTAAAGTCACTGTTAACATGTCTTCAATATGTGGGAAGGATTTAGTGAACGGAGACTAAGAAGTTAATTAAGCATACGTGTAAAGGCTAAGAAGAATAGCCATGGAAAGTGTAAGGGAATGATTAGACTCAAGTGGAGACTAAAGGTGCATAATGAGCTAGCCATCGGAAGCATAAAGGTGTACACAGAACTAGCCATCGGAAGCATAAAGGTGTACACAAAACTAGCCATCGGAAGCATAAAGGTGTACACAGAACTAGAAGGTATATAACAAACCAGCCATCGAGAGTATAAAGGTGTACAAAGAATTAACCATCCCAAGTATAAAGGCGTACACAAAAACTAGTTATCGTGAACATAAAGGTGTACAGAGAACTAACCACCAAGAGTCTATTATACTGTAGATAATAAACCAGTAATATGAGTGTGAGCAGCACCTTACTCTCTGGCCCCCTGGGATCCTTACTAAGTGCCGTGTCTCAACAGTACGCCCGCTGGAGTATACACTCTAACAGCGACCACTCGGATGATGAAACACACAGCGAGACCAACCAGGTACTACCGTATATCAAACTTAAACCATATTTATTATAATTAGGCCAAAATAACGACCCCATAACATCTTATAAATCTAAATTGACTAGAGCATAATTATGGGTTGTAGACTTCCAAACTGTATACCGGTACCCTCTTTCGGTTTCTATCCCTCTATCTGTGCCTTTGTCTCTAATTTCCGTTCTGACCGTTCCATAGCTGCACTTGTGGACGGCCATCACTCACTTCCTCAACCTATCAACTCCGGTGTCCCTCAGGGTTCTCCAGTTCTCTTTCTAATAGTCATTAATGATCTCAACTGTACCTCTAGTATCTAATGATAATGTCGGACAGGTTGGGTGAGAGGTATCTTGACCATGATTCAAACCCACTCACTCCATGTATATTTGGGAGAGTTGGACACCGTAACCACTCGGCCATGACCGAGTGGTTACGGTGCCCAACTCTCCCAAATATAGCTGGAGTGAAGGGGTTCTAATCCTGGTCAGGATACCTCTCTCCTGTACTTCTAGTCCTATTATGACTCTACCTTACAATATTCAACTAGTTTTTCACAACAACCCAGCATGCAATCACACCAAAAGTCACGTGACGTGACGAGGCTATGGTACGCTTATCTTCTGAGCTATCAATTATTTCTGATATTTCTGATTTGAGGCAGACCAAATCTTGCTACTTTCAATGCATCTAAGACCTAATTTACCCTATCCACCCGTTGCAATCTTCTACAAGACTATTAATTACTCTTCATCAATACACAAGACAACCCCTCCATTTTCTCTCAATATTCTTGGTGTATCTTTTTCACCCAACCTTTCTTGGATCATATTATCACTCCTGTTAAAACAGCTTCCCTGAAGTTAGGTGTGCTCAACCGTCTTCATGGGTTCTTCACCCCCGTACAGCATCTTGCTCTGCATAGAGGCACAGTGTGCCCATGTATCGAGTATTGTTCGCATGTGTGGGGTGGTTCTACCCATTCCGCACTTCTCGAAAGAGTAGAGTCAAAAGCATTTCACCTCATCAACTTACTTCCTCTTACTAGTTCCCTACAATCTCTTCCTACACGTTGCATTGTTGCATCTCTTTCACTCTTCTATCGCTATTACAACAATCAGTGTTCTTCAGAGCTCTCTCAGTACCGTACATACCCCCTCCCGAGGTATCCGCCTTTCAATTTTATGTGAGCACGTTATTTTGTCTCGCAATATTTTTGGGCTCTTTCGCATTGGAATCAGCAACTAGGCTGATGTTAGATATTGTAGGGAGGCTGACTTCGGCTACAACTTAAACTTTGAAGCCGCCAGACTATAATTGCCAGAAATAACTGCCAGAAAATGAGCTGGTGTGACCCCGCCTTGAGCCCAAGGACAAGGCCCATATGGTATAAGGTCAGCAGGAGACGTGGACTGAACATAATAGTATACAGTATAAGGCCAGCAGGAGACGTGGACTGAACATAATAGTATACAGTATAAGGTCAGCAGGAGACGTGGACTGAACATAATAGTATACAGTATAAGGTCAGCAGGAGACGTGGACTGAACATAATAGTATACAGTATAAGGTCAGCAGGAGACGTGGACTGAACATAATAGTATACAGTATAAGGTCAGCAGGAGACGTGGACTGAACATAATAGTATACCGTATAAGGTCAGCAGGAGACGTGGACTGAACATAATAGTATACAGTATAAGGTCAGCAGGAGACGTGGACTGAACATAATAGTATACAGTATAAGGTCAGCAGGAGACGTGGACTGAACATAATAGTATACAGTATAAGGTCAGCAGGAGACGTGGACTGAACATAATAGTATACAGTATAAGGTCAGCAGGAGACGTGGACTGAACATAATAGTATACAGTATAAGGTCAGCAGGAGACGTGGACTGAACATAATAGTATACAGTATAAGGTCAGCAGGAGACGTGGACTGAACATAATAGTATACAGTATAAGGTCAGCAGGAGACGTGGACTGAACATAATAGTATACAGTATAAGGTCAGCAGGAGACGTGGACTGAACATAATAGTATACAGTATAAGGTCAGCAGGAGACGTGGACTGAACATAATAGTATACAGTATAAGGTCAGCAGGAGACGTGGACTGAACATAATAGTATACAGTATAAGGTCAGCAGGAGACGTGGACTGAACATAATAGTATACAGTATAAGGTCAGCAGGAGACGTGGACTGAACATAATAGTATACAGTATAAGGTCAGCAGGAGATGTGGACTGAACATATACCGTACTGTATAAGGCAGGAGTGGACAGTGTAGGGGAAGGCTTAAGGGGAGGTTTTTAGTTGATTCCCTAGACTTCCATCAAGCTTAAAATTACTCCCCCTTGACCCCCTTTCAAGATAAATTTGTACATTTTTCGGTAGAAAAATGTCCCGGCCGAAGGCCGGTTCCCCTTAAATTACAGGCTCGCTATCGCTCGCCAGGAAAAAATCGACACCTAAATGGCACGAAAGGTCTTAAAATTGACAGAATGGGGCGGAAATTCTTAAAAATCACCAAACTAATGGGGCAAGCGTCTTTAAATCTCACAAGCAATGGGGCTAAACATGAGGGAGAAAGAGGTTCAGAAAAAAATCCTCCAGGTGGAAATCTCCCCTTAACCCCTTCTGTACCGGCGACGTCTTTATTATTTATGTCTAGCTACACTTGGACGATTTTGCGAAGCTTAGGAAATATATATGGTAGTTAATACGATTAATTGAGGTAGTCTGTAACCTATTATTAATGGGTAGACGTCCTTCGTAAGCTGAAAATAATCGCCTTACTAGTTGCCGGAATATAATACAAATGACGTCACCGGTACTGAATGGGTTAAGGCGAGATTGACACTGTAGGGTGTATATTTTTGTGTACCCCCTTCTCCCTCAGGTTTAACCCCATTAGTTGTGAGATGTTATGACTATCGCCTCATTGGTTTGGCGATTTTAAGACCTTTCGCCCAATTTCTGTCCATTTTAAGACCTTTCGTGCCATTTAGGCCCATATATCATTTAGCCAATTAGTTCCAAGTTATATTTTTCCTGGTGAAACACTGTACTATAACAACCATATAAGTATCCGAAGAATCATGATTTTGGGTAGTCTATATTTATTGATTAGATAACAAAGTGAAATCAATGCCGACAAGTTAGTAACATTGTCATGACCATGGATTTATATTATAATTTCACTTTCACTAAGCGATTTGAGTAAAGTTAGAATCCTTTGAGTCTAACTTTACATTCTCTCTCTCTCTCTCTCTCTCTCTCTCTCTCTCTCTCTCTCTCTCTCTCTCTCTCTCTCTCTCTCTCTCTCTCTCTCTCTCTCTCTCTCTCTCTCTCTCTCTCTCTCTCTCTCTCTCTCTCTCTCTCTCTCTCTCTCTCTCTCTCTCTCTCTCTCTCTCACACGCACACGCACACGCACACACACCCACCCGCATGAGTATTACCAGAGTTGCACATATGACCGTCATGGGGGCTTTCATTCAATTGATGGAGAGGGGGAGAGGCTCAATTGAGGACTATTTTTGCGTTGTAATGGTGTGTGTGTGTATGAGAGAGAGAGAGAGAGAGAGAGAGAGAGCACAGTTGGGTAAGCTCTAGAAAACATGGGAGGATGTCTTGCATGCTTGACATGAAGTGGACAAACATTTGTAAGCGCACGCACATACAAACGCACATACCGTACACTGACAGTCTGGTACACACACACACACACACACACACACACACACACACACACACACACACACACACACACACACACACACACACACACATTATAATGTTTACATTACCGGTACTTTATTGATGTGACAACAATGATGTGTTATGTATCGGTACCGGTACGGTATTGAAAATGTAATATTGTACTGAACTAATAGGCACATGGTTTTCATGTGTATTGTGTACATATAATTATTGTTTAATTTCGTTTTTCGTGAAATTGCCCCATGTTCAGAGACTGGCTTTTGTATCGGCACTAGATCAGGGTTACCGTAGTTAAGGGGAGGTATCCAGTTTGTTCCCTAGACCTCCATCAAGCTTAAAATTACACCCCCTTGACCCCTTTCAAGATAAATTTGTACATTTTTCGGTAGAAAAATTTCCAGGTTGAAGGCCGGTTCCTCTTAAATTACAGGCTCGCTATCGCTCGCCAGGAAAAGATTGACACCTATACGGCACGAAAGGTCTTAACATTGACATAAATGGGGTGAAAGTTCTAAACATCGCCAAACTAATGGGGCGAACGTGTTAAAATCTCAAAAGCAATGGGGCTAAACATGAAGGAGAAAGGGGTCCAGAAAAAAATCCCTCAAGTAGAAATTCCCCTTAAAGAGGATACTTAGTAGGGAAAAAAAGGGTTAGGGATGGACTTGTACCCCTTCACTTCCGTTCCCATTACTGTGCTTTCCCCATCCCCTCTACTGTAGGTGTTGGCCCTTCCCCTCACCTGATCCTGACCTCACACCCTATAAGACAGTAACCTAACCTCATACTATCATACTTCCTTATCACAGTACCGTACTCAAGTGTTTTGTAATTATATTGTCTTTTGGTTCTGCATAGTCTTGTTTTATGTGTATAAGTAGGTAAAGTCTGATTCTGTCACTTTGAAATTCAATTTATTAATGATGGAGAAATGTGATGTACCAGCATGTGGACGGTATAGGATTTATGAACGTAGGATGAGCAAGGATAGTACCAAAATAGGTGACGATATAGAACGGAAGTGACGTAAGCAAAACATAGCCAGACACGTGACTCAATAAAAACCCACACCGTAAAAGAAAACAAAGTAATAGCAAGACAAAGGGAAGGTATTACGCAGAACTAAAGAAAACACAGTAAGAGAAAGACAATAGAAAGGTAGAAAGCAGAACTAAAGAAAACAATGAAAGTGTATGGAAAATGAAAGAAAACAATGAAAGTGTATGGGAAATGAAAGAAAACAATGAAAGTGTATGGAAAATGAAAGAAAACAATGAAAGTGTATGGCAAATAACGTAAACAAGGTGATCACGTGACTCACTAGAGGTCCCAGGGAATCTGTTGACGGATCTTATGAATGGAGTGGGCCTCGGGGGTTGATGTTCATGTAGGGCATTACTCTATTGCACATTCCAAGCTCTCTTTTATCTAGTAGTGCGCCATATCCCTGTAGCTTACTGTAGATTGTAAGCTTCGTGTGTGTAGTGCCGTATACAACACTCACTATTAATGGAATTGTTCATATACTGTGTAATCAGTAGTTAATAATCGTTCTGCATAAAACATGTTCAGTTTTTTTACATATCAATATGGCGAACCATAAAGGTTCTGTAATTAATGACAAATTAGTAAATATTTCAATAAAATAGATTAATAAATACCGGTACTGTACCTTCACAACGTGTTGCATTAATAAATACCGGTACGGTACCTTCACAACGTGTTGCATTAATAAATACCGGTACGGTACCTTCACAACGTGTTGCATTAATAAATACCGGTACGGTACCTTCACAACGTGTTGCATTTCTCTCACTCTTCTACCGCTATTACAATAATCGATGTTCTTGGAAGCTTTTTCAGTGTACCGTATACCGGTACCTCCTTCCTCACAGACAGTAGGTGGCACCTGCTTTTCAACATATTCCCACCCCTATGCTGTCCAACTCTCTAACCCAAGAATGAACCGGTGTTTCCCAGTCTTTCTTCCACTCAACAAGTAAATTATGGAACTCTCTCCCTCAATCTATCTTTCCCTCATCTTATGACTTAAACTGCTTTAAGCTCCGTACGTCTACACATTTGAACTCAAACGTAACTTGAATATGGCTCTCTATCACTTTCATTTATTTATTTAAAGTGTTTATTTAGTATATATATATATATATATATATATATATATATATTATATATATAGATATATATATATATATATATATATATAAATATATATATATTTAATTATATATATATACCGTATATATATACGGTATATATATATTTTTTTTATTATTTTTTTTTTGGGGGGGGAGGAGAATTGTTACAATCAGCATTGTCTTTTGTCTCATTATTTAAGAGAATTCGTTCAGTGGGAATGTTGTAATTATCGAATCATTATTGGCAAATCGATTATTAACTATTTCTACATCGATTATTAGCCATTTCTATATTTTCCAAGGTAGTTTGTAATATAGAGTGGTGAAGCAGTGATTACAGTAATTTACGATAATCGAACAAGCACAGCGAATGATTCCGTTTGTTGAAAGTTACCCAAATTGACCCCAAATTGCTGCTCTTTCACTCTTATTAATGCCTCAACCATTTTTTTTTAATTTCCCCTTTTAGGCACATACGAAGCTTTCTAGTTTTGCTGTGCTCAAGTATAATTTTAGGTTGTGTGAAATCTGACTGTATCTGAGAATTTCAAAATGTTTCAAATCTAACTCGTAGTGTGAAGAAATATGGTGTGACATTTTTTGTTAGCATTCACGTACGGTACCGGTATATAACAATAGGAGAGAGAGAGAGAGAGAGAGAGAGAGAGAGAGAGAGAGAGATGTGGTGGTGGTGGTGGTGGTGGTGGTATTGGATTTAACAAGCCAAAAGTACCGTACCGGTAGTTAAATCAATACATACGATACAGTAAATATCTAAGACTCAATGAACTAACCATTACCGGTACTATATCAACCTTTGTATTATTCCTTCATTACGAGAGAGAGGTAGGTAGGTAGGTAGGTAGGTGGTGGTGGCCTCTCATTACGAGAGGCCACCCTTGTAGAACCTCAATTCATTATATCAAAGCTGTCCGCCTACCTTAAAACAAAAGTAATTGCATGGAAAGTGGAAGATGAAAGTTTGGTTTGAGATATTAAAGACGTTCGCCCCGTAGGTTTGGTGATTTAAAGACCTTTCGCCCCAATTATTTGTCCATTTTAAGATTATTCAACGCATTTTTCCACCGAAGCATGCACACATTTATCTCGAGGCGGGGGGTGGGGTGGTGGTGGAGGGGGAGGGTCTTAGGGGTATTTTTATTTTGTTTAGCTTGGTGGAGGTCTAGGGAGTAAACAAAGAATATATATATATATATATATATATATATATATATATATATATATATATAAATAAAACCCTCACCTTAAAGAACGTCTGTGAATCCCTTTAACATTTCCATCTGGGTGTTTTAAGATGTGTACGGTACTATGACTATTATAAATGACTATGCGGGCCACACTCCTCAAGACAGTTTAACCATAATACATTACATTATAATGGTTAGGTGTTCTATTACTATTACTATTACTACTACTACTACTATTATGACAATGCGGGCCACACTCCAAGACAGTTTGACCGCTATAACTGTCCATTGCGTAATATTTTGTTTTATTTTTATTTTGACAACTTGCACCCTGGCTGCAACTTATGTGGTGTTTACTCACTTCATATGCGGGCGTTTCAATTAAGTCTTGTTTGAACTGAATCAAAACCGACTCGTATATAATTATTTGTTCTCGTATAATGAGTTGATATATATTTCTACTACCGGTACCGGTACTTAGATTAATTGACTGGTATTCATTATCCACAATATTAGGTGCAGATGATCCAGCCTCTTGAATTATTAAAGGGGAGGGTTTTAGTTTGTTCCCTAGACCTCCATCGAGCTTAATATTACGACACCCCCTTGATCCCCTTTATATCCCCGGTATATATATATATATATATATACAGGTATATATATATTATAATGTACAAACTAATACACAATAGACATGTACCAGTCTAGATTATAACGTTTTAAGGGGAGATTTCCACTTGAGGGATTTTTTTTCTTGACTCCTTTCTCCCTCATGTTTAGCCCCATTGTTTTTCTAATTGTAAGACGTTTGCCCCATTATTTTGACGATTTTAAGAACTTTCAACCCATTTTTGTCAATTTGAAGACCTATCGTGCCATTTAGGTGTCGATTTTATCCTGGCGAGCGATAGCGAGCCTGTAATTTAAGAGGAACCGGCTTTCAGCCGAGACATTTTTCTACCGAAAAATTTACAAATTTATCTTGAAAGGGGCTCAAGGGGGTGTAATCTTAAGCTTGAAGGATATCTAGGGACCAAACTAAAAACCTCCCCTTAAAGAGTATCGGCACTACATTATACGGGTACCGTAACAGTTTTGGGGGGAGAGCAAATCTGTAAAAAGTGTAGCAAATTATCGTGGCCGAATATCCCCACCACCTTGAATACTGTGTGTGATACTGTGAAGAGCAGGGCCCAGTAGTGTACGGTACTGTATATAGACCTTGGTGAAAAGTATTACCAAATGTTATTATAATTATTGTTGACTATTTTGTATGGTAGCCTTAGGGCGCCTTTCACCCCGGGCGTGGCTTGGGGAGGGGTGATGAGTTAGGCCCCGGGGGTGTGGAGCAATGTGTGGTGATGGTGATGGGTCCCTTGCCTAACACTCCACAAGTCTTTTGGTTGGTAGACAATAGACATGGAGCCACCCCGAGGGCGGGTTTCACGGGCTCCACCCACCCATCACATTTTGCTAGGAGTTTTATGTGGTCCCTATGTCCTCATTCAAGTAGGGTCGAACGCCGGTTCCTCCTACATTAAAGGCTTGCTATCGCTCGCCAGGAGGAAATCAACACCTAAATGTCATGAAAGGTCTTAATATTGACAAAGACATAGGGCCAAAAGGTCTTTAAATCCCCAACCTAATGAGATGAACGTCTTAAAATGTCAAAACTATTAGGGCTTAAACAAAAGGGAGATGGGGTTCCAGACCCCCCCCCCCCACACACACACACACACAGTGGATAGGTTAAGTATGTATATTTTGTTTGCCATAAATCTACGTTATTGATACCATAAATACAATTGGCCCAGCCCTAGGCCAGTTGCAATCTTGCAGGGTGTACAGGTGCCTACATTAGTTTGTATCCACGTCATTATTTTATATACGGAAAGACACAGAATAATTTGCTATAGCATGTTAATTGGTCATATTATTTCAATATTGCATAAGATAATAAAAATACAATTCAATCATACCGGTACTAATTTTCCTTCCATACACGCAAATATGGAGTGTATACAAATGAATGAGGCCAACTGTACATTTCTACCAGGTGCTAATATAATGATGAACAATAATACTACAAGAGACGCACTCACTCTCACTCTCTCCTATCTTACTATCTATCTATCTATCTATTAAACTATCTATCTCCCTCACTAATACCCCTGGCCTTGGTTCAGTATGAGAGAGACGACACCCACTATTCCCACATTATAGGGAGTACAAGCCTAACTTCCCACTCCTACACCTGCCAACACCTTTATTAACCCTTTCTGTACCAGCGACGTCTGTTCTATATTATATTAGCACTGTTTATATGATTTTATACAGCTTAGGAAGGATCTGTGGTAGCTAAAGGGGTTGATGGAGACAGTTCGATGTCTTATAATTGCTAGAGGTCCTTCCTAGACGATTTTATGCAGCTTAGGAAGGAGCTGTGGTAGCTAAAGGGGTTGATGGAGACAGTTCGATGTCTTATAATTGCTAGAGGTCCTTCCTAGACGATTTTATGCAGCTTAGGAAGGATCTGTGGTAGCTAAAGGGGTTGATGGAGACAGTTCGATGTCTTATAATTGCTAGAGGTCCTTCCTAGACGATTTATGCAGCTTAGGAAGGATCTGTGGTAGCTAAAGGGGTTGATGGAGACAGTTCGATGTCTTATAATTGCTAGAGGTCCTTCCTAGACGATTTTATGCAGCTTAGGAAGGATCTGTGGTAGCTAAAGGGGTTGATGGAGACAGTTCGATGTCTTATAATTGCTAGAGGTCCTTCCTAGACGATTGTATGCAGCTTAGGAAGGATCTGTGGTAGCTAAAGGGGGTTGATTGAGACAGTTCGATGCCTTATCATTGCCAGAGGTCCTTCCTAGACTCAATAAAATCGATTAATAGTAACCTGAAAAAGGTAAACAATATGTCGACGGTACAGAATGGGTTAACCTTGTCACCCCCAGGGCCCTCTTCCCTAACACTATCTGGTCCTACCTCTTGTTTTTGTTTGTTTTTTTTTCTCCAGAATTTGATTAGTTAATATTGAGGATTTTGCTTACTTTTGCCGTTTTCGAGCAGTGTATTTTAGTTTGTCCTTTAGGTTAAGGGGAGATTTCCACCTGGAGGATTTTTTTCTGGACCCCTTTCTCCCTCATGTTTAGCCCCATTGCTTTTGATATTCTAAAACCTTTGCCCCATTAGTTTAGCGATTTTAGGAACTTTCACCCCATATTAAGACCTTTCGTGCAATTCAGGTGTCGATTTTATCCTGGCGAGCGATAGCGAGCCTGTAATTTAAGAGGAACCGGCCTTCGGCCGGGACATTTTTCTACCGAAAAATGTAAAAATTTATCTTGAAAGGGACTCAAAGGGGTGTACTTTTAAGCTTGATGGAGGTCTAGGAAACAAACTAAATACCTCCCCTTAACAATAACGCCTTCCCAATCTTCCTGCAAACTAATATAAAAAAAGCCCACGCAGACCCCCTTCAAGGTACTTTTTATCGATAGACAAAAATATTTTTTGGTTGCAGGCTCGGTTACCTTTATAATCGCTACCGGTACCATTAGAGCATTGTATACTGTAGTTGAGAAAGGAGCTGTGGGAATCGAAGGCTTAACTTAGATAATCCGTAGACCTTGCATGCCTAGAGGTCCTTCCTAAGCTGAATAAAATGGTCTATAAATATCCAGAATCTAATGAAGGTAGGGTATCCCGAAGGGTTTAAGCTGGTGGCAGGGGATAGAAAGAGTCGGCACTGGGTTGATATCATTAAGGTTCACCACACCTGATCAGTCAACCACCTGTCTCAACACTCCGTATTTTAAAACCTGTAGGGAAGGAAGTTGTCAGAACCATATATCGATTATTATTATTATTATATGTATTATTGTTTATTAATTAATATATATATATATATATAGATTTATTCATCCATGCCTTTATTGAGTTAGTGTGGTAATGTTTGTATTCTATGTCCCGCAGGTAAGTTGAGCCGCAGGAGGCTGCCGCAGGGTTACCGCAGCCAGACACCGCACACCCGACACTCACTAGTAGGAAAGTGTGTGTGTGTGTGTGTGTGTGTGTGTGTGAATGAATGAATGAGTGTGTATGTGTGTGTTTGTAAGAGACATGTGCAACCTGGAACAGGACGCTACTTAACATCATTGATTAAGTTGGCACTGGTTGAGAGTCACTGGTTGAGAGTCACTAGTTGAGAGGCACTGGTTGAGAGTCACTAGTTGAGTCAGCCAGGCATGTATCTAACTATCTATATCTCCATTCACTGTATGTATATATATAGAAAGGCTTGTGGCAGTCAGATGTGATTACGAGATAGCGGTTACGAAGCCAGCCTAGTTAATCCCTCATAATAGCGACCACAAAATTATATCAATTTTCTGGAAGTTAGTTACGCTGTTACCCAATTAGGCTCATTACTGGCGGGGAGGGCCAATTTGGGCTGGCTGGGGAATTAAGTTTTTACTCGCTTCGTCAGTTTGGTTAAGCCTTTCTATATGAGGGAGATTTTCAGCGTGTTTGAGATAATTTTAACCGTTTCGATTTCCACATGTTCACCCTAAGCGCCATAAAATCGTCTACTAAGGTCATTATTAGCGTTGTAACCTTGATAAACTGCATATAATCGTCTAAATATACCAACAATATATTTAATGAAAGGTCTCATCATTCTAGGTGAAAATAAAAATAAAAATAAAACCGTTTAGTCTCGTCGTCTCTCAAGTTGCGTGTGTGGCGCCATCTGTAAACATTGCACAATTTGCAGAAGAGTTGCAGTGTTTCATTTGTGGTACTTAGACAACACTTGCATCATTTAGACATTTCACTGAGTAGTTTGCGCAGGTTTATTTGCTCCTTGATAGCGAGAGGTTCATCAGCTGAATATGTACTGTATATATATATATATATATATATATATATATATATATATATATATATATATATATATATATATATATATATATATATATATATATATATATATATATATATATATATATATATATTGTATTTATTGAGTATCTGGGTGTGGGGCTGGAATGGGGGGAAGTGGTGGGGGATTGTGGGTCACCGGAACAACCCCCCCACCCCCCACCCCACTTTTCCCCATGCACCATCACTCATATGTTCGCTTCCCCACTTCGCCTCATAACCACTTCGACTGTACCTATCATGTCCCCTCAGTCACTTCGCCTCATGATCACTTCGCCTCCCTACCACTTTGCCTCATAAAGGTCTCGGGATAAAACTAAATGCAAACCTACAGAGTTGCTAGGTGTTAGGCGAAGTGTTATTAAGGCGAGGTGACTTGCTCTCCTACAGTAACATGGTTGGTTGAGTGAGAACAATAGTATACCATATATTGATGGTATGTTAATATGGGTTCACATTTACCCCAGCCAGCCCCTTCTCCCTCATGTTTAACCCCATTAGTTTTGAGATTTTAACCCCGTCTGTACCGGCGACGTCTTTTTAACTTTATTCTGGCTATTATTAGACGATATTATTCAGTTTCAAACGGGGCTCCAGCAATTAACAGGCTTTGAACTATCTCACTTAACCCTTTTTACTACCATAGATCCTTCCTAAGCTGCTCAAAATAGTCTAAATATAGCTAGACTAAAGTTATAAAGACGTCGCCGGTACAGAAGGGGTTAAGACCAGTAGATATCAACCAGTACCAATAGGCGCACTCACAGTTGGGAACATATCACTCGAGTCATGTGATAGATAGCTTGATATTAGGTCCAAAAGCTTACATTTGCTGAACGAACCCATCCAAGATTAACCCTTTGAGGATGTTGACGCATTTTGCCTATTTTGGCTATCATTAGACGATTTTATACAATTTATGAAGAATATGTGAGCATCTAAAGGTTAAATACCATCTAAATTAACCCTCTGACTGCTATGTACCCTTCCTAATATGAATAAAAACGTTTAGTAGTAGTCATAATAAACTGTCAAAACGCGCCATAATCCTCAAGGTAGAAACGTTACTGATTTAAGATGTCCTTGAAGAGCCTTGGCAAGATATTCAGTGATTTTCTCTAGCCATCCATCAAAGGCCTCGGACCATAATATCGGACATAATTATAACATACGTAAGCATCTCTCTTTTAAAAGATCAGGGTCTCTTGTTAAGGGGTAATTTATATTTATTTGTTTATATATATATTTATTTATTTAATCATTTATTTATTATTTACATACAAACAAGATAACCCCCTTTAAGCCATTGTTCACAGTTTCGTCATCTGTATTTATATTCTTTCCGAAAACAATCTGGAAGACGTAGCACCGCATACAAAGCCTATTTTGGTACATTTAGAGCTGCAAGGAAATCCGGGGTGAGACTTGTGAAGCCACCATAAATCTCCAATTGACGTAATAATTGCCTTTACTGCTGAAGAGATGGTTTTGGTGTGGTGTATAGTCCGGTTAGTGCAGTACAGGGAGAGGAAGGAAAATGAGTCACCTCTTATGTTGATTCATGCTCTCTCTCTCTCTCTCTCTCTCTCTCTCTCTCTCTCTCTCTCTCTCTCTCTCTCTCTCTCTCTCTCTCTCTCTCTCTCTCTCTCTCTCTCTCTCTCTCTCTCTCTCTCTCTCTCTCTCTCTCTCTCTCTCTATATATATTATATATATATATATATATATATATATATATATATATATATATATATTTATATATAAAACCTAGTAATTGAGATAGAGAGAGAGTACCGTAAGAGTAAGAGTATTAACCCTTTGAGTACCAGCGACGTGTGTTAAATTGTATGCTAGCTAGATTTAGACGATATTATGCAGCTAGGAAGGATCTGTGGTAGTTAACAAGGTTGGTTGAGATAGTTTGAAGCCTTATTATCGCCAGAGGTTCTTCCTAAGCTGAGTAAAATCATCTAATAGTAACCATAACACAATCAAAAGGCTGTCCCCGTTGCTGAAGGGGTTAACGAGTGCCAGGTATTGAAGTAAGTTACCCCCATGACATTTACTAAACAAGTGGGATTATGTTTTTTTTGGTACGAGTGTTTTTTGTGTTGACTATAACGGGTCTGGTCCGTGATCATGGGTAGTACTGTAGTATGGCTGACCTTTTTCTTCCATAAAGCTTCTTCCCAAACACTACTCTGCATCAGGCGAGCAAAAGTGAGAGTTAACGCTACGGTATCAATTGCCATACACAGTTTACATACTAATTGATGCACATATGAACAGAATAGTTATACATAATACAAGCAAAACAGATGATAATGAAAAGTGCAAAAGAGTAATTGAAATACCGGTATTGAAAATATAATTTACACGTTATACTGCATCTGGTGCCACGCAATATAAATGTACTTTTCTATTTACTAATGCTTCGGCTGTTCTCATGGTTAAATGATTTTCCCTCAACATGTCTAACACATTCTATTTTCTTACGTTTTTGTTTATTTGTGTACATTTGTATTTTTCCAATTGCAGAGTAAAGAAGATGGAGATACATTGATACACCTTAATATATAGAAGTACTGTACAATTTGGACATAAGGACATATACATATGTGTGTGTGTATATGTGGGGTCTTCCTAAATTGCAGGTTCGGTTTCGCTCCCCAGGGAATAATCGACACCTAAATGGCACGAAAGGTGTTAATATTGGCAAAGAAATGGGGTGAAAGGTCTTAGAATCGCCGAACTTATGGGGGCAAAGCTTGATGGAGGTCTAGGGAGGAAAGTCAAAACCCGATAAATAGCTATATACAGTACATGAGGATACAAATACGCCCATCCACCCTTAATATTTTTTGAAGTACCATTTGTAGATCTATTAATTACTAAGCTAAATTGGTGTCGTGTTAATATATATACTGAAACTCGTTTTAATATTGTGTTGGTAGATACAAAATATTTTTCTTCTTTTAATATTATCTTATTTTACTTTAGTCACGATTTTTAAAGTTTATACTACGGTACGTTTTCTTAATGATTTACTTATATCCCATCACGATCTTGTTTGTCTATTATGCTACCGGTATGTTGTGTTTCTACTTATATATATATATATATATATATATATATATATATATATATATATATATATATATATATATTGTACTGGGTGTTTAAACTGTTACATATTTCCAAAAATTACAAAATCAGGGTGAAAAAAGTGGGTCTGTGTGAAACAAGATGTATAGTTGACACATATTTGCTGAATACGTCTAGCACAGTTCTTCGTTCAGTCATATTCTACACCAATGGTAAAGATTGTACATTTTTCGTTTGCAGTAGAGACATAATCCAATTAATGTCCATGAATTACTCAAGGCCACTTTACCATTGTAATGCATATACTGTATACATTAGTTGTGTTAGTATGAGCAAAATAATAGAGGTGATATGTTAAAGTACAGTGTATGTTATGAGTTGATTATATTGAAACCATCATATCCTGGGAACCACTCTAGGTAACTCTATATTATTATATAAGGATGTTTGGTTGAGTCACCACGAGTAGATGAGTTTTCCTTCCTGTGTGTTCGATCTTCTTCCTCTCTTTGTATTTTTATATATATATATATATATATATATATATATATATATATATATTGATACCAGGTTTCATCGTACACTTCGTAGTTGTTTCCCTATCCCTATCTTATTGGAGATAATCGAGATAGAATATGTCCAAACACGCAAAAAATGCCTGCTTTAATGATCGATACCTGCAAAACAATACCACCAAAAGCTTATGTCTAGAGATTTTTTTTTTACTCAGAATTACTGTTTTTTTTTTCGAGTGTCTAACAAAACTCGCGGAATATATACCAGCAAATATTTCCCCACCGTTATAATGATGCGCTTGTGTTTGCTTGCGTCTGTGTTTGTGTTAGCGTGTCTTCCTGCATGTAGTTGTGCTTGCATGTGTGTAGCTCGTGTGTGTGTGTGTGTGTGTGTGTGTGTGTACAACCTACGTCAGAGTGTCCATGGTTGAGTCACGTCTACCGTTCACCTCCCCTGTATTTATGTCTGTCTGTTACTTTACTGTATATACGCTTCCTATTACAGTGTTTACGTTTATATATACGCTTCCTATTACAGTGTTTATGTCTATGTTACTGTACTGTATATACCCTTCCTATTACTGTGTTTATGTTTGTATATACGGTACCCTTCCTATTACTGTGTTTATGTTTGTATATACGGTACCCTTCCTATTACTGTGTTTATGTTTGTATATACGGTACCCTTCCTATTACTGTGTTTATATTTGTATATACGGTACCCTTCCTATTACTGTGTTTATATTTGTATATACGGTACCCTTCCTATTACTGTGTTTATATTTGTATATACGGTACCCTTGCTATTACAGTGTTTATGTTTGTATATACGGTACCCTTCCTATTACTGTGTTTATATTTGTATATACGGTACCCTTCCTATTACTGTGTTTATATTTGTATATACGGTACCCTTCCTATTACTGTGTTTATATTTGTATATACGGTACCCTTGCTATTACAGTGTTTATGTTTGTATATACGGTACCCTTCCTATTACTGTGTTTATATTTGTATTACTGTACTATATATACCCTTGCTATTACAGTGTTTATGTTTGTATATACGGTACCATTCCTATTACTGTGTTTATGACTGTGTTACTGTAATGGATCTATTTACAGTACAGTTGTATTATCTTAGAAGTTCAGTCTACAGTCACGCTGTGTTTCTCTATTGTACTACCGTAACCCTAAACATAATCGACTGAAAATATAAAATGTGTAACGTCATTGGGGTCAACTGGTTACCCCGTTCCCCCCCCCCCTCTCTCTCTCTCTCTCTCTCTATATATATATATATATATATATATATATATATATATATATATATATATATATATATATATATATATATACAGTATATACAGTATATATATATATATATATATATATATATATATATATATATATATATATATATAGAGAGAGAGAGAGAGAGAGACAGAAAATCAATATAGTGAAAATGAACCTAGTTATGACGTCAGAGTGGTGGACTTAATGTGGTGATTCTGGTAATTCCTGTTTCTCTTCGTGACGCGACCTTTGGTGGCTCCTCCCTCCCAACTCGCTATTATACACCAGGGCAGATTTATTGACGGAGGTTTCTGTCTTGGTCTTCCTTTATGTCTGTTTGTCTGTCTGTATCTTTATGTCTGCATCTCTGTCTCAATCTCTCTCTCAAGCAGCCTAGAAGGGTCACTAGACCTATTGTTGCTTGATTTCCTTTGTACTCCTTTGTACTCCTTTGCACTCTCTCTCTCTCTCTCTCTCTCTCTCTCTATATATATATATATATATATATATATATATATATATATATATATATATTATATATATATATATATATTTATTTCTGTCTTGTTCTTCGTTTCTATCAGTTTGTTCTCTCTGTATCATTCTCTCTCTCTCTCTCTCTCTCTCTTACACACACACACACACACACACATTTTGTTAACCTCATTTTAAATATCGGTTATTTTCTGGATTTCATTGGCTGACCTTTGCTCATATCAAGGCTTTTGCACACAATTGTCAAGTCCATTATTCAAACAGAATCTGACATTACCAGATTATGAAAAGTATTTTAATTCGCACTGTCTTAACAATCAGATAATTATAATCATTTCATTTTTAACTATTGCTATGCTCTCGTTTTTAAGTCATTTTTTAAAAGTTCATCACCTGACCTTTTACCTGTTTCTCATACCAATTATCCTCCCTTTATCATCGGTTTGTGTGAGGTGAAAGTGGTTAAGGTGGGCTGGGTCGTGCATATATAAAGGTGGCTGGTCTGACCAATACAGGAAAGGCTCTTAGGCTATTGGGTAACGGGGCGGATCCAGGTAAGGGAGATGAGGGGAAGGGGAGAGGGTGGAAAGGGGAAGAGGGAGGGGTAGAGATATTATGGGGTTAAAGGGGAAAGGGTTTATTTATTGGTCGATATATTTATGTATCTATTATTATTGTTTAGGTTTACTCCCCAGACCTCCATCAAACTTACAAAAAACATCCCCAAGATAGGCCTATATTTTTTAGATATATCTTTACATTTTTCGGTAGAAACAATTCCCAGCCGAAGCCTCCTAAATTACAGGCTTGCTATCGCTCGCCAGGACAAATATCGACACCTAAATGGCATGACAGATCTACATATTTACAAAGAAATGGGGCGATAAGTCTCAAGATCGCCAAACTAATGGGCGTTCTCTTGAAATCTGAAAACTAATGGGGCTAATTATGAGGGAG
>CM064562.1:5535575-5725575 GCA_032716605.1 Paralithodes platypus | reverse complement strand
CAGATGTGGGGAAACTCGGGATATTTTCTATAAGAGAGAATAAGTGGTGGCGGTGGCGGCCGTCTGTCACCGTGATGTTGGTGCCTGGCTCTGTACTGGTGGTGTTGTTGGTGGTGGTGTTGGTGTCTGTCTCTTTACTGGTGGTGTTGTTGTTGGTGGTGGTGGTGGTGTTGGTGCCTGTCTCTGTACTGGTGTTGTTGTTGTTGGTGGTGGTGGTGGTGTTGGTGCTTGTCTCTGTACTGGTGGTGGTGTTGTTGTTGGTGGTGGTGCCTGTCTCTGTACTGGTGTTGTTGTTGGTGGTGGTGTTGGTGCTTGTCTATGTACTGGTGTTGTTGTTGTTGGTGGTGGTGGTGATGTTGGTGTCTGTCTCTGTACTGGTGTTGTTGTTGTTGTTGGTGGTGGTGGTGATATTGGTGTCTGTCTCTGTACTGGTGGTGTTGTTGTTGGTGGTGGTGGTGGTGGTGGTGTTGGTGCCTGTCTCTGTACTGGTGTTGTTGTTGTTGGTGGTGGTGGTGTTGGTGTCTGTCTCTGTACTGGTGGTGGTGGTGTTGGTGCCTGGCTCTGTACTGGTGGTGTTGTTGTTGGTGGTGGTGATGTTGGTGTCTGTCTCTGTACTGGTGGTGTTGTTGTTGTTGGTGGTGGTGGTGGTGTTGGTGCCTGTCTCTGTACTGGTGTTGTTGTTGGTGCCTGTCTCTGTACTGGTGTTGTTGTTGGTGGTGGTGGTGGTGGTGTTGGTGTCTGTCTCTGTACTGGTGGTGTTGTTGGTGGTGGTGGTGGTGTTGGTGCCTGTCTCTGTACTGGTGTTGTTGTTGTTGGTGGTGGTGGTGGTGTTGGTGTCTGTCTCTGTACTGGTGTTGTTGTTGTTGGTGGTGGTGGTGTTGGTGCCTGTCTCTGTACTGGTGTTGTTGGTGGTGGTGGTGTTGGTGTCTGTCTCTGTACTGGTGGTGGTGGTGGTGGTGTTGGTGCCTGTCTCTGTACTGGTGGTGTTGTTGTTGGTGGTGGTGGTGGTGGTGTTGGTGTCTGTCTCTGTACTGGTGGTGTTGTTGGTGGTGGTGGTGGTGGTGGTGGTGTTGGTGCCTGTCTCTGTACTTGTGGTGTTGTGTTGTTGTTGGTGGTGGTGGTGGTGTTGGTGCCTGTCTCTGTACTGGTGGTGTTGTTGTTGTTGGTGGTGGTGGTGGTGTTGGTGCCTGTCTCTGTACTGGTGGTGTTGTTGTTGTTGGTGGTGGTGGTGGTGGTGTTGGTGTATGTCTCTGTACTGTTGATGGTGGTGTTGTTGTGGGTCGTTTCTGTATTCGTCTTGGTGTTGTTGTTGGTGGTGGTGGTGTCTATCTCTGTACTGTTGATGGTGTTGTTGATGTTGGTCGTTTCTGTATTCGTCTTGGTGTTGTTGTTCTTATTATTGTTGTTGTAGGTGGTGGTGGTGGTGGTGAGCCTGTAGCCGTCTTCTTGTTATTGTTGGTGGTGGTGTTGTTGATGGTGGTGGTGGTGCATTTATCCGTCTTCTTCTTGTTGACTTTCTCAACCATTCAATGCGGTAATCGAGTTGTCTCTTTTTGCTTCATTCATTCAAGCATTCACTTTCCCATACTGTTTCTCTCTGTTCCATTCATTCAGCCTCTACAACATTTTAGGACTCAATGAAACGGTTTCTTTCGAGGTGCTCTTGGCCCCAGTGAAGGGTTTATTTAATGGTCGATATATTTGTTTATCTATTTTGTTTTTAGTTTCCTCCCTAGACCTCCATCAAGCTTAAACAAATATCCCCAGCAGCCCACTTCTAGATATATTTGTACACATCACGGCCTTCGGTTCCTCCTGAATTACAGGCATGCTACAGGTTTATATGTTTGTGTGTTACATTGTTGGCGATTATATCATTGTATATTATAAACACAATGAGAATTTCTCTTATATTATCATCTTCATAGTATTCACTTTCACTCTCACTCACTCACTCAATCAATCACTCTCACTCTAACTCTCTCTCTCTCTCTCTCTCGGGGTTTTTCTGTATTCCCCTTCCTCTCTGATAATAATGATGGCCTCCTTCCCCTTTCTCCTCTTTTTACCCGAGTTTCTCCACCCTGTTTCCCATTCCTCGGGTTTTTTCCTTACAATTAGGGTTTTTTCTGCAATCTTTCATCTAGTGGGAGCTAACATATTTACGAGGGTTTTCTATGAGGGGAGTTTTTGTTATTATACTTTTGTGTTGTTTTTCTCACTGTCGGTATGCAAGAGGTTGATTTGATTGTTTTTGTCTCCTTCTTCGTCTTCTTATTCTTTTTCTTCTTGTTCTTCTTCTTCTTCTTCTTCTTCTTCTCCTCTTTGTATTCTTATTATTATTAATTATATATTTCATTTTTTGCTTCTTTTATTTATTGTGTGTTTTTAAGAGGAGGAAGAATAGATCCATTCAATTGCACATTTTAGCTGAAACCTAATGTAAGACGATGTTATCAAATATGCAAAATTAAATCGACTGAGAAAATGCGAGAATTTGAGAAAATTATAGAAAGTTTTGGAGAGTTGTGTAGAAATATCAAAAGTGTTGGAGAAAGATATAAAGTGTTGTATACAGATAGAAAGTGTCGGAGAGTCGCGTAGAAAGTGTAGGTAAGGCAGGAGAGGAGGAAGGAAGGAAGTTAGGGGAGGTATAATTGGGAGGTATTAATATCTCTGTCCGGTGGGGCCTAATGTTCTTCACCTCTCTCTCTCTCTCTTCCTCCTCTCAAACACCTGCACTCTAAAACAACAAGGGTATACAAAAAGGTATATAACTGTGTTGGTGGTGTAATGGTTTAGATGCTTATGTTCTGGGTGTGGTGTCCCGAGTTCGAATCCCGGGAGGACCATATGCTTTCATTAGTTTATTCAAGTGCATTGGGGTTTGTAATTGATGATTAATGTTAAGAACGGGGTGTTACTTATATATACAATCATTGGGTATAATGATTTTGATATACGTTTTTCTATCCTTATATTAGATGGGTTTATTACTAACAATATAGGTATAAGTTATATATACAGTACAATCATTGGGTATACTGATTGTGGTTTACCTTTGTTATCTTTATATTAGATGGGTTTATTACTACCAATATACATTTATTGGGTATATTATTATGGACACATGATTTACCCTTTTCACACCTTCCTATACATGATTACACGTCTCTTTATGAATGCCTATATAGTATATAAGCTTGGTACAGATGAGAAAATTTATATAAATAAGATATTCTGCAAACAATATTTTCAGTTAAATCCCCCAACATATTTTGCAAAATTCGTGTCCGTTAACCCCTTGAGGATAATGACGTGTTTTGACAGTTTATTCTACCGTTAGGCCATTGTATTCTACCGTTAGGCCATTTTATTCTACCGTTAGGCCATTGTATTCTACCGTTAGGCCATTGTATTCTACCGTTAGGCCATTGTATTCAGCTTTGGAAGGTTCTCTAGCAGTCAAAGGGGTACAAATATTCTCAATCATCCCTCTTGACTCCCACAATTCCTTCCTAAACTGAATAAAATCGTCTACTGATAGCCAGAAAATAATGTCCAAACGTGTCATAATCCTGAAGGGGTTAATATTTTATTTTGTAATTAAGTAACTGTGAGGATAAGCCTCACACGAACACTCGACCAATAACGTGATTCGACAAAACTAAATATTGCATTATTTGTATTATATTATTTGTGTTTTTATAGTATTATTGAGCAAGAGATTGTTACAGTATACCCGGTAATGCAGTGTAATTTATTGTGCTACTTATTACATGGTATATAATCGATTGGTGTAGCAACAAGAGGGGCCACAATTATATCTCGTATTGCGAGAGGCCTGTCTTTAACTTAACCCTTTAAGTTTTCGAGGACACATTTTCACAGTATTGTGGCTAACATTAGAGGGTTTTACTCAGAATTGGAAAGCCCTCTAGGAGTCAAATGGGTAACAACTCTCTCAATAATCACTCTGACTCCCACAAGTCCTTTCTAAACTGACCATAATCGCTTACTAATAGCCAGCATTTAAAGGAAGACACGCGTCCTCGTATCTTGAAAGGGTTGATAAAATCTATTGTTAACCATTGTACAAGAAAGTAAGGTATTCTTAACCCTTTGATTACCAGCGACGTGTGTTATATTTTATTCTAGCTATATATATTTAGACGATATTATGCAGTTTAGGAAGGATCTGTGGTAGCTTAAAGAGTTGGTTGAGATAGTATGAAGCCTTATTATTGCTAGAGGTCTTTCCAAAGCTGAATAAAATCGTCTAATAGTTCTCAAAATATGATGAAAAGAACGTCCCCGGTACTGTAAGGGTTAACTATGTTTGGTGCGTGGCTGGTCTTTTTGGATCTTCCCGGTTCCAATCCATTAGTTTGGAGACTTTAAAACGTTTCACCTCATCAGTTTGGTGATTATACAGATGGCATAGAGAGAGAGAGAGAGAGAGAGAGAGAGAGAGAGAGAGAGAGAGAGAGAGAGAGACTTTAAAACGTTTCACCTCATCAGTTTGGCGATTATACAGATGGCATAGAGAGAGAGAGAGAGAGAGAGACTTTAAAACGTTTCACCTCATCAGTTTGGCGATTATACAGATGGCATAGAGAGAGAGAGAGAGAGAGAGAGAGACTTTAAAACGTTTCACCTCATCAGTTTGGCGATTATACAGATGGCATAGAGAGAGAGAGAGAGAGAGAGAGAGAGAGAGAGAGAGAGAATGGGGACACTCTCTCACTAACACTCACTCTCTCTCTCTCTCACACTTTCATTACTTTTTGTTATTATAAAAAATTTCCGAGTGGTTCACACACAGCGACACAAGAGTTCATTGGACCATGACTTGCAATTTGTGAGATTATTATTATTTTGTTTTCATCCCGTCATATCGATTATTATCATCATTTTTATTATTGTTATTATTTTCTATTATTTTCTATTATTTTTATTATTGTTATTATTGTCTTGTGGGGGAGCAATTTCAGGTGACATCCTCGCCCTTGGACTGATTTGTCTCTCTCTGTCTCTGTCTCTCTCGCTTGCCCTCGTTCTCTCTCTCTCTCTCTCTCTCTCTCTCTCTCTCTCGCTCTCGCTCTCGCTCTCTCTCTCTCTCTCTCTCTCTCTCCCACACGTAAACAGTTAGTAACAAGTTCAAGGGAGAGAGAGAGAGAGAGAGAGGCCAGTTGAGAGTTGGCTCCAGTTAATGAGTCTTTAAAGAGGTGAAGTGAAAGTCCAGTACATATGTATCGAGTGCCAAATAATGAATATGGATTACTGTTGATGACTGTGTGTATATGTGTGTGTATGTGTGCGTGTGTATGTGTGTGTGCGTGTGTATGTGTGTGTGTATATATGTATGTGTGGGTGTATGTATGTGTGTGTGTGTGTGTGTGTGTGTGTGTGTGTGTGTGTGTGTGTGTATATATGTATGTGTGGGTGTGTTTGTGCATGTATGTGTGTGTGGGTGGGTGTGGGTGTAGACCTGAATATCATAATCAAACTGCCTTTAGAACAGTAAGGCGTGTGATGAACCAGGAAAAAGAATGTAATATAGAAAACAAAATGACTCACACTATTTTCGTTTCCAACTTTGAGGAGATACAATTATGCATTTTTTGACGAACTTTCATATTGCAGTGAGAAATGTGCTGGATTTTTTTTTAGGAGAAAATGCCGTTGTATTCTATTTTGGTCGTGGTTGTAATTGGTTGTGGAGTTTCTATTGTGTTGTTGGTAATTTAACGCTAATGGTGATGTGAGGTATGGTGAGATATTGGTAGGTTGTGTGTGTCTGGTTTTATAATATTATTTGTTGTATTTTGCCTGTGTGTGTGTTTTACTGTGTGTGTGTGTGCGCGTGTGCGTGTGCGTGTGTTTGTACTGATATGTGTTTTGTTATAATTATGTCCACTGTGCCTGTTTGTTAGTTGGTCTTTACTAAGTATCTATGTTGTCTACTGTTAGTTTTCCTCTCTATCTCTCTCCCACTTAAGATGCCAAGCTTGAGAATGGCACCCACTGAGACGATACTGAACTAGATACTGATTATTGCCATATTGGGTTAATGGGGTAGTGCTTGTTTTTTAGTTCATGTATTTATTTATTAATTTACTTTTTAGTGTCCTCGCTAGACCTCCATCAAGCTTCAAATAAAACCCCTTAGACCCCCTCTCAAGATGAATTTGTACAGTTTTCGGTAAAAAAATGTCCCGGCTCAAATTACAGCCTCGCTATCGCTCGCCAGGGAAAAATCGACACCTCAATGGCGTGAAATGTCCTAATATTGACAAAGAAATGGGGTGATAGGTCTTAAAATTGCAAGCGAATACGAATGTCTAAATATCTCACTTTAATATCTTAATATCTCAAGTTGACTGATTTGGCAGATGTGCTATTATAGTTGGCCAGTTATATATAAATATATTTGCGACCTTACGTTTTTACCATATGAAATAAGTTTCAATGGCATTTGTAAACCATTTGGCTACTTACGCCACCTGAAGCTAACCTTGTATCGTATGTCATTTTATGCTTGACATTTCGTGTAAGTGATGACACGAGATACCCGAACAGAATAATATGTATGATGACTATAAAGATACTTGTTAAGAATAATATGTATGATGACTATAAAGATACTTGTTAAGAGCCAATAAACCCTTTGTATACCGTATATCAAAAGGCATTCACCTTTTATTTGACTAGATTTAGCTGTTTCGAAGGTAACGTTCTAATACTTTTCCATTTCTACACTTACGGGCAGGCATGATAAATAACCAGTTTGACGATAGAGCGATGAACTGATGCAATAGACTGTCAAATGTCAATCACCAGTATTTCAATATCTGGCAGACATTATTACACCACAGAAAGAAAAAAAAAAACACATGACAACAATTGTGACACAAAGAGATTAATCAAACGGTGTTTGCTAAAAACTGGACGACAGATCAATGTGCTGGTGCACTATACAATGAGCTATCAATCACCCATATTCAACATCTGGCAGACATTATTACAACACAGAGCGAGTGTTACATAATAATAGCATAATAAGATGAGCTAGCTACCACCTGTGCTTGATGGACGCTATAGATCATTGAACTGATACACTATACAATGAGCTATCAATCACCCATATTCAACATCTGGCAGACATTATTACAACACAGAGCGAGTGTTACATAATAATAGCATAATAAGATGAGCTAGCTACCACCTGTGCTTGATGGACGCTATAGATCATTGAACTGATACACTATACAATGAGCTATCAATCACCCATATTCAACATCTGGCAGACATTATTACAACACAGAGCGAGTGTTACATAATAATAGCATAATAAGATGAGCTAGCTACCACCTGTGCTTGATGGACGCTATAGATCATTGAACTGATACACTATACAATGAGCTATCAATCACCCATATTCAACATCTGGCAGACATTATTACAACACAGAGCGAGTGATACATAATAATAGCATAATAAGATGAGCTAGCTACCACCTGTGCTTGATGGACGCTATAGATCAATGTACTGGTGCACTATACAATGAGCTATCAATCACCCGTAGCGGCCCTCACACACCTCTGCCTGCCATACAGTTGTCTTCAAGCACGTCACCATTGTCCGTACCTAGCCGTGCATGCCAGACAGTGTACGTAGTCCCCCATGCGTGACCGTGGGCGTGCCGTGCTGGGGAGGGTACGTGTGCTGCTCAAGGGATCTGTGTTGTATGGTCGTGTGTGGGGGGTGGCAAACATGATAGCTATTGGTTTGACTATTCCAGGGTGGTGTCTGTTGGGGGGGGGAGCTCTTGTTTAGACAGAGAACATTTCGAATATGAAAATCGGACATCTTTTCACCATGACGCCATTATAGAGGTCCATACACGTAGCGTTATGTCGATGTTATGTTTTGTATAGAGCCGAAATACACATTACTCAATATAATAGCCCAAATACACATTAGCTCAATACAATAGCTAACGTGGACTTTTTAATTCTCAAATTATGTTTCTAATATTGCAATCATCAATGCCGAAGTTACTCACTTGAAAATATTACTAAAAACGTAATTCAGTGTTAATATTGGCTGCAGTTGACTAAGGTATAGTTTTATATCCACGCCATGATTTTATTTACGGAAGGTAATATTGTGTGAATGACTTACAAGAATAATTTACCATAACACTATTAATTGGTCATATGATTTAACTACTGGTACTGCATACAAAAATACACTTCTAATTCAAGTAGGCCTATACTAATTGTCCTTCCATACATACAAACATGGAGTGTATACAATTATGTGTGGCCAACTGTACATCATCATTGCAGTTTTTGTTTACTGAAGGGTCTCCAGTGTTTACATTGTTCCGTGTTGCTTTCGGCACGGTATATTGTCTCGGCTCATTGTGTTAGTGTGGTGTGTGTGTGGGTGTATGTGTGGTGTGTGTGTGTGTACTGTGTGTGTGCGTGAGTGAGTGAGTGAGTGTGTGTTAGTGTGTTGTGGAACTTGTGGGGGTGTGTGTTGTGGGTGAGTGTGTTAGTGTACTGTGTGTGTGTGTGTGTGTGTGTGTGTGTGTGTGTGTCTTACAGTGTTCTACTATACCTCTTTTTCTTCCCTTTTTGTGTGCGCTACGTGATTTCAAAATACGATCTGTCTTTCGGAGCTGAATTATTTGACCATCGTAAATGTAAAGTCACGTTCAGCCAAAAGAACAATCAATATAGTGATTTTTACCGGTTGAATATATACGGAGTAAATGTTAACGGTACAAGAATAATATAGTTGAACATAAGTCAATATAAGTATCTCAAGATACCGGTAATGTATGAAGTAACCCGTTCAAATAGAGGACGAGTTAGGGGAGATTTCTAGTTTGTTTCCTACTCCTCCAGAAATCTTAAAATTTCACCCCCTTGACCCCCTTTCAAGATAAATTTGTAAATTTTTCGGTAGAAAAATGTCCCGGCCGAAGGCCGATTACTCTTAAATGACAGGCTCGCTAGCGCTCGCCAGGATAAAATCGACACCTAAATGGCACGAAAGGTCTTAAAATTGACAGAAATGTGTCTAAAGTTCTTTAAATCGTCAAAGTAATTGGGCGAACGTCTTAAAATTCGAAGAGCAATGGGGCTAGACATGAGGGAGAAAGGGGTCAAGAAAAAAGTCCCTCAAGTGGAAATCTGCCCTTAATGCAACCTGTCGTAGGAAGTAGTATAGCTCGCAGTCTTAACAATAACAGGTTCTCCCTAGGCTGTATAAAGTCGCTCGGTACAGTAAGGGTTAACCCATTCAGTACCAGGGGACGTCCTTTCCATCACCCTCTAGCAACTATTAGGCGATTTTATTCAGCTTAGGAAGGACCTCTAGCCATAATAAGGCTTCAAATTGTCACATCCAACCCTTGTAACTACCACAGATCCTTCCTAAGCTGCATAATAACGTATCAATATAGCTAGAATATAATATAACACACGTCCCTGGTACTGTAAGGGTTAAGGAACAAAGTATTATATTTTGCCAACTGTGTCTTGTCTGTCATTACCTAACTTTGATCAGTATAATCTTGGCAATAAGGATCATACTGACAAATATGCAAATACAAACATTTATTATTGTTATTATTATATATCGATATGTTCTATGTGTGTGTGTGTGTGTGTGTGTGTGTGTGTGTGTGTGTGTGTGTGTGTGTGTTCTTTAATTGGTATTGTCTGGCTGATCATTCAAATGCAAGTCGTAATGTCATAGTGTTACGCCGTTTGAGATAGCTAAAGTACCACTACCATCTCCTTCTCGTTGAGTACCCTCTTATTTACTACCTTATATAGTGGGTATGTTTTGTAGTTATGGGCATTATATATTGTACAGTCGGCCTAATAAGTGATGTCTCGGCACCCATTATGTTTTGATCAATAATTGGTATCATCAATATTTACACATGATTTCTTCTTCTTGAGTGATATATACAAACATATTCCTCCACTTACCCACCCTATTCAACATCTGACAGACATTAATACAGCACAGAGCGAGCCAAACGTATTGACAGCTGAGACATGACTTATTAGCGCCACTGTACCCACGATATAGTAAACAATATACAACTTGTGTTTCTCTAACTTGGTTGTAGCTGTTGTTGTTGTTGTTGTCGTTAGCGCTGATATAGTTAGTGTGCATGTTGGTATTGTCATTGTTGTTTCTTTATGGCAAAGTTGGTGTTGTTGAGCCGTTTTTATGACCGTTCCCGTTGGTTGGTTTTTGTTGTGTGTGTTGGTGTGTGGTGTGTAGGCGGTTGTGGTCCTTGGTGTGGGGACGTCCTTGTGTGGGAGTGATGGTGTGTGTGTGTGACTGTGGGTCCTGTAGGTGGTTGTGGTCCTTGGTGTGGGGACGTCCTTGTGTGGGAGTGATGGTGTGTGTGTGTGTAACTGTGGGTCCTGTAGGTGGTTGTGGTCCTTGGTGTGGGGACGTCCTTGTGTGGGAGTGATGGTGTGTGTGTGTGTGTGACTGTGGGTCCTGTAGGTGGTTGTGGTCCTTGGTGTGGGGACCCTTGTGTGGGAGTGATGGTGTGTGTGTGTGTGTGACTGGGGCTTGTGTGTGGTTGTGGTCCTTGGTGTGGGGACGTCCTTGTGTGGGAGTGAGGGTGTGTGTGGGGGGGGGGGGGGGGGGGGCATGGTGTGTGTGTGTGTGACTGTGGGTCCTGTAGGTGGTTGTGGTCCTTAGTGTGGGGACGTCCTTGTGATGGTGTGTGTGTTTGGGGGGGGGGGGGGGGGGAATGGTGTTTGTGTGTGTGCGACTGTGGGTCCTGTAGGTGGTTGTGGTCCTTGTGATGGTGTGTGTGTTTGTGGGGGGGGGGGGGGGGGGGGGGGGGGGGGGGGGGGGGGGGGGGGGGGGGAGGAATGGTGTTTGTGTGTGTGTGACTGTGGGTCCTGTAGGTGGTTGTGGTCCTTAGTGTGGGGACGTCCTTGTGGTGGTGGGGGTGGGGGGCTGTGGTCCTTGGTGTGGGGACGACCTTATGTGGGAGTGATGGTGTGTGTGAGTGTGGGGTCTGTGGGTTGTTGTCGTCCTTGTAGTATACTGACTGCTGGTAGTAACGACCTTGGTGTGGGCGGCGGCGGTGGTGGTGGGCGTCAAGGGCGGGGGAAGGCTGCGGAACATTGCTATCTCAGAGTCATCAGTAAAGCATTATTGTCAAGGAGGTTCAATTCCACATATAAACCATCTTGTGTTTATGCGTTTGTGTTTGTGTTCTAGTGATGTATGTCTGATCGTCAGTCCAGATGTTCAATCAGGTGTATGCATGAACAAAATCAATCAATCAGGTGTATGCATGAACAAAATCAATCAATCATTCAGTAACTAAAATAGAAAATACTTGAAATGCCTATATGGATTTTAGTAAGTATTGGACACTATTTATTTTAGGTGTTTGGGTCTTGTTACGTAATATATTTAATATTTGACCTGTCCAACTGTATCTTGTTCCTTTTAATACATACAAAACAATATCCAATGCTTAGGAACTTGATAAGGCTTGTTTCTGAATGTAAGAGAGTTTTACACACAATCTCTCCACATTTACTATTTAACAACCGCTCATTTCAAAGGTAAATTGTAGAGGGTTTCACTGGGGTTAGGACGCAACTGCAGGAGTCATAGGGTTAATGGGTGAACATCGACAAGTTTCTCCGTGAGCGAGCCTTAACCTTCCCGTCGGTGCAGTGTGTTGGTGAGTCAAGGTCTTGGTGCAGCCTCAACCCAGAATCATACGAACATTATTACCGCCAGACGTGTAGTGTACACTATAGATTAGTGTACACTACACTAAAGGAAATACGTTAGGGAGTTAATTTTCCGAAGATTATATTATTGTTGTTATTATTATCATTATTATTATTATTTTAATATCGAGTTTTAATCTAACTGCGTCATAAAAAAAAGATTATATATATATACTGTGTATATATATTATTTGTGTTTTATGACGCAGTTAGATTGAAACTCGATATTAAAACTCACGTTCTGCATAATCATCTAATGAGTCGTAGGCAACGGAAAACAAAACTCAAGTACTACTATTACTGGTGTGACAGCGGCATCAAGGTTGTGAACTAGGGAAGACACCACCCACTTTGCAATACCAGGGGAGGAACTTGATAATGGGAACACATGTACTAGGAACAACACACACGCATGTACACACACACACACACACACACACACTCACACACACACACACACACACACACGTCGGGGGTTCAATCCCCGGCCGGGCGGAGACAAATTGGGCTTGTCTCCTTTCATGTGTTAGCCTCAGTTCACCTAGCTGTAAATAGGTACCTGGAATAAGTGGATAACGTTGTGACGTCCCATCTGGGGTTGGCAAAAATGGTACAAGGCGAGATGGGTATCATATGGTTCACCTAAGCTGATGGCTACCTAAGCCTTAGGGCGAGACGGTACCGTCTATAGTGAGAATGGTACCATACAGATCCACCCTAAGCCTTCGTTTCCGATGTCGCCAATTGGCTAAAAATACAGACTACACACACATCCACAGCCATTCCAACGATACATATAATACCTACACATATAGGAGGCGGGAAATAACGAGCATGCTCACTCCCGCAATACAACTAGAGTAAGTACACACACACACACACACACACACACACAAATAGTACCCTAGGAGTCACATAAGGTAAATACTATAAAGCCTGTTAGAAGTGAATGACCTGGACTGACTGCCAGGACCCCCATCGTTTGCAGTGCCTTGTATAGCATTGCACACACACACACACACACACACACACTCTGGCTTACCATCCCACACCCACTAATCTTCTTCTGCAGTCCTATCATCCCACACCCATTGGCTTCTTCGCATAGCACGATTTTTACCCATCTAGCAGTGTCTTTGTTAATTTTCTTCATATGCTATCACTATTGTCTTCGATGTCACTTTTTTGTATTTGCCTTTGCATTGGCCTATATATTTTCATATTTTGTTTGTTAATTTTCTTCGATGCATTCACTTTTTCTTCATGGTTGCCAATGGACGATTTTATTGAGCTTATCATTTAAGTTAGATACACGAAAGGTGTCTCATAATCAAAGTGTTTTAAAAGTACTTTGAGTAACACTTTCCATTTATTGATGTCTAATAACCTCTACCAACGAAGTTGGAGGAGGGTCTGTTTTTGCCTCCGTTTGTCTGTTGTTTGTCTGTAAACAAAATATCTCAAAAAGTAATGAACCGATGTTTACGAAATTTGGTTGGCAGATAGGATCTGCGCCAAGGAAGCAGTGATTCAATTCGGAGCCGATCCGGGTCATATCCAAAGCCAGAGTAGGTGGAGGTATGCACTCTACTGAGTACCCTATAGTTTACTTATGGAACTATAATTTAATAGTATCTTAGTTTTAAAAGATCTGATGTTCTCAATCTTCTCTTAATTAATTAACTGGTATCTTAATTTATTTGTCTCCTTTTAAATATATATTTGTTCACTACTCCCCTTCCACCTATCCCCCTCCCCTTCCACCTACCCCCTCCCCTTCCACCTACCCCCCTCCCCTTCCACCTATCCCCCTCCCCTTCCACTTCCCCCCTCCCCTACCCCCCTCCCCTACCCCCCTCCCCTTCCACCTAACCCCCTCCCCTTCCACCTATCCCCCTCCCCTTCCACCTACCCCCTCCCCTTCCACCTACCCCCTCCCCTTCCACCTACCCCCTCCCCTTCCACCTACCCCCTCCCCTTCCACCTACCCCCTCCCCTTCCACCTTCCCCCTCCCCTTCCACCTACCCCCTCCCCTTCCACCTATCCCCCTCCCCTTCCACCTACCCCCTCCCCTTCCACCTATCCCCCTCCCTTCCACCTACCCCCTCCCCTTCCACCTACCCCCTCCCCTTCCACCTACCCCCTCCCCTTCCACCAACCCCCTCCCCTTCCACCTATCCTCCTCCCCTTCCACCTATCCTCCTCCCCTTCCACCTATCCTCCTCCCCTTCCACCTATCCTCCTCCCCTTCCACCTATCCCCTCCCCCTACCCACCTCCCCTTCCACCTACCCCCTCCCTCCCCTTCCACCTACCCACCTCCCCTTCCACCTACGTACCCCCTCCCCTTCCACCTATCCTCCTCCCCTTCCACCTATTCCCCTCCCTTCCACCTACCCCCTCCCCCTTCCACCTACCCCCTCTCCTTCCACCTACCCCCCTCCCCTTCCACCTACCCCCTCCCCTTCCACCTACCCACCTCCCCTTCCACCTATACCCCTCCCCTTCCCCCTAACCCCCTCCCCTTCCACCTATCCCCCTCCCCTTCCTCTTTCCCCCTACCCTTCCCCTACCCCCTCCCCTTCCACCTCCCCCTCCCCTTCCACCTACCCACCCTTCCACCTACCCCACCTCCCCTTCCACCTACCCTACCACCACCCTCCCACCTCCCCTTCCACCTACCCACCTCCCCTTCCACCTACCCACCTCCCCTTCCACCTATCCCCCTCCCCTTCCACCTATCCCCCTCCCCTTCCACCTACCCCCTCCCTTCCACCTACCCCCTCCCCTTCCACCTACCCCTCCCCTTCCACCTACCCCCTCCCCTTCCACCTACCCACCTCCCCTTCCACCTATCCCCCTCCCCTTCCACTTCTCCCCATAGCCTTCACAATTCCCCATTCCATTCTCTTCAACTAATCAACCATTCATGCATCCATCCGTCCATTCAAATCTTCTTTCACCCACCATACACTTGTTATATCCTTCACACACACACACACACACACACACACTCTCTCTCTCTCTCTCTCTCTCTCTCTCTCTCTCATACACACACACACACACTTCATTATTTAGGGTTATACTGAAATGTACAGTCGCGATCAGAAATAGTCGAACCCCTTCCAATGATTAAAGCAAGACGGATGAGTTTTTGGAGGAAGCGGCGGAAAAATGTACAAATTTATCTCGAACGGAGGTCTTGTATTATTATTTTTTATTATTTTTTAAGCTTGATGTTAGTCTTGAGAGAAAATTTAAGAATATCATAAATAAGGAAATAAGGAACAAATTAATACAAACTTCCTCTTAAGGGGAGATCTCCACTTGAGGGATTTTTTTCTTGACCCCTTTCTCCCTCATGTTTTGCCCCATTGCTTTTGATATTATAAAACGTTTGCCCCATTAGTTTAGCGATTTTAAGAACTTTCACCCCATATTAAGACCTTTCGTGCCATTCAGGTGTCGATTTTATCCTGGCGAGCGATAGCGAGCCTGTAATTTAAGAGGAACTGGCCTTTGGCCGGGACATTTTTCTACCGAAAAATTTACACATTTATCTTGAAAGGGACTCAAGGGGGTGTAATTTTAAGGTTGATGGAGGTCTAGGGAACAAACTAAATACCTCCCCTTAACTAGTGATCACAATAGTTCGTCAGCGTATCCCAATTATGCTTCCAAAAGGTGTCCCTGAATTTCTGACCACTACTGTACATGGAGCATCCTCACTCAAGTACAGTTACCCCCCCATAAATTCCTGCAACACTAACGAGTTTTTTGTGTTTATTACTTTATTGTTATTATTCTGTGTCATGTGTTTGTTGGGTTTTTGTCTGCCCCTCTCTCTCTCTCTTTCTCTGTCTCGCTCTCTCTCTCTTTCTCTCTTTCTCTCTCTCTCTCTCTCTCTCTCTTTCTGTCTCGCTCTCTCTCTCTCTCTCTCTCTCTCTCTCTCATAAAGTGGTATAAAGCGACTCAATTGATACTTTTAATTAAAAAGAGGCTAGATAAATACTTTAAATATATTGTTACGGTGTAGATAAACAAATAAAAACATGGAAACGTTGGGATCGGGCCTGAGTATATAGATAGATCGATCGTAGATAACAAAACACTGCTAAAAGAATATGTCGGGAATCAACACTAGTTTCAGTCGGCGAAAGCTTAGGGGGAAAGGTGAAGATGGGTATGCAAATCCACTTACATTTCTAACTTTCTATTAACCCTTTGAAGATTGGCACGCATTTTGGTAGTTTATGCTGGCTATCATTAGAGGTTTGTATACAGTTTAAGAAGGCTCTGTGGGAATTATAAGGGTAATGACTATCTCAATAATTAACCCTCTGACTTCCATATACTCATGATCCAAATCTGAATAAAATCGTCTAATAATAGCCGGAAAACAGAAAAGAAATGCGCAATGGACCTAATCGGCATCGTTAAGGGGAGGTATTTACTTTGTTCCCTAGACCTCCATCAAGCTTAAAATTATACCCCCTTGAGTCCCTTTCAAGATAAATTTGTACATTTTTCGGTAGAAAAATGTCCCGGCCAAAGGCCGGTTCCTCTTAAATTACAGGCTCGCTATCGCTCGCCAGGATAAAATCGACACCTGAATGGCACGAAAGGTCTTAATATGGGGTGAAAGTTCTTAAAATCGCTAAACTAATGGGGCAAACGTTTTATAATATCAAAAGCAATGGGGCTAAACATGAGGGAGAGAGGGGTCCAGAAAAAAATCCCTCAAGTGGAGATCTCCCCTTAATACTCTGTGTAGCCTGTGTATCCATGTAAGTGTATGTAAATCTGGTGTAGTTAACGGTGGGGGGGGGGGAGAGAAAGTTCCCTAGCGAGGTAATTCATTCTGATCACACATTAATGAGTAGGTTAACACTGAGTGAGCTGACGTGTTGGTGAATGTGTCAAGGAAAGAGTAACTATATGTGTGTGTAATGTATACAGGGATGTACTGTATATAGAGATAGATTGCCATATAACAGATACTCAGACCACACAGACCTTGCGGTCCCTATTAGGTGATCCGGTCTTGATTGAACGACTGCCGGTATTAATTAATTGGTCAAGTAAAATGGTGTGGTTTATTGAGTGTATGTGTGTGTATTATTTTAGTGTGTGTGTATGTATATGTATATGAGTGTTGGTATATTTGGAGGTATTGTGTGTAAAGGAATGTTTGTGCGTATAGATATGTTTGAGAGAGAGAGAGTGTGTGTGTGTGTGTGTGTGTGTGTGTGTGTGTGTGCGCTTGTGGTTATGCCTGGGTGTATTTTGTGTAGAGGAATGTGTGTGTTTGTATGTACCTAATTATATTTACCTAATTGTTTTACAGGATTGAGATTTATTACCGTAGATTATTAGTGTGTACTTACTCTAGTTGTATTGCGGGAGTGAGCATGCTCGTTATTTCCCGCCTCCTATATGTGTAGGTGTTATATGTATCGTTGGAATGGCTGTGGATGTGTGTGTAGTCTGTATTTTTAGCCAATTGGCGACATCGGAAACGAAGGCTTAGGGTGGATCTGTATGGTACCATTCTCACTATAGACGGTACCGTCTCGCCCGAAGGCTTAGGTAGCCATCAGCTTAGGTGAACCATATGATACCCATCTCGCCTTGTACCATTTTTGCCAACCCCAGATGGGACGTCACAACGTCGTCCACTTATTCCAGGTACCTATTTACAGCTAGGTGAACTGAGGCTAACACATGAAAGGAGACAAGCCCAATTTGTCTCCGTCCGGCCGGGGGATTGAACCCCCGGCCGTGTGTGTGTGTGTGTATATATATATATATATAATATATACCGTATATATATATATATATATATATATATATATATATATATATATATATATACCGGTATATATATATATATATATATATATATATATATATATATATATGTATATATATTATATATATATATATATATCAGTATATGAATATATATTATATATATATATATATATATATATAGATATATATATATATATATATATATATATATATACTGTATATATATATATATATTATATGTGTGTGTATGTGTGTGTGCACTGTGTACCAATGAAACTTCTTCCTGTCACGGTTTTGTTCTATGTCGCACCTGGCTCTGTTTGTTTGTTCTCTCTCTCTCTCTCTCTCTCTCTCTCTCTCTCTCTCTCTCTCTCTCTCTCTCTCTCTCTCTCTCTCTCTCTGTCTCTCTCTCTGTCTCACACACACACATGCCCATACGGTCTCTCTCTCTCTCTCTCAAGGTGGCAGTGAGAGTGAGATAAAATTAGAGAGTGTGAGATAGACCCTGAGTGAGAGATTATGTGCAGTGAGCCCTTGAGAGAGAGAGAGAGAGAGAGAGAGAGAGAGAGAGAGAGAGAGAGAGAGGGGGGGGGGGGGAAGTACACTATAGTCAGTTATATTTCAGCTGACGGTAAATTGAATTCCTTAGCAACTTGTTTCTCTATACCCGGTACTAATGGACAACATGAAACAACTATGTCTCTACGTCATATTGAGGTCAGGTTTTCATATATATAACAACATAATTCACTACAAATATTCACAATGGCCACATAAAGAGAGAGAACATGGCAAATTACCATCAGAAATATTTGTTTTAGTTATTAGCCTATGCAAATAAATAGATCCTAAATGACAGAGAAAGAGAGCCTTTCATATGAGTCATAACGTTGTGTACTGTATAACGACTAGAGAAAGTAAGCCGTCTCAAATCAGAAAGAGAGAGAGAGTGTGAGTGTTAATGTGTGTGTGAGTACGAGTAAGTGTGAGAGAGAGTGTGTGTGAGTGTGAAAGTGATAGAGAGAAAGAGATGGATGTAAAGAGAGTGAGAGTTGAGAGAGAGTGAGTGAGTGAGTATAGTAGGTATATAACATTCCACGATTACCTTCCTTACCCCCCCGCCCCCCCTCACCCCCAGACCACCCGTAACCTACTTCCAACCAAACACTACCACCACCAACACTATTACCACTACTGCCACCACTACTATCACCCCCACCACCACCATCACTACTACTACCACCACCAATACCATCACCACCACCACTAAGTCTAACACCACCACCACCACCACCACCAACCTCCTCCCGATTACCACCACCCCCACCACCACCATCACTACTACTACCACCACCAATACCATCACCACCACCACTAAGTCTAACACCACCACCACCACCAACCTCCTCCCGATTACCACCAACCCCACCCCCACCATCACTACTACTACCACCACCAATACCATCACCACCACCACTACCACTAAGTCTAACACCACCACCACCACCACCACCAACCTCCTCCCCATTACCACCACCCCCACCCCCACCATCATTACTACTACCACCACCAATACCATCACCACCACCACTACCACTAAGTCTAACACCACCACCACCACCAACCTCCTCCCCATTACCACCACCCCCACCTCCACCATCACTACTACTACCACCACCAATACCATCACCACCACCACTACCACTAAGTCTAACACCACCACCACCACCACCAACCTCCTCCCCATTACCACCACCCCCACCACCACTGCCATCACCACCACCACTACCACTAAGTCTAACACCACCACCACCACCACCAACCTCCTCCCCATTACCACCACCACCACCCCCACCACCACTGCCATCACCACCACCCCCACTACCACTACTAACAATATCACCACCACCACTACCCTCTCCATTTAAACACTGCTGGGGTATATGCGCGTCTATTACCACCACCACCACCACCACCACCACTGCCACCACCACCACTGCCACCACCACCAACCCCACTACCACTACTAACAATATCACCACCACCACTACCCTCTCCATTTAAACACTGCTGGGGTATATGCGCGTCTATTACCACCACCACCACCACCACTGCCACCACCACCAACCCCACTACCACTACTAACAATATCACCACCACCACTACCCTCTCCATTTAAACACTGCTGGGGTATATGCGCGTCTATTTACAGTACCTGTCGTAAACACAAGCCATAGTTTACTTTAGATAAGGAAGAGGTACGGTCATTCGATAATATTCTAAAACCTTATAATAATTTGTCATTGTGCAAATACAACAAAGGATTACAAACTGCCGCTAAGCAACAATACAAATACTGTTCCTCATCACTAACTTAAAACAGTATATACAGTATATCCGGGATAATGTGTTGTTATGAGTGGAAGGCATACGAGATAAAACAAATATAGGACAATTTACATGGAGTAGTATAGTGTTCGCCATTTTATCGCTTCAAAGGACACAATTAGAACTTTAACACATACATTTATCTGCTTGTATTCAGTAATAATGAATACAAAGAAGGGAATTGGTCTCTAGTTTGACACCCTGACTTTGAATATGATGAACTGCCTCGAAGAATATATGTTGTTGTTGTTGTGGTGGTGAGTGGCCTACAGGTTGGTCACACGGGACGCAAGGTCAACCGGTGACCTCGGCTGCTGCGGGTGAGTGATTTATGGACGTGCAAAAGTTTACATTCTATTATCAGTGTAGAGTTTGTCATTCTATCATCAGTGTCAACCCTCTCAGGATCCATGGCGCACTTCTTTTCGGTTTTCTGGCTAACATTAGACGATGTTATTCAGATTAGGAAGGGTATATGGAAGTCAGAGGGTTTCTGTAAAAAAAAAAAAAAAAAAAAAAGGGTTGATGGAGATAGTCTTTCCCCTCTTCATTCCCACACATCCTTCCTAAGCTGTATAACATCGTCTAATGATAGCCAAATATAACTGCTAAAACGCATCACATCCTCAAGGGGGTTAATCGATTATCAATGTGTACAATATATGTGTGGCCTCAACCCTTGGCAATGTATTATGTATAATATTGGATTATTCTATTAGATTTCATACTTAGTCTCCAATAATAAAACATAGGAGTTCAAGAATTTAGGTTTGATAGATAAAATAGGAGTTCAAGAATTTAGGTTTGATTGATAACACAGGAGTTCAAGAATTTAGGTTTGATTGATAACACATAGGAGAGTTCAAGAATTTAGGTTTGATAGATAAAACATAGGAGTTCAAGAATTTACGTTTGATAGATAAAATAGGAGTTCAAGAATTTAGGTTTGATTGATAACACAGGAGTTCAAGAATTTAGGTTTGATTGATAACACAGGAGTTCAAGAATTTACGTTTGATAGATAAAATAGGAGTTCAAGAATTTAGGTTTGATTGATAACACAGGAGTTCAAGAATTTAGGTTTGATTGATAACACATCGGAGAGTTCAAGAATTTAGGTTTGATAGATAAAACATAGGAGTTCAAGAATTTACGTTTGATAGATAAAATAGGAGTTCAAGAATTTAGGTTTGATTGATAACACAGGAGTTCAAGAATTTAGGTTTGATTGATAACACAGGAGTTCAAGAATTTAGGTTTGATAGATAAAACATAGGAGTTCAAGAATTTAGGTTTGATTGATAACACATAGGAGTTCAAGAATTTAGGTTTGATAGATAAAACATAGGAGTTCAAGAATTTAGGTTTGATTGATAACACAGGAGTTCAAGAATTTAGGTTTGATTGATAACACAGGAGTTCAAGAATTTACGTTTGATAGATAAAATAGGAGTTGAAGAATTTAGGTTTGATTGATAACACATAGGAGTTCAAGAATTTAGGTTTGATAGATAAAATAGGAGTTCAAGAATTTAGGTTTGATTGATAACACATAGGAGTTCAAGAATTTAGGTTTGATAGATAAAATAGGAGTTCAAGAATTTAGGTTTGATTGATAACACAGGAGTTCAAGAATTTAGGTTTGATTGATAACACAGGAGTTCAAGAATTTAGGTTTGATTGATAACACAGGAGTTCAAGAATTTAGGTTTGATTGATAACACAGGAGTTCAAGAATTTAGGTTTGATTGATAACACAGGAGTTCAAGAATTTAGGTTTGATAGATAAAATAGGAGTTCAAGAATTTAGGTTTGATAGATAAAATAGGAGTTCAAGAATTTAGGTTTGATTGATAACACAGGAGTTAAGAATTTAGGTTTGATTGATAACACAGGAGTTCAAGAATTTAGGTTTGATTGATAACACATAGGAGTTCAAGAATTTAGGTTTGATTGATAAAATATAGAAGGAGTTTACGAATTTAGGTTTATATATTAAAACATATGATGGGTTCAAGAATTTCTGTGAGGGTCTGGACCAAGTGAACATAGTATAAGTTGAGTACACAAACTGACATTCGACAGCGGGTGTAATGTGATGGAATAATTCTGGTCCACAACTATGAATATTAATGCTCCGTTGATGCGTGTCATACAGTCCTGTCGTTATATAGGAGAGACCCAAGTGACGTCACGGATAGCCTCAAGTTGTACAGTCGGCCAAATAAGTGATGGCGCGGCTTCGATCAATAATGGGTATCAGCACTATTTAAGCATTAATTCATCATTTCGAGTAAGATATACAAACATGTTCCTATCTTTACACACCATATTCAACATCTGACCGACATTATACAACGCACAGCAAGCATAACGTAATGACAGAGGATACACGACACATTTGACCAACCGTACATTGGGTTTGGGTGGCTATATACTGTAGTAGGGTGACTGACCTGTATCCTAGATTTTTTTTTACAGCTATACCGGTACCAAAGATCTCATTGTGCAGCCGATTCAGTGAACAGTGGTAGAATTAATCCATCAATACCTGGGTAAAGGTGGGTGGCAGTGGGTGGAGGTGACTTGGATGTGAGAGGGAGGTGGATGAAGTAGGTGGTGTGTAGAAATAGATGGGGAATATATGGGTGTGGGTGGGAGGTGAAGTCATTATGTGGAGATTGGTGGGTGGATGTATGTGTTAGGTAGGTGGGTTGTGTGGTATGTGTGTGTGTGTGTGTGGGTGGGTGATAGGTAGGTGTGTGTTGGGTTGTGGGGGTTTGTATACGTGTGTTACTAAGATGGGTTGTGTAGTATGTGGGTGTTGTGGTTATTGTGTGACTGAGTTGGCATTGATAGATTTTTTTATCTAACCTCTTGATTACCGGTAATTAATAATTTATTGTAATTGATTTTGAAAATGTTTGCATTCAAGAAAACAATACAAATTGTAATATATATATATATATATATATATATATATATATATATATATATATATATATATATATATATATATATATATATACCGGTATATAACTTGAATGTTTATATGTAAATGAAATATTGCTAGATAAAAAAATATAAACAAAGATTGATAATGTTGACGTGTGTCATATTTTGAAATATACAGTATATATACTGTATAGTTACATGGTTAGGATTTTATTTTCGAAATGTTGCTACTAAAATATATAAAATCAAATAAATAAATCATATAGATGAACGATTAATTAATTGATTTATGCCTATTGTGTATCGAAATATAAACCCCAGGCCCGTGTTATGTGTACGGTAGGTGAGTTGTGTGGGTGGTGGTGCGGTGTATGTGTGGTTATACCTCTATGTTAGTGGGTCACCCTCTCCCATCCAGACGTACTCAGAGGGACTTACTCAATGGAGGGTGGGGGGTAGTGGAGGGGTGGTGGTATGGTACACTTGGTAGTGGGGCTGTGGTTGTGGTAGCAGTGGTGGGGGTGATGTGGTAGTGGTGGGGGTGGACAATCCCTTATCATCATACAGTATATAGTACGGTACTGACTCTCCAGTGGTGCAAATATTGATATAAATGCGTTCAAGTCCCGGAACGTTAAGGGGACATGGGGCGTTTCTCTGGTCCCCCTTCTCAGTCATGTTTAGCCCCATTAGTTTTCAGATTTTAAGATGTTTGCCCCTTTAGTTTGACCTCTCTCTCTCTCTCTGACAACCGCCTGAGCCACCACCTGCCACCCACCGCTAATGTTAACTAGCACCCGTGACGTCACTCTTCACTGCCCAATAGATGCTAGGGAAAGTGGTTTGAGTGATGCAAGTGGTGGTCCTAGTGTGGTATGTGGTGGGGGTTGTGGGATAGTAACCAAACAACACTCCATGGCTCACTGGATTAACCCTTTGAGTACCAGCGATGTATATTGTATTGTATTCTAGCTATATTTAGACGATATTATGCAGCTTAGGAAGGATGTGTGGTAGTTAAAAAGGTTGGTTGAAATAGTTTGAAGCCTTTTTATTATCGCTTGAGGTCCTTCCTAAGCTGATTAAAGTCGTTTAATAATTGCCAGAGTATGATTAAAAAGGGGCGTCCCTGGAAGTGGATGGGTTAAGGCTTTCTACTGTACGGTAACACATGGGTTCGAATCCCGCTCACGTGCACTTTGCCAATATTAACACCTACTCCCCAAACTAGGCTACCATCATACCACTGTCCACTACCACTATCTTCTCAAGAGGTTAATAATAGTACGATAACAGTAATACCGGTACCTATATAATGTTATACCGGTAATACTGCAGGAGGACTCACCCTACCTTCAATATATACTCTTGTTTCCTGGTAACTCCCCCCCCCCTCCCTTGGCGTCCTTAACTTTATCGTAACTTATAGGCTGACCGCAAGAACTGGAACACACAGTGGGTTCAACACTATCCCTTAAGCCTGGGGACAGTGGATATTTGTTTGGGTCTGTATATACTGTATATATTAATTTGTTGTTTTTAGTTTCCTCGCTAGATCTTCATCAAGCTTAAAAAATCACTCCCTAGACCCCCTTCAAGATAAATTTGTACATTTATCGATAGAAAAATTTATCTTTAAATTACAGGCTCGCTCACTTAATTAAAGTACTTCCCAAATTTAGTTATATCACAGTATTATAGTTGTAGTAGTCTTAGTAGTAGTAGTAGTAGTAGTAGTAGTAGTAGTAGTAGTAGTACCGTAGTAGATATCCCGGTAACAAAGTAAACATTCATCCGGCGACGATCACATTCTCCACCAGAGCCGTTTTTGGAGATGTAGATGGTTAACTATGAGATGTAGATGGTTAACTATGAGCACGGTCAAACACTAACGAGGCAGAGAAAGTTGTACCCTCATTAACCTTTGGAGGGTACGGTCATTAGTAGATGAGCCCCACATTACCTTTCCATTTCACTGCTCTTAAGGGCAGATCTCCACTTGAGGGATTTTTTTCTTGACCCCTTCTTTCTCCCTCATGTTTAGCCCCATTGCTTTTGATATTATAAAACGTTTGCCCCATTAGTTTAGCGATTTTAAGAACTTTCACCCCATATTAAGACCTGTCGTGCAATTTAGGTGTCGATTTTATCCTGGCGAGCGATAGCGAGCCTGTAATTTAAGAGGAACCGGCCTTCGGCCGAGAAATTTTTCTACCGAAAAATGTACAAATTTATCTTGAGAGGGACTCAAGGGGATGTAATTTTAAGCTTGATGGAGGTCTAGGGAACAAACTAAATACCTCCCCTTAAGTTTACCAGGTAGAAGAAGTTCTAGTCAGATGTGTGTGTGTGTGTGTGTGTGTGTGTGTGTGTGTGTGTGTTTATTTATTTATCTATTTAATCATTATTATTTTAGTTAGCTCCCTAGACCTCCAATAAGCTTTAAAAGATACCCTCAAGACCCGTATTCAAGATAAATTTGTGCACTTTTCGCTAGAACAACGGCCGGTTCCTCCTAAAATGAAGGCTTGCTAGCCTATCGCTCGTTAGAAAGAAATCGAAACATGAATGGCACGAAAGGTCTTAATAATGACAAAGAAATTAGGTGAAAGACCTTAAAATCGCCAAACTAATGGGGCGAACTTCTTAAAACCTCAAAACGAATGGGGCTAAAGATGAAAGAGAAGGGGGGTCCAGAAAACTCCCACCTTAACTATTAATTCGAGTGGCCTACGTGGTGTGTGTGGGGGGTGGGGGGGGGGATCCGTTCTGTAGAGTCCGATTGTCTTTTGTTTTGTTTTTTTGTATAGGGTTCAGTTTGTTGTTAAGGCTCTTTATGGAAGGTCACTGTTTTAATTTATGTTCTTAACTGTACTTTGGTATTTTGTAGTTTAACTTGTTTGTGTGTGTGTTTGTGTGTGTGTGTGTTGTGTGTTGTGTGTGTGTGTTTGTGTGTGTGTGTGTGTTGTGTGTGTGTGTATGTGTGTTGTGTGTGTGTGTGTATATATATGTGTGTGTGTGTGTGTGTGTGGCCTCTACTACCCCCACAGGTGAGGTAGTGTGTAGGTATACTTTTTATACCCCTTTGGTCCGGGAACTGTAACACACACACACCCACACACACACACACACACACACACACACACACACACAAGGTCGGCCACTCACCACACAACAACCAACACCCTTAATTATACAACTCCTTATTAATACACTATATATTTACATACCGGTATATGTCATTATAGGTAGGCCAGCAATCGTGACCCCTAACCCATGTAACTCAAAAAGGGCTAGAGCAAATGAGTTGTACATTTCCACATCTATTCCTGGTTGACTCTTCCCAAATGGTAGAAATATTAGCTCGTTAATTGAAGTTCTTTTTGAGATGTTATAGTTGAGATCTCTCGCCTACCTATAATAAACAGTTAAACCCAAACTTTACCTCCTTACCATAGTTTGTCCATTCTTCTTGGGTGAACAGCACACCATGATATACTGCAGTCATATTTCGCCTATATAGTATACCGCTGAAATTATTGTGGAGAGGTTGCATAGAGACAGTTGGATGGTAGTCAAAATAGAGCAAGTAAATCATCAAAAACTTAATTCCCCCATTACGTCTGCGATGGGATGTTGTGCCACCTGTTTGGTCATATCAGCTGGATCAAACAGCTGCACTACGAGGATCAATTGACGGATCCTAACTTATAGTGCTTGTAGAGAAGAGAGAAACGTACTTATTTCCCTTGAAAATAGTAATAATTGAAAGATTGGCCAATGTTTGCATCACATTATGATGATCGTGGTATGACAAGGATGATATAAAATAAAGCTTCCCATTCCTACAGTGTCATGGGGCTATACAGTAGGGACACAGGACCTCCACACTATATATATATATATATATATTTATATATATATATATATATATATTTATATACCGGTATATATATTAATGATGATGTTGTGATTCTGTGAGGATATTGCAGATATATTAATTATTATTTTGTGATTCCTGTCTGTAAGGATGTTGTAGATAATATTATATCAATGAGGATGTTGTCATTATGTGAAGCTATTGTAGATAGGCTATATTAATGAGGATGTTGTGATTCCTGTCTGTGAGGATGTTGTAGATATACAGTATTGAGGAGGATGTTGTGATGTGTAAGGATGTTGTAGATATACAGTATTGAGGAGGATGTTGTGGTGTGTAAGGATGTTGCGCTTGTCACCAATCACTTGTTGTCATGCAGGGAAAGGGTACCGTACAGTGGTCGACATAAGTTCCTCCCACCTCCATTAATAGCCAGGTATGCTTTTCATTATATTTTGGCTAACAGCAGACGATGTTAGCTGCCATATAAAGACGTCTCTCTCTCTCTGAAGATTAGACAAGTTCTGGTGAAGGTTGTCGTCAGTGTTTTGGTTGGACTTGTACGTGGCCTTCGTCTGATACTGCATTATGTATTTGTTGACCGGTCTATGTCACACACACACACACACACACAGCACACACACACACAGCACACACACACACACACTGTGTGTGTGTGTGTGAGAGAGAGAGAGAAAAACAAAATGTGTGTGTGTATGTGTGTTGAATATGTATTATATATGTGTAGGGTTCCATGTTACCCTAGATAAGGTTGAGATAAGATATTACCGTATTATGTTATGGTACTGTGAGTCACGATACCATAATAACATATCCTGTGGTTTACCTTCATATCACTTCTATTGTATCACTGGCACTAAGCGGTCATAAAACAACACAATATTTACACTAGGTTTATATTGCCCATGTTGACCTATATATACTTTAGTATTAATAGTATAACATATTACTTACATTTTATATATTTGTTTTCATTTTATAATATTTATTTGCTTAATCTTCAATACAGTACATTATTTCCACGTAGTGATTTTTATAAGTTCGTGTTTATACTGTATATTGTGCGGTTGTTGTTGTAGTTCGTGTTTATACTGTATATTGTGCGGTTGTTGTTGTAGTTCGTGTTTATACTGTATATTGTGCGGTTGTTGTTGTAGTTCGTGTTTATACTGTATATTGTGCGGTTGTTGTTGTAGTTCGTGTTTATACTGTATATTGTGCGGTTGTTGTTGTAGTTCGTGTTTATACTGTATATTGTGCGGTTGTTGTTGTAGTTCGTGTTTATACTGTATATTGTGCGGTTGTTGTTGTAGTTCTCCAGATTCTCTGCCCGAACAGTCCCGAGTCTGGTTGACCGAAGCCGTGCCAGATGCTCGGGCCCCCGGAGGGTCCAGGGTGAGATGAGATCTGTCTCTGAGAGGGTAGCGGGGGATGGGATCATCAGCCCACGGGCTTGTACCCCAGGGCCAATGCCCCCCTTGCAGCGCCACCCAATCGGGCGATATCGCCAGCACCTATAAGTAAAAGTAGTACAGGTTGCTGGTTTGGGTTTGTTTGTTTCGCAATGTTGCATTGTAATTATTCAACATAAAACTGCATTGATAATGATTATGTTTTGACTAACGTATTTATTTTGTTCCAGGGTCACAATGGGTTCGACGAGTTACGACGGTACATCAAATCTGGCGGAGAGTTCTGTAAGGAGCTGGCGGTCATCATGCACGAGAGGTTAGTTATACCCACGTGCACTCTGCAATATAATGGCTATTTATCCTCAACACCGGTCTGGCAGCTTATGAGGTCAACTTTTTAAATGATTATGTCACCCAAGTTCATCTACATTTAGTCAAGTTTCCAAAATCAGTGCAAAAGATCCCATAAATGTTGTCGGGAAAAAAAAATTGACCAGGAAATGTTAAGGATAATAGCTCTTGTGTGATAGCAACTTAATATTGCTTTTAACTTTAGCTTTTGACTATCAGCTATGTATTTGTCTTAGTTCAGCGATCTTTGGTCATATATTTGTTGATCAGGTATTTGGGTCATGTTCGTTTACCAGTAATAGTAATTTGTTTGTGTTTGATAAGATACCGTATTTGTGTTATGTACATACATAATTATACATACATACATACATACATACATACATACATACATACATACATATAAGTTTAAAGGCCGCTTCATCTACAGAGAGTGGGTTTCCAGTCCTTTTACTAAAGTACAGTACAATAGGACCGTTTTTTTTTAAACCACCGTCTTGCTACAACACTACCAAATAATGCCTCTACAGTAGCTGATGTTATAACATTAATAATATAAACAATAATAATAAAAACAATTAAAAATACCCCACATAAATTATACACTCAAAGACTAGTATAATACAAATCAAAATAGTATACATAACACCAAACAATTACCTTGGGGGAAAAAGACAATGAATATTTGTGTTGACATTTCTATTGGTTCGAGGTGACTTCACAGGTAACGTGAAGAAATACACCTGTCTGAAAAGAAGGTCGCTTTACCTCAATATAACAGTTCTGGCTTTTGTTACTGAATGATAGGTAACACATGCATGGTTAAGTAATGAAGAGAATGTCCACATGTCTGGGTCGTCTGTGTAAGCAATAATTCCATGTGTGACCAAAGACCCTGTTGTGTGTGAGATCTTCCAGCCTTTTATCTGCATGTTTTTGTGGTGCCGCTATTATTAAGAAACAACATTATAATGTGTGATTTAGTGTCAAAGATTAAACTAACTTAACCTCTCCGACATATGACGCGATGTTGAGCCTATTGGGGATACTTTAAAGCCTTTGTTACCATCAGGGGTATTTAGAAACCTTTAGTTTACTTACTTCAATCTCTGCAGTTGTCTTTGAGTTAGCTGTGTTGAGCGTATTGGGGATACTTTAAAGCCTTTGTTACCATCAGGGGTATTTAGAAACCTTTAGTTTAGTTACTTCAACCTCTGCAGTTGTCTTTGAGTTAGCTGTGGGCAGAAAACTAATTTTGGAGAGAGGTAATTATAAGAGTGAGAGAACTCTTATTTCTTATTGCTAATCTGGCAACCTCTGCGTCATAAATGTGTGAAAGGGTTAAGGCGCACTCGGTTGAGCACATACCTTGCCTCATAAATTGATTTTTTTCCTCCTTGGCGAAGATCCTATTGGTCCACCAAATGTAGTGAAAATCGGTGTATAACTTTGTCAGATATCGTGTTTACAGATAGACAGACCGACAAACATACGTAGGCGAAAACATTCAAATTTCCCGTATCAGTATTGGTGAATGTTTGTCATAGGTAGTGAGTGTATGGATATGTTTAAGGGGAGGTTTCCACTTGAGGGATTTTTTTTCGAACTTCCTTCTCCCTCATGTTTAGCCCCATCGCTTTTGAAATTTTAAGACGTTTGCCCCATTAGTTTGGCGATTATAAGAACTTTCACCCCATTTCTGTCAATTTTAAGACCTTTCGTGCCATTTAGGTGTCGTTTTTTTCCTGGCGAGCGATAGCGAGCCTGTAATTTAAGAGTAAGCGGCCTTCGGCCGGGAAAATTTTCTACCGAAAAATGTACAAATTTATCTTTAAAGGGGGTCTAGGGGGTGTTATTTTAATTTTGATGGAGGTCTAGACAACATACTAAAAACCTCCCCATAAGTGTAAAGAGAGGGTAATGATGCCATGGACACCAATATGTCTGAGGATGAACTATCTCTGTTACTATAGGGTCTCTAGTGTTGACTATATATATATACAGTATATAGGATAACACCGGGGTAGATGTTTGTGTCATTGGTTGTACTGCAGTCTGGGAGTGCCACAGGATGCTTGCATTAAGGGGAGATTTCCACTTGAGGGATTTTTTTTCATGACTCCTTTCTCCCTCATGTTTAGCCCCATTGCTTTTCTAATTTTAAGACGTTCGCCCCATTATTTTGACAATTTTAAGAACTTTCGACCCATTTCTGTACATTTTAAGAACTTTCGTGCCATTTAGGGGTCGATTTTATCCTGGCGAGCGATAGCGAGCCTGTAATATAAGAGGAACCGGCTTTCAACCGGTACATTTTTCTACCGAAAAATGTACATATTTATCTTGAAAGGGGGTCTTGGGGATGTAATTTTAAGCTTGATGGAGGTCTAAGCAACACACTAGAAACCTCCCCTTAACAAGGGCTGGCTTTATTGGTCCCGGGAGAAGAAGGTTCACCAATTGATAGTTCAGCTTGTTACGCTATACTGAGTCAGGAAACATAACTTAGCTGTTTTTGTATACAATTGTTGTTTGTTTCAAGTGTTTAGCATGTTTACCATTCATTTCAGTTAAGTTATAGAGTTTTATATTGTACATTTATTTTATTTCAGTTGTTTGTGATCCCCATTATAACAAAACAAGAACTTACCAGAGTGTATGGTATGTAACAGGCAATACAGTTATAGGTCTGTAGAGCTGAAATATCGGAAAAAACGAAGATCTATCCCCAGACATGCTTTCCTGAACCGTGTTATTTTGGTGTATACCGGTAGGCTACACGGTGTTATTTTGGTGTATACCGGTAGGCTACACGGTGTTATTTTGGTATACCGGTAGGCTACACAGTGTTATTTTGGTGTATACCGGTAGGCTACATGGTGTTATTTTGGTGTATACCGGTAGGCTACACAGTGTTATTTTGGTGTATACCGGTAGGCTACACGGTGTTATTTTGGTGTATACCGGTAGGCTACACAGTGTTATTTTGGTGTATACCGGTAGGCTACACGGTGTTATTTTGGTGTATACCGGTAGGCTACACGGTGTTATTTTGGTGTATACCGGTAGGCTACACGGTGTTATTTTGGTGTATACCGGTAGGCTACACGGTGTTATTTTGGTGTATACCGGTAGGCTACATGGTGTTATTTTGGTGTATACCGGTAGGCTACACGGTGTTATTTTGGTATATACCGGTAGGCTACACGGTGTTATTTTGGTATATACCGGTAGGCTACACGGTGTTATTTTGGTATATACCGGTAGGCTACACGGTGTTATTTTGGTATATACCGGTAGGCTACACGGTGTTATTTTGGTGTATACCGGTAGGGTACACGGTGTTATTTTGGTATATACCGGTAGGCTACACGGTGTTATTTTGGTGTATACCGGTAGGCTACACGGTGTTATTTTGGTATATACCGGTAGGCTACACGGTGTTATTTTGGTGTATACCGTAGGCTACACGGTGTTATTTTGTATATACCGGTAGGCTACACGGTGTTATTTTGGTGTATACCGGTAGGCTACACGGTGTTATTTTGGTATATACCGGTAGGCTACACGGTGTTATTTTGGTGTATACCGGTAGGCTACACGGTGTTATTTTGGTATATACCGGTAGGCTACACGGTGTTATTTTGGTGTATACCGGTAGGCTACACAGTGTTATTTTGGTATATACCGGTAGGCTACACGGTGTTATTTTGGTATATACCGGTAGGCTACACGGTGTTATTTTGGTGTATACCGGTAGGCTACACGGTGTTATTTTGGTATATACCGGTAGGCTACACGGTGTTATTTTGGTGTACGTAGGCTACACAGTGTTATTTTGGTATATACCGTAGGCTACACGGTTATTTTGGTATATACCGGTAGGCTACACGGTGTTATTTTGGTGTATACCGGTAGGCTACACGGTGTTATTTTGGTATATACCGGTAGGCTACACAGTGTTATTTTGGTGTATACCGGTAGGCTACATGGTGTTATTTTGGTATATACCGGTAGGCTACACGGTGTTATTTTGGTGTATACCGGTAGGCTACACAGTGTTATTTTTATTGGACTTTCTATTGTACCAGCACTCCACTTCATGCCTTAACCCTTTCGCTGCGGGTGACGTTCTGGAATGTTTTGGCAAGTTACAGCAATTTCCAGGCTTTAAAAGCCTGTAAAAAACGTAAGAATCGAGTGTCAGTGGGTGGGAGCGTGAGGGGCCCACCTCCGACCCTCAGAGCACCGAGCGGCTCACTGAGCAAGGCTGTGTGTCGGGCGAGTCTCTCTCTGTCTCTCTCATCAGTGTAGCCAAGCGAGCGAGTGTTACATAATAGCGGGGTTCCCGCGTTTCACTGGGATCACTGCGGGTGAACCAGACCACGTATACGGTCCGTTCTGGTGTAATTTTGAAGCTACATACTTGATTTATCATTCAGGAGTGCCTGAATATGCCCTAAATAGACCAAAACAACCCGCAGCCAAAGGGTTAAGGGAGCCCACCTCGTTTGTTTTCTCTTTCTCTCCCTCTCTCTTTGGCTTGTATCCATTCGGCCCCATTCAGCCTACTGTTTTAAGACGTTTACCCCCATCCAGGTGTCAATATTTTCCCGCGAGCCAGCATATATATATTTTTGTTTTGACAGCTAGCTTAATTTGTACATATTTCGATAAAAACATGTCTCCGGCGAAGCCGGTTTTCTCCATACAATGCTGGCTCGCTATCGCTCGCCAGGAAGAAATCAACACCTGGATGGAGATAAACGTCTTAAAACAGTTGGCTGAATGGAGCCGAATGGATACAAGCCAGGGAAAGGAGAAAAGGAGAGAAAGATAAAACAAAAACCGGTGACCCCCCTTAAAGCCCTGACCACAAAGGCTGCGTCTGTGTTTGTGTGTGGGGTTGTACTTTATCTTAGTCATATCTAGTTTCCCACGAAGGTAAACACATACATAAAATAGACAGATATTGTTTTACGTTGACCTAACATGGCAGCGGTTGGGTGATTGTAGCAGTGTTCACTTTTATAACCCCAGCCTTTCTCTCTCTCTCTCTCTCTCGCCTGGCAACTTTCTCATGTGATGGAGAGAGAGAGAGAGAGCAAGGCACCACCACCACCACCACCGCCACCACCACCACCACCAGCACCACTACCACCACCAGATTCTCTGTTATGTACAACTTAGCTTATAACATGGCATATCAAAACTCGTATTTATGTATACATGTATGTATGTATGTATGTATGTATGTATGTACTCAGGCACATACCCCATAGTTGGGGGTGCCTAATTCGAGACAGAGCCCGAACAGAAACAACATCTAAATTTCAATTCTTAGGGTCGGGGACCACTTTCACGTTTCCTCGACCCTTGTTCTATCTCGTCTAGTAGATGCATTTTTATAAACACAAATTAGTGGATAATATTGTAGGAATGAGAATGCATGGTGAAAGGGAGAGTGTGTGTGTGGGGAGGGGGGGGGGGGAGGCTATGACTAGATAGGTAGTTGGTTGGTGGGTTGGAGAGAGCCAAGCATCTTCACCACCAGGGCTAGTTTCTCTCATAATGTACCGCACGATACACCTCCACAATTACTACCTTACTGCATAAATGAATTAGTTTGGAACCGCTAGACCTGCACCTAACAAACTAACTGTTTCGTATCATTAACTCCCGTCCACTCACCAATTCTCTGCAATCTCTCTCTCTTCGCCGCAATGTTGCATCTCTCTCACTATTCTATCGCTACTACAATAATCAGTGTTCCTCGGAGCTTTCCCAGTGTATACCACCTCCTCTACGTAGGGTACGTAGCACAAGCCTTGCAACACAATCCCACCCCTACTCTGTGCAACTCTCCAACCCAAGAGTGAAACGCTATTCTCAGACTTTCTTCTATTCAACTGCTGAGCTCTGGAACTCTCTCCCAGAATCAGTCTTTCCCTCTTCCTATGACTTAAACTGCTTCAAACTCCGTGTGTCCAGGTATTTTAGCTCGAATGTCCCTTGATTTCGGCACTGTCACGCTTTGAAATCTGGGGGAGGCACTTGCTGCAGGCAGTTATGCCTTTTGTCTCCCTCATTCACATAGAAAAAAACAAAAAACAAAACTTCAACAATGACCTAACAAGCTATGATAATACTCTACTATGTTGTATAGATGTGTGGTGAAAGGGAGAGTGGGCATGACTAGAGAGGGAAGGGGTAGGTTGGGTTGGTTGGTGGGTAGGTGGGTAGATTGGTTTGTTGGTGGGTGGTTGGGTTGGCTGGCTGGCTTGCTGTGGGTGGGCTGGTTGATTGGTTGGTGAGTGGGCTGGTTGGTAGGTGGATTGGTTGGTTGGTGGTGGGCTGGTTGGTTGGTAGGTGGGTTGGTTGGTTGGTTGGTGCGATGGTTGGTTGGTGGATGGGCTGGTTGGTTGGTTGGTGGGCTGGTTGGTTGGTTGGTGCGATGGTTGGTTGGTGGATGGGTTGGTTGGTTGGTGGGTTGGCTGGCTGGCTTGTGGGTTGGTGGATCGGTTGGTTGGTTGGTGGGTTGGCTGGCTGGCTTGTGGGTTGGTGGATCGGTTGGTTGGTTGATTGGTGGAGGGGTTGGTTGGTTGGTGGATGGGTTGGTGGGTGGGTTGGCTGGTTGGTTTCGCAGGGGAGCGTGCTGCCCCTTCGAACAGTCTGCTGAACCAAATCACCACTCAGAACTAGGGGCGACGCGCTCCTCGGTGCCGTTAAGAGAGTGGCGGACACAACCTCAGATGACCTTAGGTTAGGTTAGGTTAGTTAGTGGGTGGGTGGGTGTTTTTTCTGATCTCCTTTCTCCCTCATGTTCTGCCCCATTATTATTTGTTTAGACTATAACACATTCACCTAGTTTGTCTATTTCAAGACCTTTCGCCCCATGTCTTCCTCATACACCTGCCATAACTTGTAAAATTACAAGGAAAATTAAGTGTAACTGCTGCCCCATATGCCATACTTTCTACAATTACCCAAGAAAATTGTGGGTGTAAGTGTTCCATGTGACCCCCCCCCCCCCCCCATACAATTACCGTGGAAAATATAGTTTGTAAAAGGTGCCCCGTGTGCCTCCCCCATACCCCTTTCCACATGCCCAGACAGAAAGTTGAGGTGGTCGTGCAGATGATGGTGATGGTGGTGGGTGAGGGAGAGAGGGAGAGTATAACAACTTTCACCACCAAACGAACCGACCACCACCACCTGTACCACCATCACTTTCCGCAGTACTTTCTTTACGCAGGGAATGGAAGCATTTGGCGTTAGCTGTGGCCAAATGGTGACAATTTATACGCGATTAAAGGTGTATTTGATGTAACTCTTAAGATTCTTAGGGTCTAAGCTACCGGTATATCGAACTATCTGTGGTAGACAAAACTAATTTAAATTAATAAATAAATACAACGTAGCCAATGATGGCAGACAAGATCCAAATGCCTTATTGTTAAAATCTATCCCAACTACCGGTACTTTTAAAGTAACTCGCAGGTTAACAAAAATGGTGTTCCTACATTTGGTATAATTAGAGTAAAATGTAGATTGACATTGTACCGGTACCGTATGTAGCCTAACTGAAGTAACTGTAGTAAAAAGAAATCCAGCTGACAGTAAATTGTTATGTCGCTATCTTCATTAGTCAGCAATTACCAAGATTTTTATAGCGAAATATGTTGTTAATTATAAAAACTTGGTATTATTAGTTCACAGAGACGCAGCAGTCTGTGTAGCCATTGACGTTTTTCATACGGTATCTTCATTAAGGAGAGGTTTTTAGTTAGCTCCCTAGACTTCCATCAAGCTTAAAATTACACCCTCTAGGCCCCCTTTCAAGATAAATGTGTACATTTTTCGGTAGAAAAATGTCCCGGCCAAAGGCCGCTTCCTCTTAAATTACAGGCTCGCTATCGCTCGCCAGAAAAAAATTGACACATAAATTGCATGAAAGGTCTTAAAATTTACAGAAATGGGGCTAACGTTCTTTATTATGGGGCGAACCTCTTAAAATATCAAGAGCAATGGGGCTAAACATGAGGGAGAAAGGGGTCCAGAAAAAAATCCCTCCAGTGGAAATCTCCCCTTAAAGGGAATCAAATTACCGTAAGCTGAAATCAAACCGACTATAATTAGAGGAAGTTGAGTAATACTAAGTTAATATGCCAAGAAATTTAGAGCATATCATGTTAGGAAGTTTCAATTCCTAATAGCTTAAACCGTGAAAGTCTAATGCAATTCTGGTTTCATAATTGTTTATTGACAATTCTCTAGTGAGGCAAAAGGGAGAGACTGGGGTTGTACTGTATATTGCATGAGATCATAATTATATCATAGGTATAATGCAATGAAAGATAAATTGTGTTAATAACCCATTGAGGATTATGACGCATTTTCACAGTTTATGCTGGCTATCATTAGACGATTATATTCAGAGTTGGAGGGGTATTTGGAATTCAGAGGGTATATTGGGTCAGACATACCCTTTTAACGCTCACATATCCTTCCTTATCTGTATAAAATCGTCTAATGGTAGCCAGAATAAACTGTCAAGATAATAAACCCTGTTAACTAGAACAAGAGTAGAAGCAAGATAACACATAAAGAACTAAACCAAAAGAACAAGCGAACTAAACCAAAATCAAGACAGAACAACCAAAAAAGAACCAAGACAATAGAACAGACCCAAGAGAGAACAAAAATGGATCCAATAGAAAACAACAAAGAAACAGAACAACAAGAACAGAACCAATAAAGAACAAGAACAGAACCAATAGCATAGAAGAATAAAATAAAATAGAACAAGAGTGAACAAAAACAAGAAAATTAAAAGAAAATAACAACAGAACAAGAGAATCCTAGCAGAACATGAGGAGAATCAGTAGAACAACCAAAACAGAACTTAAACAGAACAAGAACAGCACCAGGAGAGATAAACACGAGAGAACAATGCCAAGAACATGAACTAAGCCAATAGAGAACACGATATAATAATGACAGTATAACCAAGAGAACAAGCAGACCAGAGTCAAATATGATGAACAAGAACAGAAACAGAGAACAAAATCAGTCTAAAGCCGGAGTCACATGAGCCCTTTTTCGATCATTTTTGACGGGCAATTAGCAATTATGTTCTGCAAGCTTCAAAAATTACACTTTATCAGAATTCAGCCGGCCGAAATAATCTACTTTCAGTTTAGTTGCCGATACCAGTGCAAAAAAGTCCCGAAATAATACGAGAACAAACTCGCTCATGAAAAATTGACAGAAAAAGCACTCGTGTGACAGCGGCTTTAGAAGGGTAAACAATAAAAAGATATACAGTGGATCAAGACACGAACTGCAACATGATAAAAATGCTACTAATAGAAGTCCAAAAACGAAAGTGGTCCTAACCCCCCCCCCCCCCCCCTTCCCCCAGCCTCTCTAGTCTTATAGAATACTAAGTTAAGGCTGAGTCACACGAGCCCTTTGTACAGCAATTTTCTACGAGCAACTTAAATCCTTAGCTTACTACATCAGCTGTCAATACACTGAAGGGAGATTATTATCGGCGGGTGAATTAAGGGGGGGTCACCTGCTTTTTTTTTTATCTTTCTCTCCTTTTCTGGCTTGTATCCATTCGGCCCCATTCAGCCAACTGTGTTAAGACGTTTATCCCCATCCAGGTGTCGATTTCTTCCTGGCGAGCAATAGCGAGCCATCATTGTATAGAGAAATCCGGCTTCGCCGGAGACATTTTTCTATCGAAAAATGTAAAAATTTAGCTTGCTGTCAAAAAATAAATATTTTCCTGGCTCGCTACCGCTCGCCAGGAAAATATTGACCCCTGGATGGGAGTAAACATCTTAAAACAGTAGGCTGAATGGGGCCGAATGGATACAAGCCAAAGAGAAAGGGAGAGAGAGAGAGAACCAAAAAGCAAGGTGGGCTTAATATACAACTTTACTCCCCCAGCTTCCAACCCCTATAATATGCCTGAGAATGTATAGTGTGTGTGTGTGTGAAAGTCTTGGTTTGGTTCTAATATAAGTCTATTTGGTTCTACTATAAGTCTATTTGGTTCTACTATAAGTCTATTTGGTTCTACTATAAGTCTATTTGGTTCTACTATAAGTCTATTTGGTTCTACTATAAGTCTATTTGGTTCTACTATAAGTCTATTTGGTTCTACTATAAGTCTATTTGGTTCTACTATAAGTCTATTTGGTTCTACTATAAGTCTATTTGGTTCTACTATAAGTCTATTTGGTTCTACTATAAGTCTATTTGGTTCTAATATAAGTCTATTTGGTTCTAATATAAGTATTTGGTTCTACTATAAGTCTATTCGCTGTAAGTAGGCGAGAAATCATGACCTCTATCCTCTGTAACTCAAAAACGACTAGAGTGATCAAGCTAATATTTGTCTACCATTTGGGAAGAGTCAGCCAAGGAATAGATGTGGAAATGTACAGCCAAATTGCTCTAGCCCTATTTGAGTTAGAGAGGATTAGAGGTCATGATTTCTCGCCTACTTACAGCGAATAGACTATAGTGGTGTGGTAGTGAAAGTGTTGGTGAGCTTCTATTAATACTGTGGTCAGACTAGACTACCTGGAGTTAGGTTGGTCAGACATCTGGGGGAAAGTATTGGGTCTAACTCTTTACTACGTCACTCAGAGAAAGTCAGATTCATCAAGTTATAAGCTGGATATACCTAGATAACAGAAAGAGAGAGAGAGAGATTATATATTAATTTACCAATTTATTTAAGAATACTCTACCAGGGTGCTATGGAACTAGTTATATATTGTACAGTAAAACAGAGTTGGTTTGGTTGCAATAAATATCATCTACAAATGTTATCTGCAAAAACAACTGTTTACCAAAAAAAAAAAAAAATGGAAATATAAAATAAACTTGAATGCAAAAATAGCCATTGCTATTGAAGCTAAAAGAAAGAGGAATAACAAAAGCTAAACTAACTATAACCTAATTATATGCTAAACTTGATATTTTATATATACCGGTATCCAGTGAAGTTGTTCATACGGTATTTTCATTAAAGAAAACGTGTTGTCTATATCGTAGGATAGACAAAGAAAACATGTGTTGTCTATATCGTAGGATAGACAAAGAAAACATGTGTTGTCTATATCGTAGGATAGACAAAGGCTATCCTGAAAGATGATACCCCACCACAACAATTTAAGAGGGCGTTACTCGATCTTTTTCTCTTGCAAGCCGGTCTGGCAACTTCTTAATTAACATTTTATAAGATTGAAGCCACATTCAGATCATCACTGCCCATCAGGTTGTCGGTACCAAAGTAAAACAGCCCCTACAGCGTTCTAGAATGAAGGTGATGATCGGATGAGACTTACGAGCACTTTTTCCAGCATTTTTTCTTAACCCTTTGAAGGACGCGTTTTGACAGTTATTCTGGCAATCATTAGAAGCTTGTATACAACTTAGGAACGGTTTGTGGGAATTGAAAGGTAAAGGTGATCTCAATTAAGCCTCTGACTTCCATATATCCGTCCTAATCTGAATAAAATGCGTATTGGATCTTGAAAGGGTTAATCTTCTTAAACCCACACTTAACCCTTTCAAGATTCGATACGCATTTCTTATCTGTTTTTCTGGCTATTATTAGACGATTTTATTCAGATTAGGAAGGGTATTTGAAAGTCAAGAGGGTTAATCGAGATTGTTTTTTACTCTTTTGATTCCTAGAGAGCCTTCCTAAGTTGTATGAAATCGTCTAATGATAGCCAGAAGAAAGTGTCAACATGCGTCATAATCCTCAAGGGGTTAAGGGCTTCCCAGACCCTATATCGAACGAAGATATTACAACTGAGTGCTAATTTGTGAGAAAGGGCTGATAATAATTTAGTTTCAGAAAGATCACTATTTTTGTCTGCATATTCCGTTCATGAAGGTTTAGTGCAGCATTAAATGTTAATTTTGTTTGTACTGGCGACGTCTTTTTCATTTTAGTCTAGCTATATTTAGACGATTTTGTGCAGTTTAAGAAGGATCTGTGGTAGTAAAAAGGGCAAAGTGAGAAAGTTTAAAGCCTGTTAGTTGCTGGAGGCTCTTTTTAAACTTAATTAAATCGTCTAGTAGTAGCCACAACATAGTTAAAAGGACGGCACCGGTACTGAAGGGGTTAAGGGGTCCACCTGAGAAACTTGATCACCGAGGGAGGTGATGTGTGGTGTGGTCCTGGTAGCCTCAACTTCCTACTCGACGGGTTCACCAGTCACTAACCTTGAGAAGTAGTTGTAGTAGCCGATGTTTAGCGTTTTTATATTGCTTAAGGGAGCTCAGACGGTATTGTGCAGCATAATTTACTGGTTCGGCTCAATGGTTTAAGGAAGGGGTATAGTTTGCTCTCTAAACCTTTTATCAAACTTTAAAAAAAAAAACACACAACACCCCCCTTCGATATAAATTTGTACATTTTTCGGTAGAAAAATTTCCCGGCCGAAGGAAGATTCCTCTTCAAATACAGGCTCGCTATCGACCCACCTTATTGGGTTGAAGCGTCTTGTAATCGCCAAACTAATGAGGTGAAACGTCTTAAACTCCCCAAACCAGTGGAGTGAAAAAAAATCCTTTACACCATATAGGGTTAAGTTATGTTTTGCCAGTGTCGGTATATTAATTACATTTTTTACTTACCGGTAACTGTTAACTTTAATGTTACCGTGCATTGTATTGTCAGTTTATGTAACTGGTGCCATTTTCAAAAGTCTAGCCTAATTGGTGAGTAATTGTGTTGACTTTAATAATGGTTTTAATGTCACGGGTGTTTTCAATGGAAGCAGTGCCATTGTTATATTTTATTATCTGCAATACATGGTTAGGTTAATAGTACAATGGTTGATGATGCTTCCGTGTGTGTGTGTGTGTGTGTGTGTGTGTGTGTGAGAGAGAGAGAGAGTAGGAGTAGGCCTAAGTGCGTGTGTAGGTGTAGGTGTGGGAATAGGTATCCTGACCAGGATTCGAACCCACTCACCCTAGGTATATTTGGGAGAGCTAGGCACCGTAACCACTAGGCCATGAACGGATAGGCCGAGTGGTTACGGTGCCCAACTCTCCCACATATACCTGGGGTGAGTGGGTTCGAATCCTGATCAGGATACCTCTTCCCACACCTACACCTACACACGCTCTTAGGCCTACTCACATACAAACACACTTAGGTCTACACACACACACACACACACACACACACACACACACACACACACACACACACACACACACATGTCATTAGATATGTGTATGTGTCTTTGGCCAACTATTAATTAACTTAATTGAAATGTTAACCCTTGGCCTGCAAGAGAGGCCTTTCTTGAGCTTAATTATATGATATAGGGTTAGCCAGAATACAAGATAACAGGTTGAATGAGATGTGTATGTGGGGGGAGGGGGTGTAGACCTAAGTGTGTGTGTGTGTGTGTTTGGTGTGTGTGTGTGTGTGTGTGTGTGTGTGTGTGTGTGTATATGTGTTTTAGATCACTATCACAATTTTTAGCACATCGGATTCACATAATTGCCCCTCCTTTTACCAGGCATACCTCCTCCCCCCCCCCCCCCCCTCTAACCCTCCTACCTCCTCCCCCACCCCGCCCCGCCCACCTACCCACTCTTCACCTGGCCTCACTGTTGCTGTACAGTCGGGCACAAAAGTATCGACCCGCCTTCGTAACTGTCAATTTACTATCCTCCCCTGATGCAGCCTAAGGAGAGAAAACACTGACATTTAAATATTATGGTGATGGTAATTTGTGGTGGGGTATTTTGTTTATTTATATTGTTTTATTGTATATATTTGTTATTCAGTTATTTTGTTGCCATTTTTGTTATTTACTTATTCATTTTCGTATTTAATTTTATTTTATTTGTTTATATATTATGCTTATTTTAGTGCATATTATTTTATTTTGTTTTGGTTCCGGTGAGATGGGCCCCAAGTTGAAAATGTGTAGGTAGGTCATGACATTTGAAGGAGACTGTGCCGGGCACTAGCCACTAAGCTCTGGGCCTTGCACCATATATGATCATAGGGAGGGCTAAAGAGTTTGTGTGTGTGTGTGTGTGTGTGTGTGTGTGTGTGTGTGTGTGTGTGTGTGTGTGTGTGTGTCATCGTGCTGAAGGGGTTAAATAATATTGATGGGTGCTGGTAAGATTGTTGTGTTGGGTCACCATCTCCCATATCTAACCAGCAAGCAAACGTTTATGTGACGGCGCCTATTGATATAAATGTTTGCTCGCTTAACCCTCTCCGACATATGACGCGATTTTGAGCCTAATGGGGATACTTTAAAGCCTTTGTTACCATCAGGGGTATTTAGAAACCTTTAGTTTAGTTACTTCAACCTCTGCAGTTGTCTTTGAGTTAGCTGTGGGCAGAAAACTAATTTTGGAGAGGTAATTATAGGAGTGAGAGAACTCTATTTCTTATTGCTAATCTGGCAACCTCTGCGTCATAAATGCGTGAAAGGGTTAATTGCTAGAGGTCCTTCCTAAGCTGTACAAAATCGTCAAACGCTAGCAAGAAAAATATTAATATGACGCCATCCGGCAGGGTGTCAAACCAGAGCAATTTTGTTTGAAGACTTGAATAGATATGAGAAGGACTACAAGAAAACTAGATATGAGAAGGACTACAAGAAAACTAGATATGAGAAGGACTACAAGAAAACTAGATATGAGAAGGACTACAAGAAAACTAGATATGAGAAGGACTACAAGAAAACTAGATATGAGAAGGACTACAAGAAAACTAGATATGAGAAGGACTACAAGAAAACTAGATATGAGAAGGACTACAAGAAAACTAGATATGAGGACTACAAGAAAACTAGATATGAGAAGGACTACAAGAAAACTAGATATGAGAAGGACTACAAGAAAACTAGATATGAGAAGGACTACAAGAAAACTAGATATGAGAAGGACTACAAGAAAACTAGACTTGAGAAGGACTACAAGAAAACTAGATATGAGGACTACAAGAAAACTAGATATGAGGAGGACTACAAGAAAAATAGATATGAGAAGGACTACAAGAAAAATAGATATGAGAAGGACTACAAGAAAAATACAATTAAATATCATTGTGTTGGCCATTGCATCACTTCCAAAGAAAAAAATTGAACTATAAACCACAATTTTATTTTTGCACATACGGTAATAATAACGCAGATTATAATGAAAGGACTCTGTTTTCGTTTGACCCCTTGTGCCATGGTACAGAAGGGGTTAACTTGGTCATGTGACATCGCTTTAGTCTCGTCCCCTCACAAACACCACTCTCGGATTTCAGAGCTCTTGTTTTTATTCCTTGTAAGGTTTCAAATAGCTGCTACTCCTCCATATTCTCTCTCTCTCTCTCTCTCCACTCATAAACACACAGACTATCACTTACCCACACTCAAACTATCACATTCACACACACATATTAACACACACACAAACACATATACACACACACACACACACATCAGCCCAACTACAGACAACACTTCCTCACCTGTGCCAATTAACCTGTCTCACCACCACCACCTCCTCCTCTTTCACCACCTGCTTCTTATTCTTATTCTCCTCTTCCTCCTCCTCCACCTCCACCTCCTTCTCCTCCTCCTTATCCTTCTTATCTCCTCTTCATCATCCTTCTTATTTCCTCCTCTTCTTTCGTCTTCTCTTCCTCTTATTCTGTCTCCTTCTCATCCTTCTTATCTCCTCTACTTTCTGCTTTTTATCTCCTCTACTTTTTCCATTTGCTCCTCTTCCTCTTCCTCCATCTCCCCCTCTTCGTCTTTCTCCATCTCCTTCTCATCATCCTTCTTCTCTCCTCCTCTTTTTTTGTCTCCTCCTCTTCTCCATCTCCTCCTCCCACTCCTCTTCCTCCTCCTCGTCCTCCACCTCCTGTCACCACCACCACTTCACGGACTTCAACAATAGTACCTCAGCCGGTTCATCCTATTCATCAATTGAATTGTGTGTTTGTTTTTTTAGCCTAGCCAATGCTACTTGATAATAAAGTCCATTCATTCTAGGTTGGGCAGAAATCGTAACCTCTAACCTCTGTAAAAGCTCAAAAAGGGCTAGAGAAAGTGAGCTGTCAATTTCCACCCCTATTCCCTTGCCAAGTCTTCGTATTTGGGAGAAATATTAGCTCGATTACTCTAGTATTTTGTTGAGTTATGAAAGGTTATAGGTTACGATTTCTACCCAACCTAGAATGAACAGACTATAGTATCACCTCAAATAGATGGACTCCTGCATTTTGCTCTGTCCTCTTCATACCTTTGTTGTTTATTCCGACCTTTTACAACCCATTCAGTCAAATGTAGGACTTTATTTATGTATTTATTTATTTATTCATTATAATAATAATTATTATTATTACTATTATTATTTGTATTATTATTATTATTATTAGTATTATTATTATTATTATTATTAGGCCTAATATTAGTATTAGTTTTAATATTATTATCATTATTATTTGTCGTAATAGTAGTGACGTATTGTTAGTAGCTGTTGTTGTTGTTGTTGTTGTTTAGTACTAGTAGTATTACCGTAGCTGTTGATGTGGAAGAGGTGGTACCCGTTATACAGTTATATGGTTAGGATTTATGGTTCTGTTATGTTGCATTTGCCTCATCATCATCATCTCAGCTTCTCTACCCCCCCATACCCCCCACACCCCTACCCCGACCCACCCCCACATGACACCACTACGGAGATTTACATAGTGTTTCATAGATTGCCTACACTTAGCACACAGACCTTGCGATATAAGCGAGGTGGATATGACTTAGATTATCAGGGATAGCATTTTCCAGCAGTTAGTTTTACCCGAATGAGGTGAAACGTCTTCCGATCACCAAACTAATGGAACGAAACATCTTAAAATGTCAAAACTAATGGAGTGAAACAGGAAGCCCACAGTAAATCAAAATCATCGAATAATAGCCTGAAAACCTAAAAGTACCGGTATGCGTGTTATATATAGTCCAGAACACGCAGAAATCGTGACCCTTAACCTCTGTAACTCAAAAAGGACTAGAACATAATTGGCTATTAATTTCCACACCTATTCCCTGGCTGAATCTTCCCTAATGGTAGAAATGACAGCTCGATCACTGACGTCCTATTTGAGGGTTAGAGCAAATGGGCTGTCAATTTCCACATTTATTCCCTGGCTGACTCTCCCCTATTAGTAGCAATGACAGCTCGATTCCTGAAGTCCTTTTCGAGTTACGAGAGGTGTGGGTTTGTGATTTCTAGCCTACCTAAAATTAACAGGGTAATATTTTCACTTTCGCAATACTACTTTCATTATAGTACTTCCAATAGCTTATGTGTAGTATATTGGAAGTACTATAATGAAAGTAGTATTACGAAAGTGAAAATATTAGAGTGCAGTAGCCTATATAATGAGGTTAGGGTTGGAATTACTGGCCAACCTCGAATGAACATGGTATAGGTTATGTGTAGTAGGATATATAATGAAAGTGGCCAATATTAATAGTGTAGCATATAATGATAGTGTAGGAAGGTGGGGTGAGGCTGTTATAGAAGGTCTGTGAACCCTCCTCCTGGATAATACAACCCCCGCAAGCCCCCCCCCCCCCCAACCCCCAACAAGCAAGGGGAACCAGACCAGTTGAACGCCGGGTTTTTTTTTATCATCACAGAGGGTTGTTTTTATATATACACACTCATACATACATACTCACACGCACACGCACAAATGTATACAGTCTCTCTCTCTCTCATCCGACAGTTTATGGGTAATTGTGATATTTTGTTTAACTATCACTTAGGGTTATATTATTTGTGCCATTATAGAGCAATATATTTTAATGGTGTGCCCTACTGTAGATTAAAAAAAAGGGAAAACGGAAAAGTTTCCCCAAATCCCATTCAAGATAAACAACGTCCTTGAGACCCCTTTCAAGCCAAATTTGTACATTTTTCGGTAGAAAAATGGCCTGGCCGAGGACCGTTTTCTCCTTAATTGCAGGCTAGTTATCGTTAACCACCAAAAAAATCGACACCTGAATTTGTTGAAGCGTCATATATTCGCCAAGCTAATGGTGGGAAACGTCTGAAATTTTCATAACAAATGGAGTGAAACAGGGAGGATCCCAAAAGACTTTCCCAGCATCATATAGGGTTAAGAATGTGGGTTAGTGTCTAACATTGTTGAATATCGTAACAGCACTCAATGTTCACTCGAGGGTGTCCAGTGCCGGTCAGAATTACACTGTGGTTTAGGCTTGATTATTGCAATGTGTTTATTTCCTAATATACCGGTCCATGAATAGGCCAGTACTTACTGGAATGTATTGTTACGAGTTGGAAACATGGCAAACGAAAAATAACATTTGCAATATTCACAGTGTTTGTTTATGATAGTCAAAATATTAATAGATTATGATACAATATTAATAGATTATGATACAATATTAATAGATTATGATACAATATTAATAGATTATGATACAATATTAATAGATTATGATACAATATAATAGATTATGATACAATATTAATAGATTATGTGATACAATATTAATAGATTATGATACAATATTAATAGATTATGATACAATATTAATAGATTATGATACAATATTAATAGATTATGATACAATATTAATAGATTATGATACAATATTAATAGATTATGATACAATATTAATAGATTATGATACAATATTAATAGATTATGATACAATATTAATAGATTATGATACAATATTAATAGATTATGATACAATATTTGGTGAAGTCATATTTACATTTTATACATTAATGGTAACTACAATCGTCTGTACAAGTAACTGGTGCACTAATATATGATAACATTAGGACTGAACATTTATATATATATGGAAACCAGTGACTCTGGCATGTTTTAAAAATTTACGTTTCAAACAATTTCATCGTTTCAAACTATTTCATCATCGTGTGAGAATTGTTAAATATGCTTGTGCACCGCCTTTCCCTGCAGCCTATCGTACAGGCATATGGCGGTCCCCATTAACCCTTTCAGTACCGGTGCAGTCCGTTTAACTTTATTCTGGCTACTATTAGAATATTGTATTAATTTTTAAAACAGGTCTCCAGCAATTAAGAGGTTTTCAACTATCTCAGCCATTTTTACTACCACAGATCCTTTTCTCGCTTCCTCTTTGATACAATGACATCTGGTTTAACCCTTTGAGTACCAGCGACGTGTGTTAACATTTATTGTAGCCATATTTAGACGATATTGTGCAGCTTAGGAAGGATCTGTGGCAGTTGAAAGGGTTGGTTGGGATAGTTTGATGCCTACATATTGCTAGAGGTCCTTCCTAAGTTGAACAAAATCGTCTAATAGTTACCAGAATATGATGAAAAGGACGTCCCTGGTACTGAATGGCTTAATATTATTGGGGTTACGCAAAACGATATTAGATAGCTTAATAAGGGCCTCTCGCAGTACAGATATTATAGACTACTGGTACTGGTACTGCACTACTACATATCGCGTAGACTGTGTATGAAATATATGTCTCTGTGTGTATATATGTAATTGTGTTAATATACAGTATATGTGAGGTATTAGGCTTATACTATTATATGTGTGTGTATGTATGTACCGGTATGTATGTGTATGTATGGACTAATGTGAATGTGTGTGTGTATGTATTTGTACAGTATGTATGTCTGTCTGTGTATTTAGGGACTAATGTGAATGTGTGTGTGTATATGTATGTCTGTGTATGTATGTATGTATGAATGTATGTCTGTCTGTATGTAGTGTAGACTATTAGTGTGGTGACCCCCCTGCGGCAATACGTGATGTGGGGGGGCGGTGTCGTGACCTGTGACCCCCACCTGGAGGAGGTCACCTGGCACGGGGGGAGGCTTCACCATGACACATTTGACGTAACGATAGTCTATGCACTATAATTAGACCAGAAACCTTTACCAATACCTTTCTGTAACTTAAATATGGGGTAGAGTTAATGGTCTGTAAATTTCCACTCCTTATCTCCAAGGCTGACTCTTCCCAAATGGTAAACATACCAACTCGATTAGGCCTACTCTAGTCTTTTTTCAGTTACCGGTATATAAGGTTAGTTTGCAAAATGTCTGTCCTTATTATAGTAAATAGACTATGAGTAGGCTACATATAGAGTGGAACCATTACAAACACTGGAATATAATGTATCTTGCTGTTCGTACTAGAAGGAATGTTCTTACTGGCTCCTCGAGATTCACTAATTAATTATTGTACAGAAAATAATAATATATGTTTTATAATATAATGTACTAATCTTTATTATAACATATAAATACACTGAACAAATTAGTGTTTGGCTAAGTGTTGTATAATTAGTGTTTGGCTAAGTGTTGTATAATTAGTAGCAGCCAATGAACGTGATAGTCGATTCCCCTGGTTTAAGGGGGTGTCACATGAACGCTTTTTCCAGCAATTTTCGATGAGCCACTTTTGTCTCGTACTTTATTGAGGCTCTTTCGTATTGGAATCGACAACTAAACTTAATTTGTATGATTTTAGGGACTGCAATAATATATAACTTGACTTAAGAAGATATCAGACCAAAATTGCCTGAAAGAATTGTGGGTAAAATTGCTCGTTTGACACCTGCTTTATACAGCCTGCCCCACAACCAGCGATACATTGCCTTCCTCATGTGCCTCCACTATAGTCTGTTCATTATAACGACATTGTGACCCTTAACCCCTTTCCTCGGGAAGGGCTGAAGCAAATGGGATGTAAATTGCCACACTCATATGGTAAAAATGTCAGCTCAATTGACCACCTGCGATTTTCAGGCTATAAGGAAGTTGGAGCTGTAAACATAGATATTTAGCAGAATTGCCAGTTAAAATGCTGTTGGAATGCATTTATTGATACATAACATCAAATTCAACATACCTCCTATCCATCAGAAACCTGCATTGTTATGGTATGTCTGTTTAATATCGATTTGTATGGCTCCAAATTCCTTATAGCCTGAAACTTGCAAGTGGTCAATTGTTCAAGTCCTTTAACCCGTGGAGCCCCGGCTAGTTTTGTAATGTTTGTTCACCAGAACTTGGCCGGTTTTCAAAAAATGGTTTTATTCCAGAAACAATAGCGAATGGGTTAGGAATGAAGGAAAAACCACGAAAAACCGCTCAAAAAGCTTAAAAATGGTCCTACAGAGCCCCCGAAAACGTATTTTTCAAGAGTAAAAAATTGAAGGCAATTACCCAAAAAAAACAGGTTATTGCGCGCTCACGCGCACGCACGTGGACTTTGAGAGTTTTCAACCATCGGCACGGGTGCGTGGGATACGTACACAGTTCCCATACAAATCTGAGCCCTCTTGAGTGGCTACACCTGAGGTTACGGTTGGCGCAATTAGGGTGACGCGTCAGGCGCGTCTCTGGGGCTGTGCGTTACATACATCGCCGACGCGTCAGACGCGTCACTGGGGCTGTACGGGTTAAGAATTATATGGTCACAGGTGTTGGAGGTCGGAATTTATAGAAATATCATGATGAACCCATGTGATGAACAGACACATTTGTCCAACATTAATAGATAATACAACAATTATAGCTACCTATAATCTATCTATCTATCTATTGCCTGACGCCGTGATCCCCGAAGGGGTTGCCACGAACGAACCGCCCCCATTCACCTCTGTCCCCAGTCAGTCGACGCCCCTCCCCCCAACCAGCACCGCCTTCGTTCATATACTTCCTCACTCCATCCTTCCACCTCTCATTCGGTCTACCTCTCCCTCTCATAATCGTGCCCTTCTAATTTAGCAGAAGGCCTAATCGTACTTACTTGCAATTAAATTGCATTTCACTTGCAGTCAAATTATATACCTTTTATATTACTGTCTGGCTATTGCTGATCAACTTTATGCAGTCGTAATAATTAAAACCTATTAGAAATATTGTTTACAATACAATGTAATTTTTTATTATATTATGTAAATATTTGAGGTAAAGGTAGGTTTGCGACAGGGTTGTGTAATGTCACCATGGCTGTTTAATATGTTTATGGATGGTGTGGTGAGGGAGGTGAAAAGGAGAACTATGGGAAGAGGATTGGGTTTAGTAGGAAAGAATGGTAGAGATTGGGAGTTGAATCAGTTGCTGTTCGCTGATGACACAGCATTGGTGGCGGATTCTGATGAGAAACTGCAGCGGGTAGTCAAAGAGTTTGGTGTGGTTTGTGGAAGGAGGAAACTGAAGGTGAACATCAATAAAAGTAAAGTAATGGTGTGTAATAGGGGAGAGCATAGGGTGAATCTAGATGTGAGGCTGGATGGGGAAATATTGGAACAAGTAGAGTGTTTTAAATATCTAGGAGGAACGATAAGCAGGAGTGGAGGTATGGAAGTGGAGGTAAAACAGAGAGTGTGTGAAGGCAGGAAGGTTTTCGGAGCAATGGGAAGTACTGTGGAAGACGAGAAATCTCGGAGTGAAAGTAAAAAGTGCACTGTATCAAGGAATTGTTGTGCCAACAGTGATGTATGGAGATGAGACATGAGCTCTGAAGAAAAAGGAGAAAAGAGGGCAGGATGTGATGGAGATGAGCTGCTTGAGGAGTATGTGTGGAGTTACTCGTACAGACAGATTGAGGAATGAAGAGATACGTAGGAGAGTGGGGCAGCAAGAACATTTGTCAGCCAGAGTGGACAGAAGGGTGCTGAGCTGGTATGGTCATGTTGAACGAATGGGAGATGAAAGGGTTACAAAGAGAATATGTGAGTCAGGTACAAGGGGAGATAGAAGGGCAGGAAGACCCCCATTGAGATGGAGAGACTGTGTAAGAAAGGCTTTGCATGATAGAGGAATGACTATAGATCAGGCAGGGGAAGTGGTGGTGGACAGGAGTGAATGGAGAATGCTTGTGAATAGTTGAGTGAACACGTGGTCATTTGGAGTAAGGGGTCGGGCGCAAGTTGGACTAGATAATAGTCCATCAGGCACCTGGCCCGGGGAGACGATTAATATGAAGGGTGCGCCTGGAAGTGTGGTGGGAGGGCTTGTGGCTTTGGCTCCGCTGCATGTCTGCCTGCCGAGATCGGAACCTCTCCGGGTGGTCGGGGGCTGGGGGAGTGCTGGAGCGACCTTGTTGACCCTGGTCTCTGGGTCTTCTCCTGGGTGACCTGGAGGTGTGTGAGTTTGTGCTTTTTATCTGTGTTTATTTGTTGTTTTATGTTGTTTTTGTGTTTTCCCTGTTCTTGCTCTGTCTTGAGTCGGCTACCCCCAAAATGGGGATTGGGCCTGAGCATATAGATAGATAGATAGATAGATAGAAATATTTGATTAGAGACTGGTAATTTTGGATTATTAAGTTGATGTTGCAGTCAACATTCATACTGAAATAAGAATGGTCTGTCCATAGACTTTTGGGATATTGTTGCTTTGATATTCTGTTAAAAAATACTGCAATATGAATGAGGCAATCAAAATTATGATAGATTTTAAGAATAATATCAGGATACACACTTGGATCTGTTCAATATAAACATGAATTCAAACCCCCATTCTCTCTCTCTCACACACACACACACACACACTCACGCAGAAGTATAAATAAATGGAATCAGTTGGAAGAGGAAGTGGTGTGTGCCAAAAACATTCATATTTTTAAGGCAAAGTTAGATAATTGTAACTCAGGAAGCGGGACAATACGAGCCTAAAAAGCTCAACTCCTGTATACTACAAATAGGTAAAATACAAATAGGTAAATACACACACACACACCCACCCACCCACTTTGCTTTTTAAGTGTAAATGATAGATCGTTGTTGTCTGTAGCTAGATACCCTTCCATAAACAAACAAAGATCATTGAAAAACTGGAAATGGTTGACTCTTTGTCTAAAGAGCTATCAGAATTGAGGTGTTGAAAAATGCATTCCACTTACTCTATGTATGGTGTTAGATATCAGTTGAAAGGGTTCTGATAACATTGTTGGGTATAGAAACCACAGCAAAGAGTGCGGCATCATTGTGACTGGTGGAAGTAGATGAACTTTTGTGGCAAGTGCAAAAAAATAAGCTTTTGTTTGCTTATGTACGTATATATGCCAGTAATACTGGTTATTAATTACCGTATTTGTTATGTTTTATAATATATTTGGTTGTACATTATCTCATGAATATATGTGTTTTGGCAGGGCGGAGTTGGAGGCATCATATGCTAAGGGTCTACACAAGCTGTCCGGGAAGCTGGCCAAGGCGTCCAAGGAAGGTCTGGGTAGTGTGACACAGGCATGGCAGGTGGTGGCTGCGGACCTCGACCACCAGGGGGACATTCACAGGTCAACACCCAACACAGCTACCACTAGTATTCTTGGTTATATAAGTCATGTCACACAAACCAACTACCTACTTTTTTTTATTAAGAAAACTGTGTCCAACACTATATTCAATTTGGTTACTGCAAAGGAGTCTTTCAAATACTTTTTTCAGCAGATATATACCTCATTCAACATCTGGCAGACATTATTACAGCACAGAGCGAGCAAAATGTAAATATATATAAAATTTGTAAATAAAATGTATCCTTGTTTGTAATCAACTTTGCAGATCTGTGGCATCTTCACTAGCAGACGATGTAGTTCGACCTCTACGACAGCTAATCGAGACCCAGCACAAGATCCGCAAGGGCGTGGAGAGCATGGTGGACAAAACGACCAAGAACCTCCACGACTGGCGGGCGGCGGAAAATAAATCTAAGAAGCAGTGCCACAACAACTGTCGGGAGAACGAGAAAATCCAGGACATGATGCTGGAGGCCCGGCTCGGACGTGGCAAGACTCTTACTGATAAGGAAACTGTCAAGGTCTGTTAGGATCAATTTGGTGGAAATTAATATGAATAAGAAGGGTTTGCGACATAGATAAACTTGGAACTGTTTGTAGATCTATGAATTATATAGAATGTGAATATTAAGTATAAAATAATTCAGATACCTTTTACTGGGCAAGAACTCAACTAAACTGATTATTTTCCCATTTCTGAAAGTAGTGAACTGGGTGGACTATCATAATTTGTGAATACACAAACCACAAACTTTAGTGGTAACCAGTTAGATTTGAACCCTCACCATCCATAGGTTCCCCAGACTGAAGTAGATAATTTACCGATGAACCAGTAAATGTTGTTAATTTAGCCACTTTGTGTTGACAGGTTGAGAAGCAGCGTCGCAAGGCTGAAGAGGCAGTACAGAAAAGTGACCTGGAGTACTACACCTGTTGTGTCAGAGCTGAGAGAGCCAGGTACATTTATATAACTTTATAAAGTTTGCCTACCTACCGCAAATGTTTTAATATTTTGCTAATTATGATTATTAAGTCACAAAACTTAGTCCCATAAATGAGTCTAATATTCCACATGTGTATAAAGTAGCCTAGAATGCAGAATTTGCAGTTCTCAACATTGAACTCCGCAAAGATAAAAACCTAATTTGACTGTACACAGCTAAGTCATAGCTTTCTGAAAGATTGCCCCAATCCTTCATAGACCATCAAGTATTAATAAAGGTTGGTACCAATGAAAAGACACTCAAACCCATAACCATACCTGGCTTTAAGGCAGAGTAAGGGAACAGGATACAGGTAGATAGGTAGACAACAACCAACGTGTTCAATACCAGTGCGATGTCCTGATGTTATGTAGCCCACAACTGAAGTCGCTACCAAATGGTAGCATGCAGGAAGGAAAAGTGTACTCTCGGAATAAGATCTGCACCCAGTGAAGTCGAGTTAAGTCAGACCTTGCTGGACTCTCAATGCAAGTCACAGGCAAATATATCTACAATATATGGTAAGATTGTCAGAATATTTTAGACTGCATTGCATTCAGCAACTTTGAGCTAATAATATCTTAACCAACCCAGGCTCAAATGCAAGCACTGTGTGGAATAATAGAGTAGCAATGAGTCATGAAATAAGAGGCCCTGGGAACATCACAACTACTGGCATATCTCTGAACTGGTGGTATATTTAATGTACTGCAGCTTTGAGAATGATCCATAGTGAGGAATATGGGCTGAGAAGTGGAAAATTGTGAAATTATAATGTAAAACTTGCAAAATAAATCACAGATTGATCACAGATGAATTTCAAGGGTCTACCTCGACTCCACATATTCTTGAGGACCTCTTGAAGTCATGGATAGAGTGGAACCACTGGGATCAAATTATGTTTGCACAAAACTAAGGGCAGACTGTTGATGTCAGGTGATTGTCTGTAATGTGATCTTAAAGTTATTATCATATTTTTTACATTTCTATTACTATTTGTTTGCAATATGATTGTTACTTTGTCAGATTGGAATGGGAGTCAGCAGTATATAAGGGCAGCAGTTGCTTCCAAACACTGGAGGAGGAGCGTCTACAGTCACTGAGGGAACTTGTTGTTAAATACCACAAAGTTGCAACAGAAGCTGCTCCAAAAATGATTGCAGTGAGTATACTGATCTATTTATGGCATATAATACATATACTGTAATACATATTGAAGAAGAGGTAGCTGACCAACTTGCCATTCCAAAGAAATAGAAAAGACATTAAAGTCAAATATCCAGACAGTTATGTAAGTGGCATGGGATGCTTTTCTCCCATTTTGATAAGACCAATCCACAAATAAGATTACTTATATCTCTTGAGTAAAATTGCTTAGATTTAGGCATATTACAATAGAATAACTTATTGAATAGCATAATAAAACTAATATACTGTACAGTATTATCCATGTAACCATGAGAGTTCACACTAAAGCACACACACACACACACACACACACACTTGGAAAAGAATAATCTACTATCTAACAGGCAATTTGGATTCAGGGAGGGTACCTCATGTGTTACAAATCTACTCAGTTTTTATGACAGAGTGGTTGACATATTACAAGAGAGAGATGGATGGGTGGATTGCGTATATATTGACATGAAGAAAGCTTTTGACAGAGTATCGCATAGCAGGCTGAAGTGGAAATTAAAAGAGTATGGAGGGATTCAGGGTAGTTTGTTAAATTGGATGGAGGACTATCTTTCAGGGAGACAGATGAGGACTACTATCAGAGATAAATTTTCTACGTGGAAAGATGTCACAAGTGGAGTTCCGCAGGGAGCGGTGCTGGCTCCCATAATGTTTCTAATATACATTAACGACATGCCAAAGGATATAAATGCATATATGAATATGTTTGCAGATGATGCCAAGATCATGAAGCATATAGAAGATGAAAACAGTGGTAGGGAATTACAGAGGGATTTGGATAGGATAGATCAATGGAGCAAGAAGTGGAAAATGGAATTTAACACAAATAAATGTCATGTAGTGGAAATGGGAGTAAGTAAAAGAAGGCCACATATGGAATATAAGTTAGGAGAAAACACAATTAACCCATCAGAGAAAGAAAAGGACTTAGGGATAACTGTTAGGAGTGATCTTTCACCTGAGAATCATATTAATAAGATAGTGGGAGAAACATATGGACTGCTAAACAGAATAAAAATTGCCTTTAACTATATAAACGAGGAGATGCTGGAGAAAATAATAAAAACATTGGTGAGACCAAGACTGGAGTATGCGGCAGTGGTGTGGGCACCACATCTAAAAAAGCATATAAAGAAGCTGGAGAAGGTTCAGAGAGCTGCAACTAGGATGATACCAGAACTGAGAGAATTGCCATATGAGGAGAGATTAAAGAAATTAGATTTACCATCTCTAATGGATAGGAGGGAGAGAGGCGATATGATTATGATGTACAAATGTGTGAGAGGACTCGAAAAGGTGGACAAGAAGGGTTATATTGTGAAAGATAATGGTAGAACTAGGGGGCATAGATATAAGCTAATGAAAGGAAGATGTAAAGGAGATGTGAGAAAGTATAGTTTCCCTTACAGAAGTATAAGTAAATGGAATCAGTTGGAAGAGGAAGTGGTGTGTGCCAAAACATTCATATTTTTAAGGCAAAGTTAGATAATTGTAACTCAGGAAGCGGGACAATACGAGCCTAAAAAGCTCAACTCCTGTATACTACAAATAGGTAAATACACACACACACACACACACACACACACACACACACACACACACACACACACACACACACACACACACACACACACACACACACACACACACACTGAAGAATGTCCCATATACTATAATTCCCCCAGCTGTCTCTCCTTATTTTATATTCTTCTTTTGTTCTCTACCGAGGATTACCTCCCATTGTAGTAGGCTTTACCTGACCCTACCTGTACGGACCCGTAGGCCATTTCGCCTTAACCCTTTTCAAACTCCTCATTTGATCTCTTCCGACGTTTGACATTCCATTCTAATTGGCTTTACCTGACCTACAGTCCGTTGCCCCATTAACCCTTTTCCAATTCCCTCATTTAATCTCTCCCAAGGATTTAACTCCCATTATTAGCCTCACCTGACCCTACTAGAACAGTTTTTGTATGTATGTATGTTTGTTTGCATACGTGAGCGTTTATGTATACGGGCATGTGCGCACTTACTGCATGTTCTTATGTTATTATATATGTATGTATATATATGCGTATTTATGTGTGTACGTATGCGTATATATGTATGTTCTGTATATATATGAGTAAAATAAATGTGTACTGTATATGTACTGTAACTCACTTACTCTCATGGTTAATTTATGATAATTTGTATTTTGCACTAGCATAATTATTGTATTAATTTCTTGTTTTAATGTAAAGTATATTATACTCACCCATTGTAAACTGAGCTTACCATTTTCATATCTGTACATCTCATGTTCATCCACTAATTGTAAAATGTGTATTTTCAGCTCATGAGGCTGCCATTCTTTAATAAACCGTTTATTATTATTATTATTATTATTTTAAAGCAGAATTACATTGTTCAGTGTTAACCAGATTACCATTACAAACAAATTGTCATCAAACTGAATTAATTCATGTTCCAATTCAATGTAAGAAAGAGGAGTGTTCTTTGGCAATCTTAGTCTCAATTATCCCGACTATTCTCTTTCTACTAAATATACAGTATATTGTGATGTGGTCAGGAATTTTTTGGACATTATTGGAAGGTACTGGTCGTTTTGTTCCTCCTAAGACTACGATTCCCTAAGGACCAACCTATCTCGGATATGATACACTGACAATAATTTTGTTTTATACTGTATATGTGTGGCACAAAGATCAAAATACTGAGATCCTGATTGTTCACCGTCTAATATTTATCATTAAGAGATGTTCAAGTATTGCTGACCATGACTGTACACTATATATAATAATGTATATTTTTACAATTTATAATTGTACAGGCGGCGGCACAATTAGAGGAACCAGTGCAGGCGTGTGACGTTGAGAAGGACATACAGGCAGTAATCTCCGCCAAGGGTACTGGGGAGAACCTTCCCGAACAAATGCTGCCAGACTTTTATGCTGAGGACATGAACAACATAATGAACAGGGACAGAAGAAGAGAGGTAAGAGGCTGCATGCTAGAATATAAGAAATATATTTTATGCTCTTATTATATCAAGGTGGAGATATGTATGTTCCTCGCTTACGGTATGTAGCCCAGGCTCTTTTAAGTATACATATAAGTTTATGTGTTGATTATTATATATATATTTTAGATCTTGTAATTCATTTTAGATTCTTGACAATTTGATCCGTGCTTCTTAACATGATCTCCATCATGCCAGGCACTAGACAAGTTTGTGCAGATGTTGCGTACGGACCTGGAGCGAGAGAGACGAGGGAAGCAAGGCGTGGAGAACCTGGCCAAGGCACTACAGGAAACACCAACATTCGGGGGAGAGGAATCGCAGCAGGACGTTAACGATAAACTACAACATGTAAGTCTTTGGCTTGTGCTCGAATAATACCTCCCCAGTCAACCCTAACCCTTATCAATAGACTGCAATTGTAAGTTTTTTAGTTGATGCCCTAATTCAACACCAATCAATCAAAAAAGATGTGGGATCGGCCCTTGCAGTCTGATATTAAATCAAAGAACCTGACAAGTGAGGCAGCTCTTAACAGGGTTGCCTGGAACGCCACCATTAGGACGTGAGACCGGAATCACACTTCGTGTGGAGCACTCGGTCTCTAAATTTGTGTATGTATACAGTAAATGTCCTGTAATCCGAATAGCAGGGGACCGGGCCTCGTTCCGATTAACGAATTTTTCGGATTATTGGAAGTTACCCCTATGTACCTGTGTATTAATGGCCTGACGAAAACCTGAGCACAATATAGGCTATGCATATGCACAATACTGTATAATGCTATACATCCAATATGACACATAATAGTAAACTTTTAAAGTGATTTCATGAACATATGATATGTCTGTGTACCATTATGTGTTATTTGGGTGGCCTAATGCCTCAAAAAGGGGACTTTGGGACTTTTTGAAATTCGGACTATCGGGTGAATTCGGATTTGGCTTCAATTTTAAAAGTTCGGATTATTGGGAGATTCCAATTATCGGTCGTCGGATTATCGGACTTTTACTGTATATGTATGTAAACCTCGTCAAATAAACAACAATGTACTGTACTGTATATTAGTTTTAGCTGTTGATTTGCTGAAGATGTAAAGACAGTAAAGGTCCCCAGTGAATAGTGCCTACAAGGGAGACTGCTAATGATAAATAAACCCTGAATAGCTCCAAAGTCAAGTGGACAAATACCAGGTCAAAGGTTTGGGTCAGCCAGGCTGTGGCTGCATTAGCATGAAGACCTATAGACTGACCCAACCCCTCATCTCCTTACTCAAAGAAATCAGTGAAAACTGCAGTGATGTGAAAAACCTTACAAGACCTGAGTTAGGTGTGACTCAGGTCATTGAGGTAGGCCTCCAAGCTTCTGACCACTACACCAGCAATTTGATCATTCAACCCCTGACCAACCCAGACCCTCACCCATAGACATGTAGGTTTTGAATTAGTGGTTGGCTAGTTTAGTCCCCAGCAAAATTTGTCATCCTTCTATTTCTAAGATTGGGTAATTTCAATTAAAATATTTTTGGTTATGTTAGATTGTGGTAAGTTACAGTAGTTTACAATATATTAATTAAACTCTCACTTAACTTATACTCCTCTGTGAAAGCATAACCTTTGGTTTGTATACATTCACTTATAGTCTCTTGGCCACCATTCTGTGCCATCACCTTGCTGTTCCTTCACCTTCTGAACTTTGCCTCTGCATCAATTGCACCGTCCGCTATCAGCACCAGGCCATCTTGAGCAAGGCACCTTCCAAGCCAGCATGAGATAAACATATAGTAAGGTATCTGAGGCAGGGAAGTTTGGAACATTTAACCTTTAATCTGATAGAGCCAGCCACCACCAAACTATACTACCTGTACTGTACAGGTAAATATAAATGCAGTGTAAATCATCTTAGCATTAGCTACAACAAAAGCAAAACAATATATTTGGTAATTGGCTGATAATTGATATCTGTCTGTAATGTGAACACCAAATTGTGATGTAGAAAGCAACACTCCCTTGATGTTTTTACTCCCAACAGGATGCGTACAACCGACTGCAACATGTGAGTTCCGTGTGTAGGTGGTGATGCTTGGCACTAATTCACCTTAGACATAGAGGCCCTGCTGTGTGCATGACTTTATTATTTTTTGTTTATGCCAGAATAGATGGCTGGTTAATGTGTACGTCTTTTTTTATGTTCATTGTCTTTAGCTTTGTTATGTTTTAGCTTAATAATATGGCTTAAACAAGGCCAGGAGCTAAATATTAATCTGTCTTGGTAAAATTGATAGTAGTAATAAACCACATTTTATCCTCCAATATTCTAAGATTTATACACATTATAGTTCATTATAATTCATTGACTATCACACTGATCATAAATTATTGGCCATTGAAATCCAAATGTTTAATAATTAATAATTTATACTGCAAATTAGCGATAACCAAACTTTGACAAATCTGTGATCTTAGATCACAGCATTTAGCCAAGAAAATATATGAAGTATAGTGTAACATATTACAGTATTTGTTTATAACATATTCTAATTATTGTGTTAATGTACAATATTATCTTTATGTATCTACTTATCAACACATTATAGTGACAAACATTATAATTCATTGACCATCACACTGATCATAAATTATTGGCCATTGAAATCCAAATGTTTAACCAAGAACATTACCCTATTATCGTGCAACAAAATACTGTGATGATCTGTGGTAACTAAGTGTCCCCCAACAGATGAAGGCAATGTTGGCGTACCTGGAGGCGGCGCGGTATAAGGTTCAGAGCTCCCTGGATGAACTCAGTAACAGACCCAAGATGGCGCACCCACTGGCCAAACACATCGAGGTTCACCGCGACAAACAGGGACTCACTTGCTCAGTACTCAAGGTGGGAATACAGTAATACAGTAATACAGTAATACAGTAATACAGTAGTACAGTAATAACAAACCAAAACTTGGACGAACACAGTAAAAAGATAAAACAACTTAACAAAATCGCTATGTGGCAACAACGCTTAAGCAAAGTAATAATTTATAAATAAAAGAACACAATCCACCACATAAGGTGTACATTACTAAATGAGCAAGTTAATAATATACCTATGCTTTACTGTGTTTACTTCTGTTTTTACCCTGTTCCAAGTAATTTTGCCAAAACTCTTGCACATTAACCACTATAACTCACAAACGACTACAGTAATAATTTATGAAGGATCAGCCAGGGGATAGGTGTGGAAATTAACAACCCATTTGCTCTAGCCCTTTTTTAGTTACAGAGGTTAAGGTTCACTATTTCTTGGCTACCCATTTGAAACAGGGTATAGTACTGGTGTAATGGTAATGAAGGGGGGATACCTATAATATAGTCAAGATACTAGTACAGTACTGTATATATATAAAGGTTAGAATTTTCCTTATTATTAGTGTAAGTGCAGTTGACCATGCTATGACCATTTAAATTTATCTGTCAGCTTAAGGATCAGATTGACTTGCTCATGTAGTAATGTACACCCTATGTGGTGGATTGTGTTCTTTTATTAAGCGTTATTTCTACATAGCGATTTTAATTAGGCTAGTTCTTTTGCATTTATCTTGTGTCGTCCCAATTTTGGTTTGTTTATTTTGCAAGTTTTACATTATAATAATAGCTAAGTTCTTCTGATCCCATTACAGTACAATTATTTGCTTCAAGCTCCACACATGATGCTGCCCAAGAGTGGCATTCTGTGGGGCCCTCACTAAATTGAACTAAGCTAAACTTTAGTACTTTTATCTAGTATTTTTAGTGATTACTTCTTATTGGTCCTTCTGTCACTTCTGTTTAGTACTTCTATCATGGGTTACTTATAAAGTAGGTACTTGTGTTACAATTGGGCATTTCTATCAGGTACTTCTTTTGAGTACTGTACTTGTATCAGGTACTTCCATTAGGTAACATTAGGAAACATTCTGCCTCTTATATGCACCCAGAGTCAATAAATGCTGCAGTATCACTAAGCAAACTAGGCATAGATACAGATGAACAAGAAAGAGTCCAACATCATCTACAACAACAATAACTAGAAAGAGTAGAAAAGAATGCTGATCCAGTGAGTGCAGCTACTTCCAGTGCTTCCCGGTGTTTCTTTTGTGGATACAGCCGGCATCCACGTAGTCAGTGCCCAGCAAGAGAGGCTTTGTGTATGAACTGCAAGAAAAAGGGACATTACGCTAAGGTATGCTGAGCTTCTAGTCGTAAACAGACAAATACTGCTTCCACCTCTCACCATTCAGCTGCAATGCTTGCTACTCTAGCTGGAACTTCTCTTTCGTGTCTTAACAAATCTGTGAGCAGCTCAAAAATTAATGGCATAGCAGTTACTACATTAATTGATACAGGTAGCTCCGATAATTTTATCCATAATAATATCGTGCAGCAGAACAAGCTAACAATCTATCCTGACAACGGTGAGGTTTCCATGGCAGATGTATCACATTCTTCTAAAATCCTGGGCCACTGCAATGTTAACCTAGAGCTTCAGGGAGAAACTTATTCCAATGTTAAACTCAAAGTCCTTCCCAGTTTATGTAGTGACGTGATTTTAGGCCATGATTTCCTACAACAACATTCTTCATTAGAGATGGCCTTTGGGGGATCAAGACCACCCCTCAAGATATGTGGATTAGCAGCTGTTAAAGTACCTGCTCCATCGCTGTTTAGAAACTTGGCACCAGACTGCAGGCCTATCGCTGTGAAATCCAGGAGATACACAGAAACAGACAAGAAATTCATACAAGCTGAAACTGTACGTATGCTGAAAGAAGGAATCATCAGACCTAGTAATTCTCCTTGGAGAGCTCAAGTACTGGTAACCTCAGGGGAAAATCACAAGAAAAGAATGGTTATAGATTACTCGCAGACCATAAACCGGTACACAGAGCTGGATGCCTACCCCTTACCACGTATTAAGATGGTGAATGATGTTGCTAGGTTTAGAGTGTACAGTACATTGGATTTGAGAAGTGCATACCATCAAGTGGAGATAAAAGAAGAGGAGAAACCTTACACAGCATTTGAAGCAGGAGGAAAGCTTTATGAATTTAATCGTATCCCTTTCGGAGTGACAAATGGAGTGGCCAGTTTCCAAAGAGTTATTGATGAAATCCTTGAAAAAGAAAGTGTGAAGGGTACATTTGCTTATGTGGATAATGTTACGGTATGTGGTGAATCTGAAGAAGACCATGATGAAAATCTGAAGCACTTTATGGATGTTGCCAAGAAGTAACCTGACCCTAAATTATGACAAATGTGACTTTCGCCTCCGGTCCATTAATCTGCTGGGTTACTCTATACAGGAGGGAGAAATCAGACCTGACCAAGAACGTCTAGAACCACTATTGAAACTCGCACTACCACAGGACATGTCTTCGCTACGCAGGATGATGGGAATGCTTGCTCACTACTCTCGATGGATACCTGGGTTTTCAGAAAAAGTACAGCCCCTCTCTCATGCTGATGGATCTGCTACAGCAGCTCAAGCTTTTGAAAATCTAAAGAAAGACATTGCTGATTCTGTGATACTATCAATAGACCCCAAACTCTCCCTTCACAGTAGAAACCGATGCTTCAGATCATGCGATTGCTGCGACCCTTACCCAGAATGACCGTCCAGTGGCTTTCTTCTCCAGAACTCTCTCAAGTAGTGAACAGAAGCACTCATCAGTGGAGAAAGAAGCTTATGCCATTGTAGAAGCTTTAAGAAAGTGGCGACATTATCTCATCGGACATCATTTTCGGCTTGTCACAGATCAGCGCAGCGTGGCATTCATGTTCAACTCTAAATCAGCTGGCAAAATTAAAAATGACAAAATAGCAAGATGGCGTATAGAACTCTCATGTTACCATTATGACATTGTGTACCGCCCGGGCTCAGAGAACATTCCTGCAGATGCATTTTCACGTGTGTGTGGAGCTACTGGTACAGATAAACTCAAAGAGTTGCATGATAACCTATGTCACCCTGGAGTAACCCGAATGGCTCATTTTGTCCGAGGCCGAAATTTGCCCTATTCCGTTGAAGACGTAAAGAAAATGACAACATCATTCCCCACATGCTCTAAACTGAAACCTCAATTTTTCAAGGCAAAATCTGGATCATTGATTAAGGCAACTCAGCCCTTTGAGAGACTCAACATGGATTTTAAAGGCCCACTTCCATCTCAATCAAAAAATAAGTACATACTTACTATTGTAGATGAATACTCTAGATTCCCCTTCGCATTCCCTTGCTCCAACATGACTACTGCTACTGTAATACAATGTCTGGTGCAGCTGTTCTCTCTATTTGGTATGCCAGCTTATATACACACTGATAGAGGAACATCTTTCATGTCTGAAGAGCTAAAAGAATTTTTGTGTAAGAAAGGGGTTGCAACCAGCCGTACAACACCATACAATCCTAGAGGAAATGGCCAGGTAGAGAGATATAATGGAATAATATGGAAGACTGTGATGCTAGCTCTCAAAACCAGGAATTTAGATGTCTCTCAGTGGGAAATGGTGCTTCCTGATGCACTCCACTCCATCCGATCATTATTATGCACCTCTATAAACTGCACACCACATGAACGTTTCTTCCAGCATTCTAGGAGGTCAACATCCGGACAGACACTACCTACATGGCTCGCTTGCAAAGGCTCTGCCCTCCTCAAGCGACAAGTGCGATATAGCAAGAGTGATCCCTTAGTTGATGAGGTTGAGGTCGTGGATGTGAACCCTGAATATACCCATGTCAAGTTCCCAGATGGCAGAATTACTACAGTTTCCTTAAGGCACCTTGCTTCCATGGCCCCAGAGAACAGAGAGAATGCAGACACAAACATGTCCATCTCCCAACAACACCAAGACATTCCAGATGCAGAAGTGAACCTGACACCATCACACGAGGAGTTACTTAACCAGGAACAAAACTCAGAAGGATTTGCCCCACAAGAAGGTAGTGAGCGGAATCCCTCTTCAACGCCGGAGATGCCGGAGATGCCGTCATCACTGGACTCACTTCGACGATCTGGAAGGAAACGGCGCGCTCCTATGTACTTCCAGGACTATACATAAATATTAGGGGGGAAGAATGTAATGAAATATAGTTAGCCATTTATGTTTAGGGTCCCTTTTACATAGCGCATCACTGCTACCTTTCCCGCCCACTAGATCACTGACAGCCGAGCATTTCAAAACACAGGTCGGTGTCAAGACTTTCTAAGAGATTATGGTTTACCTATATAAGGAATAAGTATTAATGATTTCAGATGTATTGAAGGTTTAGCATATAATATAGGGATATAAGAAACTCCTAGACTACATATATTTATTAGTTATTTTGTTTAGAACTGTAATACTAAGGATTGTTGTTGTTACAGGATGTGATGTACCGGACCTCAATTGTTTGTACAATAAAACCTCAATACTAATCAAGCTGGTTTCACTACATATGTACTGTATATACAGTATTTACTCAGGCACATACCCCATAGCTTGGGGTACTTCTATTTGGTAGTTGTATTTGCTACAGTTTTTCTGTTTTGTTACTTGTCTCAGGTACCAATGTGGGTGCGAGGTAACAGTGTGGACGTATCACCGGTGAGTGAGTCTCCCGCCGGCTCTCCCAACTGGAATGACCGAGGCACCGCTGATGGTAACTCCGTCCAACCGGACTCTGATTTTGGTAATTATGTTGGCTGTTAACTGTTCTCTTATTGCAATTTGCTAGTATGGAAATAATCAATGTAAAGCAATATTATCATGTTAAAGAATATAGTTTTCTGTCCAGCCAATCTCAGATTTGCATCTGTCAACTTTTATCATGCAGTTATCAAGTGTAATATGGAACTATTCATTAGTATTTATGGTAAGCAATACCGATATGTATGGTACCGGTACTGTAATTGTAATTTATATGTGTTGCCTTTCAGTGTGAAGTAGTAAACCATCTGTTTCTGTTTGCTAGAATATTGTTTTGCAAGTTTTACATTATAATATTATAAGGATAGATAGACCTGTAATGGACTATATCTTCAATATCTGAATTTAATGTATATAATTATATAGATTATGGTCATATATTTTTACAGACATTAATTCATGTTTTCCCTTCCCACACCTTGTGCTTATGTACGCTAACATTCGATCATTATAACACAAAATTTCCTATGATTTCCCAAAACCTAAACCATATCTTGTCATCACATCCATTCCTTGTCTATATGTTAATCCTATTACAATTCCTAAAATTAAATAAATGTATCTCCCATATGTTAATTTCTTTTCAAAGTTTCCTCTAATAACTTTCCACACCAAGACCTAAATAATCAGCCGTCAGACTCGAGACAGAGCACCCTATCTCGAACTCTTGATGCCGATGGTCCCCTCCCTCAGTCCTCCCCCACTCCCACCACCAACACCAACACCACCTCTGGCAGTCCCGTAGAAACCACAATAACGGCACCACCCAGATCCTCCCATAGGTTATCTAAGGTACCTCCCCCCCCTCGTGTGTTCATGTCCGCTCCCCGTTACCCCTCCCTGGTGGTTGTTGCAGACGAGTTCAGCTCCCAAGGATCCGACCGCGAGTACCAGAACGCTATGACACAGGACACGACCGACTCTGTGGCCAAGGATGGGGTTTATTACGCACATCCTCTGCCCTCCGCTACCACCGTAGGACGCTGTAAGGCGCTATATGATTATGAGGCCAACATGTACGATGAACTCACCATAAGAACAGGCAAGTACTCCGGCAGATCATTTAACACTCTTTTTACCTATTACTGTACTTTCTTAAAATTTGTATTATATTCTAGCAATTGCTAGGCAGTTTTTTCATTCATCTTATATGGATTGAATTGTAATCAGTAGTTTTTAAAGCTGTGTGTTACATGTTTTTATCGATGAATGACTGCTTCAAAGTGTTTAGCCAGTGTTAAAATTATATAATATCCACTCTTCCAGATATTTAGCTGGCGTCTTCAGAATCTTCAAATTGACACATGCAGCTACCAGGCTTGGTCAGGAAACTGTTTACGCACTGTAGTTTTTTATTTTTGTTTTACTTAGGATTAGCATTGGGGTTTGTAGTTGATGATTAATGTTAAGAACGGGGTGTTACTTAATTAGTATACTGTAGTAGTAAAAGCAATTTAGCTTTTAAGGGATGAGACTAAATCTCTATCTTTAAATTATTCAGTACGGGTGGCATCTTCTTAATTTATTTTTATGTTGCCTATTTTTAGACGTTATTTGCTGTTTAGGAAGGTTCTGTAGGAGTAAAGAAACTAAATGGAATAGTATTTACCCTTTAAACTTCTCGAGGTCATTCCTAAGTTGAACCAAGTTGTCCAGTGACAGCCAGAATATACTAAAAAAGATGTTATTGTACCTCATGGGTTAAAGTGCTAAAGTGTTGGTGGTGTTATCCAGCATAAATTAACTTTACAATATCATTTTATAGATGTTGTTGTTGTTGTTGTTGTTGTCGTTCCCTAAGCTGCCTGGCCGAACAGCCCCGAGTTCCTAAGAAAGCCACGATCGGGCTTTCCCACAGAGCTCTCAAGGAGTGTAGATTATGTTGTTGGCATAAGTGATTGTGTAGAATACAATCTTCTATGAAGTGTTTAACCCTTGTCTAGCGGGGGGTTTTGGGCTATTTTGGGCATATTCAGGCCCTCCTGAATGATCAATCAAGTATCTGCATGAAAAGAAATGTATTCAGCAAAAAACTAGGCGCTAAAAGCTTCAAAATGAGACCAGAACGAGCTACGTAGCACTCGTCGGTCTCACGCAGTGGTACCACTAACATGGGAGTTTAGCGTATAGCGGCATATTTTTTCCCTCTACGCTCACTACTGGCAACACTGCCGGCCTCTCGAGAACAGAGGGAGCGTGAGTCAGTGGGCGGCGGTAAGCCCTGGGTGTCGGACGTGTGGCCTGCTGCGCTCCCGGCCATTTGCACTCGATTTTAACCCTTTAAAAGCCTTAATTATGCTCCTAACTTGCTGCAAATTGGAGCCCGACTTAAGGCGGGCCCCGCCAGTTAAGGGTTAATAGTATGGGGTGCTGTGTTATAGATGTAATAATAAAGTGTGTTCTACAGGTGACATAATCAACATCCATGAGAAGCAGCCTGACGGGTGGTGGGTGGGAGAACTGGACAGCACCGTGGGTATCTTCCCCGCCACGTATGTTGAGGAGATAGACTGATACCACCGTCTCCACCTAGATTCACTCACCACTAAGCAATAGCCGCTATCACACCAACGCTTTTTCCATCCAATTTTATCGGCAACTCAGTCTGGCAATTTAGACGTTATATAATTAGAATGCCTTCTAAGTTCATATAACTTCAGTCTAATTTCTGATACCAAGCAAAATATATCAGAAATGTTGCCCCAAAAATGTTGGCCATCGAAAAATTGCCAATAAAAGCACTGGTGTGATACCCTCGTATGTCAACACACATGTAACACTGCCATGGAGAGGCTCACATAAAAGGTAATTGCAAATGAATGAATGTAAAAACTCCTCTTTGCAGTGAAGCAGTAATAGCCAATGCTGCAGAAAGGGATTTTGTTAACCACTGTTTATTGTGGTTGATTTTTTTTTTCACCATAATAAATATATCCGACAGATTATTATTTCTGAATATTACTCGTACAGTGTTTACACAACTAAGTAGCAAGAGCCTGTAGCTAACTTGATTCAAAACAGGAAAGTAATGGCTTATGAAATTTTTTTTTGTCTCCTCTCTTAACTCAATAACATAAAATCTTTGTTCAACAAAACCGCACAAGTCAGACATCCACTAAACTGAGCCTTATATCTCTTTTACAAACATGACATCACCCTTCAAATTACAATGTATTTAGTATTTTCTAATTCCATGCTCTTTGTATAAATGTGTCTTGAGGTAGTTTACCCTGTATTGTGCACTAATCAACATATTGTCCTGGTTCATTGACCAAGTTCCTATTGTATGCCAGATTAACTCACACTGGCAACAAGTAGATGATTAATGATCAGTGTAATATAGAAAAATATATTACTTCAAGATATGTATAAGATAGGCAAGGTAGATGTTGAATTTTCTCATATTTTGTTTAATATGAAACTAGTACAGTATAGGTGTGCACACTTCACTCGGTATAACATACTCAGATGTTCAAGTCATGGTAGCCTACAGTATATTGTGAACAGTATTTTTATGTGAAAATAGATGAAAGTCTGTGTGTCTGTTGTGAGTGTTCATTTCAAGTAAAATAGTAAAGTAAACTAAGCTAAATTCAATATATATTTGAGTTAAAATGCCTAGAGATACAGAGTTAAAAAGTGTTTCATTCCTAGGAGTGGCGAAAGGTTGAATGAGCAGTGTGTTCCAGTAGAGGAACACATATTGATGAAGAATAAACATATTAGTAGAAAGATGCTTAAGAAGCTATTTATTATAAAGAAAGAGAATAAGTAAAACAAAATTCATACCTGAAAGGATCACGTTAGTAGTGCACTAAGCACATTTTGGAGATTTCAACCAAAAAGCTAAATATTTGGCATTTCAGTGGGAATCCAAATTAGTACAACCTAAATGCTTCCCAGTCAATAGGACCAAAATACCACTAAAACAGCTGACTGGGAAAACTTGAGTCATAGTGGAGTGATAACATACTGTCTGTTACTAAAGGGAGGATGTGATCAGAGGAGTACAACAAAGACAAAACTACCCTTCAGTGAACAATATTCTCTCCTAAGTTGATTATCATTTGGTTATTGTAAAAATGTAATCATTAGTTTTTTGTTTTTTTACTAGTTTAACCAGACCACTGAGTTCCCCAAAAGAACTCTCATAGGGTTGGCCCAAAGGATCAGATCAAGATAGACAACTAATCAAGACAAGATAGATAGGGAAGGGCAGGAGGTGAACAAATCTAGGAAGGTGAAGATACGCAGACATTTCTCGCATTTCACCAGTTCAGCCGGACCACATGAGCTCCACAACAGAACTCTTATAGGGCAGGGCCGAAGGACGAGGCAAGAACTGCTACACTGCAGCACCAATCAAGAAGTGATCAAGGGCGAAGAATGGGAGATCAGGACTAAGGAAGAAAAAAATCACAGCGAGATGCAAAAAAATGCACTACTGAGGGGAATCGAGTCAGCTCGGCCGCACCATCGACCGAAGAAATAAATCAGGTCTGGAGCCAATCGAGTCAGCTCGGCCGCACCATCGACCGAAGAAATAAATCAGGTTTGGAGCCAACAACCTTGCCAGGCCAACTAAGTGGGCCCGACAGGGTGGCATATTTTTTTTTTTTTTTTTTTTTTTTTAAGAGACAATGAACGGAGGAAGGAAAAACACAGATAAAACAAAAAGGTCCATGTGCCTAAAGGCATCCTCCATTCATAAAATGTTTGTAACAGCTGGATTTAAACATTTGTAGATTGTAAGTTTGTGGAAAGCAATTCGAGGGAAGTGAATTCCAAAGAGTAGTAGTTCTAGGGATAAATGAATTTTGATAAGCAGAAGTTCTGCATTGTGGAGGAGAAAGTGTAAATTCATGGTCACTCTCAGCTGCCCTAGTTCTACGGGGAAAGATGTGGATATGATATAGGCTACCCGAAGGACAACCGAATGAGATAGAATAAGAAAAACTATGCAAAATTAGTCAAGCCGACGACGAAATCTCGAGGGGTCAGGGAGGGAAATAACCATAACCCTCCCCCATCTCCGGCCACGAAGCCCCCCAACCGCAACAAGGACAGCAGTGACAGCACTACTTCGAATGGAAGGAGTTGAGGCCTGGGGTCTCACCCGGGAGGATCCCTAAGAGTGGAGTCAAAGGTTGTCTGCAGGTACAGTACAGTGTAGGCCCTCAGTAATGGATTGATTACTAAAGGGTTAAGAGATGAACAAAAAGATCAGAGGACAATCCTGAATGAGTTAGTAATATTAGGCTAATCCCAAAGATGGATGGAAATAAACTTGAGATACTGTACTACTCAATATAATTGGTGCCGACAAGCTCCTCTACACCGTAAGAAATGGTAGAAGTCATTATGATATTTGTAAAGAATTGCCAAGACCTGACTGGTATAATTAGGGTTTAATCTATATACTTGCTCATATCTAATTGTATCTATGTGCAGGGATATACTCGATATGTTGCACAGTAGTCATTCAAACACACATGTACAGGTCTATTTGGATAACTAATTTTGTACATAGATTTCAAAGTGTTGACTGAAGTTCTACAATCACATGTGTTGTGGAGTCAATATGTGAATGTGTATATTTTATAGGAAGATTTGGCGTGTTATTTGTTTTTATACATATTGATATTTTGTGTGCCATTGTGATAGTGTGGACTGGATTTATATTGTTCAACTTAGGCCGCTACAGGATCAATCTTACACATTAGCTTTTTACAGATTTATAAGAAAAGTATATTTAGATGTATTATCACTATCAGTATATGATTAATTTAAATACATGTATACAAATGAAATCCCTAAATTAATGTGAAAGTTTGTAAGTTAACTTGAAGCAGCGTTACTACCTTGAGACGTATAATGAGCAAGGTTATGATAATTTCTGTATTAAATGTGTCTCATTGCTAACACACAGATGCATTATGACAGTCTGTGAAGCTTATTTGACTTAGTGTGGCTTTCATATACATATATACAAACACTGCATTGTTATTCACATTACCAATATACTGTACTCTGTTTATCTTAACTGGGCTAGAAATTATCATATCTTTATCTTCATTACTGAACTGTTACTTGATATTCCTTATTTAACCCTCTCACATCCTGACGCGATTTTTGAGCCTATTAGGGATACTTTAAAGCCTTTGTTACCGTCAGGGGTATCTATAAACCTTTAGTTTGTTTACTTCAACCTCTGCAGTTGTCTTTGAGTTAGCTGTGGGCAGAAAACTAATTTTGGAGAGGTAATTATAACAGTGAGAGTAATCTATTTCTTATTGCTAATCTGGCAACCTCTGCGTCCTATGGTCGTGAGAGGGTTAATCCATCATCAATTATAAAAACCAAAAATCTATTAACCCTCTCACATCCTGACGCAATTTTTGAGTCTATTAGGGATACTTTAAAGCCTTTGTTACCGTCAGGGGTATCTATAAACCTTTAGTTTATTTACTTCAACCTCTGCAGTTATCTTTGAGTTAGCTGTGGGCAGAAAATTAATTTTGGAGAGGTAATTATAAGAGTGAGAGTAATCTATTTATTATTGCTAATCTGGCAACCTCTGCATCAAAAGGATGTGAGAGGGTTAACATGAACTAGTGTCCCCTTGGGAACCGTGTGCTAAATCATTGCATTCTCCCATGTGGAGACAACTCAGCTAGGACCTTTATATTGTCTTTGTCCCAGTTTTGGTTTGACTTTGTTTGCAAGTTTTACATTTTAATGTATTGAACCTTCAAGGTTTAGAAAATAGAAAATTGGTTACTAAGGGATAAGTATTTGTGCTCGGTTAAGGTAAAGAGAGTATAGGTGACTCATGGTTCTCATTGTTCAGTGCTAACATTATACCAAAGAACAACAGCAAACAATATGTCATGTATTGGGGACAGCACTGGTTGTCTGTATTCATGAATTGAACCTCCTTCATAAACATGACTGACAATGAAATCAGAATCTTAATGGTGACGCTTATTGCAAAATTTTTGAGAAAATTAGCAGTGATTTTCAGTGGCTGTTTACATGGGAGTATTTTGTTTGGCTAGCATGGTGGCCCACTCAAATTTAGCTGCTCGCCATCATTTCTGTCAGCTTGTTATACAAAACTCGCCACAAGTTAAGAACACAAATTATTTGGAAAATAAAAGTTCACTTGTGTATATTCAGAAAGTAACAGTCATCTATATCAAATATTTTGCAGTTACAAATGCAAAGATTCATAATTAATATCCTGTGTGTTACATTTGTAAAGAAAAGAGTTATTTGAAGCTACATAATGGATTTAATACTGTACATTTGTTTTACTGTGCGTGTTGGATAGTCTTCTAAAACCTGTCTTATGTATGTGGAATAAGAATGAAGGTTTTTGGAATATTTTTACAAAATATTGTTAAATGATGTAAATTATATGAATGTTAAACTTCGTAACCAAATGTATAAAGTTATTAATGATATATCCATGATTAAAATGTTGCTGGAAGCTCAGTAGTTCTATATTACTGAATATAAAAGCTGTAATATGTTACAACTTTGTATACTTTATAATTATGCTCTTACAACTTCTTTTCTGTAAAATATTCAAGTCAATATCAATAAAAGCTCATTTTCATATATACGTTTTAATTATTCCTACCAGTTGCTACCATTGTTATTGATTATTCATACACTGATGCAGTAAAGTCCCTGTAATAAAGGTACACCCTAGCCTTGTCAATCAAGGGAATTCATACACAAACTATCTATCTATCTATCTATATACTCAGGCACATATCCCATAGCTGGGGGTGGCCGACTCAAGACAGAACCCAAACAGGGACAACACAACACAACAAAACAAACACATAAACAAACACATAAACAAAACACAAATAAACACACATCTAGGTTGCCCAGGAGAAGACCCAGAGACCCATGTCCATTTGGATGATTTGGGGCTCCCAGCAAGATTCCCATGTCCCAGACTTCCCAGAGAGGTTCTGGTCTCGGCAGGCAGACATGCAGCGAAGCTCTACCACCACAAGCTCGCCTACCATGCATCAAGGATATCCCTTTATATACTGGCTCCCCGGGCCAGGCGCCTGACGGACTATATTCTAGTCCAACTGGCGCCCGACCCCCTCTCCCAAACGACCGCGTTTTCACTCATCTATTCACTAGCATTCTCCATTCATTCCTATTTATTACCACTTCTCTTGCCTGATCTATAGTCATTCCTCTATTTTCTCCATATCAATGGAGGTCTTTATTCCCCTCTACCTCCCCTTGTATCTGATTCACATATTCTCTTTGTAAGCCTTTCATCTCCCATTCGCTCAACATGTCCATACCAGCACAGCACCCTTCTGTCCGACAAAGGTCCCTGCTGCCCCTCTCTCCTACGTATCTCTTCATTCCTCAATCTATCTCTACGAGTCGCTCCACACATACTCCTCAAGCAGCTCATCGCCATCAAATCCAGCTTTCTTCTCTCCTTTGCCTTCAGAGCCCATGTCTCAGCCCGATACATCACTGTTGGTCCCCCCTGATACTACTCTCCTTGACCCGGTTGGGGGGCTTCGGGGCCAGCGACTGGAGCTTGATGGGGGATGGTTGTGGTACTTACCCTTCCTATCTCCCCTCGAGCTTTCGTCCTCAGCTTGACTAACTTTGAGTAGTTTTTCATTCCTCATTCTATGATTTTCCCCTTATGTTCTTATTCTGTCCCATTTGGCTGTCCTCGGGCAGCCTATATTTCATGTCTCCCTGGCCTGGCTAGGTAGCAGACTCCTGGCCTGATTTGTCTCTTCGGTTGCTGATGTGACCGGACTGACTTGATTCCCTTCGGTAATGCATTTTTTGCTTCTCGATGTGATTTTTCTACCTTCGACCTGTTCTTTCATTCTTCGCCCTGATCACTTCTTGGTTGGTGTTGCGGTGTAGCAGTTCTTGCCTCATCCTTCGGCCCTGCCCTATGAGAGCTCATGTGGTCCGGCTGAACTGGTGAAATGGCGAGAAATGTCTGAGTGTCTTCACCTTCCTCGATTTGTTCCCTACTGTCCTTCCCGATCTATCTTGACTCGTTTAATTATATATTTTGATCGAATCCTTCGGGCCAGCCCTATGAGAGTTCTTTTGTAGAGCTCAGTGGTCTGGTTAAACTAATATTAAAAAAAAAAAAAAAAAATTTGGTACAACTATCCCTTGATACATTGCACTTTTAGCTTTCATTCCGAGATTTCTCACCTTCCACATGCTTCCCATTGCTCCGAAAACTTTCCTTCCTTCACATACAGTACTCTCTGTTTTACCTCCATATCCATACCTCCGTTTCTGCTTATCATTCCTCCTAGAATATATAGGTGGTCTTCCAGTACTAGCTGCTTCACTCACCTGAGTCCTGACTCCCATATATGATATATCTTTCTTGGCATTCTGTCCTCATTCATTCTCTCAAAGTAAGTACAGTACTTCTCTTTATCCACTCAACCACTCTACATACAATTCCCAAAGTATACTCTTATATTCCAGAAGACTCATACACATTACTTGACCCATCTAGAATCTGGCCTATTCATCATACCAGCTGCCATTCTGAGATAGTACACTGAATTAATCTCCACAGCTCTCAGTTTGGAGAGGTTGTTGTTGTTGTTGCTGTTTCTCAGGCTGTCTGGCCGAGCAGCCCCAAGGTCTCTAGCAAGGCCAAGGCCATAACCGAGCGCCCCCACAAAATCCTCCCTGCTTACCACTAATAAAGCCCAAGTGACCGAAGCCACTCCAAGGCGGGGAGCTGAGGCCTGAGGAGGGTGCGGAAATGCCCGGGAAACCAAAGCCCCACCCAAGGCCCTGTGCCCCTCAACAATTATGAAGAGAAAGTTGAGGGGCAAAGGAATAATGTGACGCTTTGGCTCCCAATCTGCCAACCTTTAGGTTGGCAGTAGGGAGGTCAATCCACGGAAGAGACGCCGTCACTTGAGATCTAGAAAATATAGGCTATAAGTAAAAGGAACAGTCAGAGTAAGCTATGGGTATGGCAGAGATCGCTCAGCTCTCACTCTGATAGACCAGCCCATCATTACATGACTAGAACCCAATCCTCTCAGCATCAGCTAGGAAAGGCCCTAGAAAGTCACCTTTGGCGGGGGGGATAGCTCCCCTATTTCAACTCCTTTCAGGGTTGGGCACCCGCCCAGTTTGGAGAGGTCCTCGTCACTTGCTGTCCATGTCTCAGTCTCACTTCCATAATATGAGTGTTGGGAACAACACACACTGTTCCTCAGTGACTGACTCACTTCTTGACGAACCATTTATCCAATCTAGGTCACCACTGTTGTCTACATCATATAAAATATATAAATAATATTTTTGTCCGTATATATAGGCTATGGATTTTATTCAAATGTATACCACAAGTACACTTTGACCCGCTGAATCGAATGGCGCACAGAATTAAAATCGGATCATTAGTTTAGGATTTCAAATTTGACTCAGCCTCCCAGAACGGCCCATATTACCCGTTTTTTGGACTTTAAAAGTCCTCTGTAGCCCAAACTGTAAGTCCTAGGGAATTCTACCGGGTGCCATTCGATTTCTCTCGACCGACAGCTTCCATACATGGTCATAGATTTCATTTTCGACCAGCCATTCGCCCAGAATCGAAAATATTTTTCCAAATCCCCATGAAAATGTTTGCACTTGGCGGGTGACTTTCGATTTTCGAGTTGTCATGGGTATAACTGGATTCGTCACGTCGTTGCGATTCCGATGGTATATGGATGTTTTAATTTTGACAATTGTTTAGGCCCAATAGGCCTATTTTAAAGTTTAAAAACCCCATAGACGAGTTATCTATGTATGGATTTTGTTCAAATTTTAACCATAAGTTCACTTTGACACGCTGAATCGAATGGCGCAAACAAAATTAAAATCGGTTCATTAGTTTAGGATTTCGTATATGACTGGGCCTCCCAGAACGCCCCAAATGATAAGTTTTTGAACTTTAAAAGTCCTCTGTAGCCCAAACTATAAGTCCTAGGGAATTCTACTTGGTGCCATTCGATTTTTCTCGACGAGCAGCTTCTTTAAGTAGTCGTAAATTGCATTTTTGACCAGCCATTCGCCCACTTGGCGGGCGATTTTCGAATTTTGAGTTTTCATTGGTATATATGGATTCGTCTCGTCATTGCGATTCCTACGGTATATGAATTTTTAAATTTCGACCATTTTTTTAGGCCCAATAGACCTATTTTAAAGTTTAAAAACCCCATAGACGAATATAATTGAGCTTAAAGTCAGTTGTAATTTGATATAACTTGATAATTAATTTGCAAATAATGGTAGGCCTATATCGCCCAACAGCAACGCAGCAACCATCTCTTATGAATTGCTGTTGACAATTTGGACCCTGATTTTCTGGTATTTGAAGTCGAAGTCTTGAGCGGGAGCGTTTCACCCATGGAGGTATGATATATTATCATACCTCCATGGTTTCACCCTACTCCCCCACTGATTCCCTATACGCTATAATTTAATCAATGCCCATATTCTTTATTATTTGTTTATAATTTATTTATATAATAATGGTATCTTTTGCATGTTATATAAATGTGTTCATAATATTAATTACAGAAAACGTAGTACTGAAAGAAAACGTATTAATCAAAGAAAACTTTAAAAAGAAGGATAACTAATTTATTTCAGAGCGTACGGACAATGCCATAATATAGTACAATAAATCAATAATTATCCCCATACAAAAGCCTAATTCCACTGACCACCGCACCATCTCTTTACCGCCATGTATTTGCATAAAATCATCTAATTTTAGCCAGAATCAAAGGTAAAAAGGCGGTTGGGTGTGAGAGGGATCTGCTTTGTGTGGTGACTCCCATTTTATTATGTTTCTATAACATGGTGCTGAAGGGTTAAGGGCGGATGGGCGTACTAACAAAGTTCAGTAATTATATTATTTATAGTCACAATAACAAAGACCATTTCGCTGTAGGCCTACTCGGTGACTCCTAGCTTTACTCGCGTGACTACATCTTAAGGGAGGGAGCCCACCTCACTTGTGTGCTCTTTCTCTCCCTCTCTCTTTGGCTTGTATCCATTCGGCCCCATTCAACCTACTGTTTTAAGACGTTTACCTCATCCAGGTGTCAATATTTTCCTGGTGAGCGGTAGCGAGCCAGCAAATATATATTTTTGTTTTGAGAGCAAGCTAAATTTGTACATTTTTCGATAGACATTTTTTGGATTTCTCCATACAATATTGGCTCGCTATCGCTCGCCAGGTAGATATCGACACCTGGATGGGGATAAAAGTCTTAAAACAGTTGGCTGAATGGGGCCGAATGGATACAAGTCAGAGAAAGAAAGAAAGGGGGAGAGAAAGATAAAAAAAAAGTAGGCGACCCCCCTTAAACACAAGGCTAGATAACGAATCCTGCTTCCTACTTCTACATAAAGGTGAGCTCTGTTAGATGTGGCACTGATAAGGTCATTGTATTGGACTAATAATAACACAGCCGGGACAAACATCAAGACACTGAAATTGTAGGGAAAACATTTAACTTCAGTTATTGTATGCACTGAACGTATGTATTGTGACATATACACACACACACACACACACACACACATGCAGGCTACACACACAACCCACACCTAGACACACACATACACTATATATATATATATATATATATATATATATATATATATATATATATATATATATATATATATATATATATATATATATATATATATATATATATATATATATATATATATATATATAAATATATATATATATATATATATATATATATATATATATATATATATATATATATATATATAAATATATATGTGTGTGTATATACAGTATATATGTGTGTGTGTGTGGTACATAGTGTAGTGTTAAAACTGTACTAAGTGTAATAGCCATGCCATGTGTGTGACTGCAACAGGAAAACTGCAGTATATTGCTTGCCTCTGCCATGTCATCATCCCCACCCTTCTGTGTGCCTGGGTGTGTGTGTTGTGTGTTTGGGTGTGTGTGTGTGTGTTTTTGTGTGTCTGGGTGTGTGTGTGTGTATTTTTGTGTGTCTGGGTGTGTGTTTTTGTGTGTCTGGGTGTGTGTGTGTGTATTTTTGTGTGTCTGGGTGTGTGTTGTGTGTGTTTTTTTGTGTGTCTGGGTGTGTGTGTCTGGGTGTGTGTTGTGTGCTTGTGTTGTGTAATTCATTTCACTTGCTTGTTTGTCAAGGGGAATCCACGCAATGCAAGCTAAGCTCATTATTATCGCGCCTCCTTAACTGGGAATGTATTGCGTGCAATGCATGTTAAGTGTGTATGTATCGTTGGAATGGCTGTGGATGTGTGTGTAGTCTGTATTGTAACCAATTGGCGACATCTGGAAACGAAGGCTTAGGGTTAATCTGTACGATACCATTCTCACTACGGTACCAGTCTCACCCGAAGGCTTAGGTTGACCAGTAGCTTAGGTTGACCAGTACGATACCCATCTCACCTTGTAACCGATCACCAACCCCAGATGGGACGTCACAACTTCGTCCACTTATACCAGGTTCCTATTTATACTGCTAGGTGAACAGAGGCTACACTGTTAGGAGACTTGCCCAAATGTCTCTTCCCCGTCCGGGTCTCGAACCCGGGACCTTCTGGTTGTGAGCCAGACGCGCTATCAGTTAGGCCACGGGGTGTGTGTGTGTGTGTGTGTGTGTTTGTTTGTTTGTATGTGTGTGTGTGTGTGTGTGTGTATGTGTCTCTGTGTGTGTTTGTGTGTGATGTGTATGTGTGTGTTTGTCCGGAAAGTTTGGTAATGCTTGGTTTCATGTGGAGAGTTAATTTGTCATAATTATATCCTTGGTGTGTGAGAGAGAGAGAGAGAGAGAGAGAGAGAGAGAGAGAGAGAGAGAGAGAGAGAGAGAGAAATATGTGTGTATATACTGTACATCTGGACCTTACCACACATACACACAGGTGGCATATATTATCCCCATTTATCATTACACATTTATATATATAAATATTTACTTTTCGTAACCACACACACATATGTAAAGGCAAGCAAATTAAGGGGAGATGGGTCGTTTTTCTGGTCCCCTTTCTCCCTCGTGTTTAGCTCCATTGCCTTTGAGATTTGAAGATGTTCGGCCCATTTGTTTGACAATTTTAAGAACTTTCGCCCTATTTCGGTAAATTTTAGACCTATCTTGCCATTTAGGTGTCGATTGTTTTCTGGCAGGAGATAAGGAGCCTGTTATTTAGGACGAACCGGCATTTTTCTACCGTAAAATGTACACATTTGTCTTGAGGGGGGTCTAGGGGGTGTTTTTCTAAGTTTGAGGGAGGTCTAGCGACGAAAATAAAAATATATATAAATACATTAATTAATAGAAGAAAAAAATACAAAATAAATAAATAAATAAATAAATAAAAAGCCACTACCCCTTCCAAGATATCCAAACCCATAACTATTTCGCTATTCAAGGATAATCCACCATTTATTGAGAGATTGTAGGCACAGCTGTTTGCTTAAGGGGGGTCACCGTTTTTTTTTTTTATCATTCTCTCCTTTTCTCTTTTTCCCTGGCTTGTATCCATTCGGCCTCATTCAGCCAAATGTTTTAAGACGTTTATCCACATCCAATTGTCGATTTCTTCCTGGCGAGCGATATCGAGCCATCATTGTATGGAGAAATCCGGCTTCGCCGGAGAAATGTTTCTATCAAAAAATTTACAAATTTAGCTTGCTGTCAGAATAAAAATATATATATGCTGGCTCGCTACTGCTCGCCAGGAAAATATTGACACCTGGATGGGGTAAACGTCTTAAAACAGTAGGCTGAATGGGGCCGAATGGATACAAGACAAAGAGAGAGAGAGAGAAAGATACAAAAGTGAAGTAGGCTCCCTTAACTCCTTCAGCATAATTAAGTAATTGTCATTTTATTCTGGTTACCACTAGACGACTTTCTGTAGCTTGTATTCTACCTCTAGGACACAAATTATCCAGCAATGTATTTTAGATTGTCCCCAAGGCTAACAAAAACGCCTTCCCAAACTTCCTTCAATCCTTAAGGGGGGTCACCGGCTTTGTTTTTATCTTTCTCTCCTTTTTTCTTTTTCCCTGGCTTGTATCCTTTCGGCCCCATTCAGCCAACGGTTTTAAGACGTTTATCCCCATCCAGGTGCCGATTTCGTCCTGGCGAGCGATAGCGAGCCAGCATTGTATGGAGAAATACGGCTTCGCCGGAGACATTTTTCTATCGAAAAATGTACAAAGTTAGCTTACTGTCAAAACAAAAACATATATATGTTGGCTCGCTATCGCTTGCCAGGAAAATATTGACACCTGGATGGGGGTAAACGTCTTAAAACAGTAGGCTGAATGGGGCCGAATGGATACAAGCCAAAGAGAGGGAGAGAAAGAGAAATAAAGCGAGGTGGGCTCCCTTAAGTGGGAATGAACGTATATATTTGTTCCTTTATGTATCTTTTTATCATGTTTTATTTTCTTCCCTAGACCTCCATCAAGCTTAAATCCCCCCCCCCCCCCCCCCCCGGCGGAGACACACCTTCAAGATATGTTTGTACAATTTTCGATTGAAAAATCTCCCCTGATTACAAGCTCGCTATCGCTCGCCAGGAAAACTATATGTCTCTCTCTCTCTCTCTCTCTCTCTCTCTCTCTCTCTCTCTCTCTCTCTCTCTCTCTCTCTCTCGGCAAAGTCCAAATAATATATATATAATATATCCCATGATAGATTAGATCTATAAATTAATAACCAATATAATCTCTCTCTATTCAGGATTTACTGAGAATCTATTTAATGTTATCAATATTTTGATTTTGGTCTAAGATATTGGCTAGGGCAATTAATTAGTAAACTTGCACATGTTCGACCTCTCTCTCACTCACTCTAACTATTTCTAACTCACTCACTCATTCACTCTCACTCTCACTCTCACTCACTCTCTCTCTCTCTCTCTCTTTCTCTCTCTCTTCTTCTTTTCTACCCTTTCTTTCAACTTTCCTTTTCTATCGGATATGCCATCTCTACTAGAATTAAGTCCTGACCACCTCGTTTGGATCGTAAGGTCTGTGTGGCCAGTGTATCTATGTATGTCTATGTAAGTCTCTGCGTATTTATTTGTTCATTTATTTATCATTTTATTATTGTTTATTAGTATCCCCCCTAGACCTCCATCAGGAAGAAATCGATGCCTGGATGGGGATAAACGTCTTAAAACAGTTGGCTGAATGGGGCCGAATGGATACAAGCCAGGGAAAGAGAGAAAAGGAGAGAAAGATAAAAAAAAACAGTGACCCCCCTTAACCCTTTGGCTGCGGCTATGTTTGGGCTATTTAGGGCATATTCAGGCACTCCTGAATGATAAATCAAGCATCTGCATTAAATTAAGTGTATTCTGCCGAAAACTAGGCGAGAATAGCTTCCAAATGACACCAGAACGGGCCCCGTACGTGGTCTGGTTCACCCGCAGTGGTGCCAGTGAAACGCGGGAAACCTGCTATTATGAAACATTCGCTCGCTTGGCTACACTGTTGAGAGAGACAGAGAGAGACCCGCGCGAGACACAGTCAACATCAGTGAGCCGCTCGGTGCTCTGAGGGTCGGAGGTGGGCCCCTCACGCTCCTGCCCACTGACACTCGATTTTTACGTTTTTTACAGGCTTTTAAAGCCTGGAAATTGCTGTAACTTGCCAGGACGTTCCAGAATGTCACCCGCAGCGAAAGGGTTAAAAATATGATTACCCACGGACTGGGAGCTGCCTCTATACTTCACTGATAGGGAGTATCTTGTGGGAGAATGTCTATGGGTGGATGGATGTATAAAGGAGTACAACGGAAATCAAGCAACAACAGATCTAGTGAGCCCTCTAGGCTGCTTGTCCTCCAAAACACTGAGGATCAAGTGTCCGAACAGTGGTTTAGAGTGGGTAAGGGAAAATTAGGAAGGGAACTACTGCCCTGGAACTAATGTCCGTGGCAGGATTAGGAAGTTAGTAGGGGACAGATGGGTTAGTAACATAACACTGTTATGAGTGATCTATCGTATATCTGGGAAAAAGAGAGTAACGTCTTATAGTAATATACACTATATACGCAATAATCCTTGATGAATCTGAGGGGGGAATAAATAAAGTTATTCATTTACAAACGCAGTCAGTCGCGGGTTCGAGGCAAGATATTTATCTAGGCGAAGTTTAAAAGATGTCTACCGAGACAGATCCTGGGTAACAATTGTTGCCAGGTTGCAAGACCTCTTGTATGGCCAGTGTGGTGTAGCGGTTAGCACAGTGCCTGTTGATCACTAGGTCCAGGGTTCGAATACCGGGTGGTTTGTATGAGACCTTTCAATTATCCTTTCAATTATATTTTGACTACTATTAAGCGAGTTTATTAAGCTTAGGAAGAACCTCTAGCAATGATATGGCTTCAAACTAGCTTATTTAACCCTTTTAGTTGTCATAGATCCTTCCTAAGCTGCATGATATCGTGTAAGCATAGCTAGAAAAAATATATATATTTAAGTACAAACAAACCTTTAAGAATACACCTCCAAGACGATAACATACCTGTCCTCTATACACCCGGAATACATACACACACACACACACACACACACACACACACACACACACACACACACACACACACACACACACACACACACCCACACCTACACACACACACACACACACACGAGTTCTTACCTATTCCGTTATTTCACTTATGCAGTTAAAAATATTATGATGAATTTACAGGAATAATTTGTTACTACAAAAGTTAACCCTTTGAAGATTATGACGCACTTTGACATTTTCTTCTGGCTATCCTTAGACGACTTTATACAGCTTAGGAAGGATCTGTGTGAATTATAAGGGTAAAGACTATCTCAATTAACCCTCTGATTTCCATATACCCTTCCCAATCTAAAGAAAATCGGCAAATATTAGCCAGAAAACAGAAAAGAAATGTGTAATCGGATCTTGAAAGTGCTAGAATAGGATTGATTTATATGAATAAGCTATTACTTAACCCCTTCTTTACTTGTAACGTGCTTTTAACTTTATTCTGGCTATTAGACGATTTTCTTCAGTTTAAACAGGGCCTCCAGCAATAAACAGGCTTCGAACAATCTCCCTTAGCTCTTTTTACCACCACTGATACTTCTTAGATTGGACAAAATCGTCCAAATATAGCTAGAATACCTGTACAGTGAAAAATATGTCGCCGGTACAGAAGGGGTTACAGGTTAATTGATCATTAACCCCTTCTGTACCGGCGACGTCATTTGGTTTCTATTATAGCCAGATTTAGATGATTTTATGAAACTTAGGAAGGATACATGGCAGCTAGAAGGATTAATTGAGATAGTCTGTACTCTTTTAATGAGTAGACGTCCTTCCTAAGCTGTACAAAATCGTCCAATAGTTGCCAGAATATAATGAAAGTACATCACCAGTACAGAAGGGGTTAAAATGGTCTATTGCATGATTCACTCGTAATCCAACCATACTATATTACTTCCGTGCATGATATCAAGACCAGTGTATGTACGAATTCCTGTGCGTAACTGTACACACACACACACATACACACACAGACGCCGAATACGAGGACTCATGTTTATCTTTGTCTTTGTGTGTGTATATCCTGAATACACATACACATACACATACATACATACACACACATACACCATACACATACATACATATACACCACTAATATGGTTGTGTTACGTACCAATTTTAAGGAGGAAGATCGATATCAATATTGATTATAATATAAATACAAAAATATTATGGAAAAATCGAAGTCCTGAACTTTAGATATTCATATCAATACCACAAGATACTGGTTGTTCATCATATATCTTGTACTGATATGGTTGTGTTACATACCAATTTTAAGGAGGAAGATCGATATCAATATTTATTCTTATATAATAGGAAAAATATTATGGAAAAATCGAAGTCTTTAACTTTGGCTATTCATATCAATACCACAAGATACTGGGTCTATATCACATATATTGTACTAATCTGGTTGTGTTACATACCAATTTTAAGGAGGAAGATCGATATCAATATTGATGCTGATATGGATGCTGAGGCCAAATTCAGAGAGTGGAGAGAGGGCATGGCGAGCAATGGTTCAAGAGTCAATATTAACAAAACCAAGGTTATGCATTGTAGATTGAGACGAGGCAATGTGGAAAAGAGCGGTGCATACCCATGTGCAGTGTGTGGAAAGGGAGTGGGCATTAACTCAATTCAATGTAGCATCTGTCGATGTTGGGTACACCATGGGAGTAAGCGCTGTAGTAGAATAAAGGGGCCCCTGCCGAAGGATAAGTCAGAAATAGAGAAATTTGAGTGCGTAGTGTGCAAAGGCGAGCTTGTGTTAAGTGATGATCCTGTGGCTGTGAATTTTGGAAATGAGTCTTTGGAGCTGGTGAACAAGTTTTGTTACCTAGGAGATACCATCTCTGCCGGTGGTGGGGCCGAGGCTGCCACTGTTGCTAGAATTAGGTGTGGCTGGGGGAAGTTCAGAGAATTGATGCCAATCCTGACCATGAAAAGAATGCCTCTCCCCCTGAAGGGAAAGGTGTATGCCTCATGTGTTAGAAGTGCAATGACGTATGCCTCAGGAACATGGGCCATTAAAGTAGAGGATGTCAACAGAATGGAGCGTAATGAGATGAGAATGGTGAGATGGATGTGTGGGGCCAGGCTACAGGATAGAATAACAAATGTTGAGCTGAGGAGACGTTTAGGTATAAAGAGTATTAGCAAGGTGATGCGTACAAGTAGACTGGGATGGTATGGACATGTGGAGAGAATGGATGAACAAAATTGGGTGAAAAAATGCAGGTCTGTGATTGTGGAGGGAGCTGCACCAAGGGGTGGACCGAGGAAGACCTGGGATCGGACTATACGCGCCGATCTCAAATCCAAGAACCTGACAAGTGAAGCAGCCCTTAACAGGGTTGCCTGGAACGCCGCCATTAGGACAAGACTGAAACTGCACTTACAGTATGTGTGGAACACTCAGTCTTAAAATGTTATGTATGTATGTACAATACATAATTTATCGATCCAGAGGTAATTAATTAAAGAAATAATGCTTAATGTCCAATAACTTCATTAAAAATAAAAATTTAAAAATAGTGAAAACCGCATTTCTTCATAATCAATTGATATATCACGTGTCCAAATTTCAACTCCCTATCTCTGCATGGCAAAATGCGATTTGCGGCTAAACCAGACGGAATTCGAGGCTGATATTAAAATCCGTACATAAGGGTTAAATGTTGCGGTAAATCGATTACAATAAGTTAGAATGCCGTAGCTTTAATATTTGAGGGCGTGATTTTGGCCGGACGGGCGGGCCAGGGCTGAGTTCTCTCTCAACCCACCCCCTCCCCTTACCTACCCTACTACCCCCATCACATCACTAGGGGTGGATTTAACTTTGTCCTATATTTATATTAATTTATCTCTTTGTATTATTTTTATATATATTGTATTTCTGTTTATCAGTTGTATATATATACAACTGACTGTATATACTGTATATATATATACCGGTCTATATATATATATATATATATATATATATATATATATATATATATATATATATATATATATATATATATATATATATATATATATATATATATATATATATATATATATATATTTATAGTAATATATCTTTTTGTATTATTTATATATATTGTAGGCCTATTTCTGTTTATCAGTTGTATTGTTTATTTAGAAGAATTATCAGCTAAAATGTGATTGTAATGTGTTTATAAATACATGTAATCTAGTTCCATATACCCGGCATTACTTGGAGATGATTATTGTTACCCAATATTCCCTGGTCTGTTCTTATTATTAATAAATACTTTACAGTTGTTTTCTTTACGAAGAGAATAGTTTATTGATTGATAGTTAATTGTATGTAATTGTATTTTGTATATATAATTGAAGAGGATTACCTAATTACAGTATATGTGTACTAACTGATTGATTGCCTGGGTGTAACTGATTGTGTGTTTATAACTAACTGTGTGACTAACTGGCTGACTAACTGATTGACTGACTGGATGTAACTAACTGTGTGTTTATAACTGTGTGACTAACTGATTGATTGACTGGGTGTAACTGTGTGTTTATAACTAACTGTGTGACTAACTGGCTGACTAACTGATTAACTGACTGGGTGTAACTGTGTGTTTATAACTAACTGTGTGACTAACTGATTGACTGACTGGGTATAACTAACTGTGTGTTTATAACTAAGCATGTGACATATGGTATGACTGACTCACTATGCTGTGTGACAAAAGTGTGAGTATCTAGGGTGTATACTGTGCTTATATAATACATACCCGCTACAAAAAATATTATATAATAGTGATATGCATTTCATATATTTAACATAAATATATTGCTTGATAACTAAGACATAATATGTACAACATGTATCGATCCACAGGTAATTATTTAAATAAATAATGCTTAATGTTCGTCCAATAACTTCATTAAAAATCAAAATTTAAAAAAAGTGAGAAAGCAATTTTCTCTTAATTAATTTATGTATCATGTATCCAAATTTCAACCCCATAGCTCAAAAAATGCCAAAGTTACGGCCATGCCATATTTTGCATGGAAAAATGCGGTTTGCAGCCAAACCAGACGGAATTCAAGGCTGATATTAAAATTGCTACAAAAAAACTTTACCAGAAAAAAGTTAAAAGTCGCGGTAAATCGTTTGCGACAGGTTAGAATGACGTAGCGGCAATATTTGAGGGCGTGATTTTGGGCGGACGGGCGGGCAACCCGAGGGCCAGAGCTCAGTTCTCTCTCAACCTACCCCCTACCCCTACCCGGCATTTTTTGGAGATATTTCTTTTTACCCAATATTCCCTTGTCTTTTCTTATTACCTATCAATATTTTACAGTGGTTTTGTTTACGAAATGCATCTTTTATCCATTGATCAGATTGTTAATTATATTGACTTGTATTTTGTATAGATAATCGAAGAAGAGGATTACTTAATTATGTGTGTACGAATGTCAGTGTGTATGAATAAGGAATTACGGTTTATATAACAGTTTAATTGTTATATGTATTAGTGTTAATATAATCCTATTAAGCATAATTAATATTTGTTGTTTAGGGTATTTAGTTAGTGCCATTTAAATCTACATACACATGTTAGTGTTATATAGGAAAAATAATATATTATGAATTAATGTGTGACTGATTGACTGGGTTTGACTGATTGATTAGGTGTGACTGAGTGTGTTCGTGACTGACTGAGTATGACTGACTGACTGACTGATTGGGTGTTATTGTATGATTGGGTGAGTGCTGACTAACATACTACTAACTACTGTGTGACTGAATGACTGACTGATTGAGTGTGACTGTCTGAGTGGGTGAGTGCTGACTACTGTGTGACTGAATGACTGACTGATTGAGTGTGACTGTATGAGTGGGTGAGTGCTGACTAACATACTACTAACTACTGTGTGACTGAATGACTGACTGATTGAGTGTGACTGTATGAGTGGGTGAGTGCTGACTAACATACTACTAACTACTGTGTGACTGAATGACTGACTGATTGAGTGTGACTGTCTGAGTGGGTGAGTGCTGACTAACAGACTACGAACGACTGACTGACTGACTGACTGTATGTGACTCCCTGTGTAACTGACTGATTGAGTATGACTGGGTGTGTGTGTCACTGACTGACTATGAAGTAATGTGTGACTGACTGACTGACTGACTGTGTGTGTGTGACTGTGTGTAACAAACTATGTGAGTATCTGACTGTGAGTGGGTTAAGGGGAGGTTTTTAGTTTGCTCCCTAGACCCCCATCAAGCTTTAAAAAATAAATAATAATAATAATAAATAATAATAATAATAATAAAAAAAAAAAAAAACACACACACTTTCGAGACATACCGACCAAAATCAGTTCCTCCTAAAAAATCTATCACTCGCCAAGAAAAATATCATGGCACAAAAGGTCTTAATATTGACAAAATAGTGTGGCGAAAGGTCTTAAAAATCGCCAAACTAATGGGGGCGAACATCTTAAAATGCCAATACTAATAGGGACGTGAGGGAGAAGGGAGTCTACAAAAAAAATTATGAAAAAATAAATATAAAAACACACTTAACAGACTGTATGTGTGTGTGTGTGTGTGTGTGTGTGTGTGTGTGTGTGTTTATTCGTTATAGGTAGACCAGCAATAGTATCCCCTAGCCTCTGTAACTCTAAATGGGCTAGAGCAAATGGGTTGCAAATCTCGCTGTAGACATCGACAGTAAAGGGGCCCACCTCGTTTGTTTTCTCTCTCTCTCTGGGTTGTATCCATTCAGCCCCATTCAGCCTACTGATTTAAGACGTTTATCTCCATCCAGGTGTCGATTTGTGTACAAAAGGCTAAATTTGTACAATGTCTCCGGCAAAGCCGGATTACTTCATACAATGCTGACTCGCTAACACTCGCCAGGAAGAAATCGACACGTCTTAAAACAGTAGGCTGAATGGGGCCGAATGGATACAAGCCAAAGCAAAAGAGAAAAGGAGGGTAAAAACCAGGTCACCCCCCTTAAGCAGAATTACCAGCTAAAATACGGTCTTAGTACATTTATATATACATAAAATCACATTCATCCAGCAGACAACTACATTAGTATTGCAATTCCGTTCTGTATCGAATTTTACGGCTCCAACTTCCTTATAGCCTGAAACTCGCAGTGAAACTCGCAAGTGGTCAATTGTAACCTTGATCATATTACCACTCTTGCTAAAACAGCTTCCCAGAAGCTGGGTGTGCTCAACCGCCTCCGTGGGTTCTTTACCCCTGCGCAGCTTCTTGCTTTGTACATGGGCACGGTACGGTATTGAGTATTGTTTACATGTGTGGAGTGGATCCTCTCACATAGCACTTCTAGACAAAGTAGAAAAGAAAGCCTTCCGTTTCATTAACTCACGTCCACTCACCAATTCTCTGCAGTCTCTCTTTCTTCGGCGTAATGTTGCATCTGTCTCTCGCTATTCTACCGCTATTACAATAATCAGTGTTCCTCAGAGCTCTCTCAGTGTATACCACCCCCTCTTCGTAGAGCACGTAGCGCCCGTCTTGCAACACAATCCCACCCCTACCCTGTGCAACTCTCCAACCCAAGAGCGAAACGTTATTCTCAATCTTTATTTTATTCAACAGCTGAGCTCTGGAACTCTCTCCCAGAATCAGTCTTTCCCTCTCAGTGTTGAGGTGAAGGGAAGATGGATGGGTCGTTTTTCTGGTCCCCTTTCTCCCATGTGTTAAGCCCCATTTGTTTTGAGATTATAAGACGTTCGGCCCATTAGTTTGGCGATTTTAACACCTTTCGCCCCATTTCGTTGTAAATTTTAAGACCTTTCGTACCATTTAGGTGTCGATTATTTCCTGGCGAGCGACAGCGAGCCTGAAATTTTAAGAGGAACCGGCCTTCGGCCGGGAAATTTTTCTACCGAAAAATGTACAAATATATCTTGAAGGGGGGTCTAGGGGGTGTTTTTCTAAGCTTGATGGAGGTCTAGCGAGATCACTAAGAAATAAAGGAATAAAGGAATATGGAAAAAACCGGTCCGTCTCCCCTTAATACCTACTGTACACCACACACACACACACAGGGTACATCTTCTACACTCAAGGCACACTTACACACAGAGTACCACGCACACACACACACACACACACGCACGCAAGGAATTTTTGCATCACTACTTTCCTTAACGCAACACCAGTTTAGTTCACCATTCTAACCACCATTCAGTATCCACTCTCCTCTCCCTATTCTATCTATTCTATATATTCAGGCCCAATCAACACTTTTCCTATTTTTTATTTCTTGTTTCCCTGTTTCCCCCTTTCTTTCTTTTTTTTTGGGGGGGGGCTGTGTCCGACTCAAGACAGAGCCAGAATAGGGACAACACAATAGAACAATAGTGAACACACACAAACACAAAATACTACCTCTATTACCACTTTCTTCTCACTACTAAGCCTTTACTTCACTTTACCCTCAACAGTAACACATATTTATCTTCATATTTAAGCTATTGCCGTTTACACTTCCATACTTATACCAATTAATGCTCACTCCTACCATTAATGCTCACTCCTACCATTAATGCTCACTCCTACCATTAATGCTCACTCCTACCATTAATGCTCACTCCTTGCATTTACCCAAGAGACGTTTATGCTCATTATTTTAAGGGGAGATGAGCCGCTTTTTTGGTCTATTAATCCATGTATTTCTTTATTTCTTAGTTTCCTCGCTAGAACTCCATCAAGCTTAGAAAAACACCCCTCATTTTTCGGTAGAAAAATTTCCCGACCGAAGGCCGGTTCCTCTTAAAATTTCAGGCTCGCTTTCGCTCGCCAGCAAAAAATCGACACCTAAATGGCACGAAGTCTTAACATTTACAACGAAATGGGGCGAAAGGTGTTTAAGATCGCCAAACTAGTGAGCCGAACGTCTTATAATCTCAACACTTTTGGGGCTTAACACGGGGGAGAAAGGGGACCCGAAAAACGACCCATCTCCTCTTAAACCATGGCACTCACACTAAATCACCAACACTTGAGTGCATCTTTCAGTGAGTACAGTGTGAATAACTATACTGTGTCCGTTAAACCATTCAGTACCAGGGACGTCCTTCTCATCATATTCTGGCAAACTTTAGACGATTTTATTCAGCTTAGGAGGGACCGCTAGCAATACTATGGCTTCAAACTATCTCAACCAATCATTTTAACTACCACAGCTCATTCTTAAGCTGCATAATATCGTCTAAATATAGCTAGAACAATATTATAACACACGTCGCTGGTACGCAAAGGGTTAAAAGGGCGATGATGTGTCCTCCCTTCGTTATATATAGACGGTGAAGGAAAATACTGTGACTATCCTCCTTCCAGCACCATCCCTTGCGTCGCTCCTGCCACAGTTCAGCAAGCAATATAAGTGTATGAACAAATATCGTCTGGTAATATTGATATCCAAAATTCGAAAATGGATAGTAATCGTGATCGTGTATTCAACCTTTAACTGTGTTGATGGAGTAATGGTTTAGATGCTTATGTTCTGGGTGTGGTGTCCGAGTTCGAATCCTGGGAGGACCATATGCTTTCATTAGTTTATTCAAGTGCATTGGGGTTTGTAATTGATGATTAATGTTAAGAACAGGGGTGTTACTTAATATTGAACATAGTATGATAGTGGTGTTTACTATAATGAGGACTGATGTTGAGTTTGAAGACAGCATAGTTTCCCTACTGTCTCCATTGGGCCTTAACACGGAGATGAGCTCCGCAGCAAAGCCAGTCTAGTGCTTGCCCCTCGTTATAGTAGTACTTGTTGTGTTGATCAGTGGAAAATGCCAACGGATAAATACTAAGGGAGTTGAAAGCGGGTGTCGAGTGGAAAGCTAGGAGACACCTTAGTTAGACAAATCCGAATAAGTGAAATATTGCATAGACGTTACAAGTAACAAGCTAGTCACATGAATGTTATTTGGTGTCAAGGTGTGGTTTAATGTGACTTGGAACTTATTGTGTCAGAGGATATAACAAAAAGGTGCAAATACAACAAATACAATACAATAAAGACCCTCCAATTTTTACCATGTTTTTCGTTACTAAGAAAACATTAATAAAGACAAAGGAAACTGCGAAATTATAGTCTAGAAATGATGAGAAGGGAATGCGCGGTGCAACATATCCTTTGTTCTATGCGCAGTTTGTCATTATTTCCAAATAGCCAAAATAGCTTGTGTGTAAACTGTAAATAGCTTGTATGTAAACTGTAACAGTTCTGTGCCGAGCGATGATTTCCTAAACTTTGATTGTGAAACTTTCGCTTTGAAAATATTTGGTAATATTTACGAAATGTAATTATATCAACTTATTAATTCAAAAGTTAAGAGACGATTTCGCAGTCAATATTGTAAATGGGGTAGCCAACACCCTTGCTACTTGTTTAATGCTATGGTGGTGATGTTGGTGAGGTGTGTGCGTCGGAGTGGAATGGTGAGGTGGTGTGGATGGTGGTGGTGGAGATTGTTTATGTTTATGATGATGTGTATACTGTTGGTACATCACTCAACATCACCCTCATCCTACCTGCTCATCCCTATACCACCAACAAACCCAACTTATAACTTCAGGTACTGCTATATACCGTATAAATTAACACTTCAGATACTGCTATATACCGTATTATATTTACACTCAACTGGACACATGATATATTGTTGTATATCACACACTCTAATTAACGCACACACACACACACACACACACACACACACACACGCATACTGTACTGTATATGATATTCTAAACAATTCTAACTATTGTAATTTTGTTTTACCTACTGTATGATAAATTAATATATTGTAACCAACATATTGTTGGTTCTGGTTTGGTTACTCATTGTCTCTCCGCTTCACAGCCCACCACCCGCCACCCACCTCAATCTACTGACGGAGGAGGGGGACACGCCTGATGGGAGGTGGCCATGGCGGGGGGACTCCTCAAGACTGACGAAGGTGTCTGACTACTTCCGGTACCTCCGCACACCACAGGTCTCGTGTGGCAAGATCGTCAGGTTCGGTGGTACCCTTAACTGTAGGAAGGGGAACGGGGATTACAACAACATGGACGGTCATAAGGTACTATACACACACACACACACACACACACACACACACACACACACACACACTGAGGGACGAGGGAAGAACCAGGGGTCATGATTGTAAGTTGAGGAAAGTTATATGTAAGTCTGATGTAAGAAAGTTCAGCTTCCCGTATAGAAGCATTGAGTGTTGGAATAAGTTGGATGGGGAGGTGGTGGGAGCAAGAAATATCCAAACTTTTAAAGCAAAATTGGATAAATGTAGAGAGAGAGACAGGACAACACGAGCTTAGGCTCAAATCCTGTATACTACAATTAGGTGAGTACACACACACACACTAATAAAACTGTTTTAATGTTAATCCAAATCCATATTAATGTTTGCACAAGGTGATGTAAACTGTTGAATAATACATAACTAGAAATATATATGGCTTACGATTTGTGTGTGTGCATGTGTTAAAGCATGAGTGTAGGTGTGCTTGTGTCATAACCCAGTTTGCTATCCCAGTATTTGTGTTTAGATGTAGATGACTGGTGCCCGTGTACCCCAGCAGTGCCTGGCCCTAACCTTCCCCACCCAGCTGGACACTTTCTTTGACGACCCTCTGTTCGACCATATCTACACTTATAATTAATTATCAACACTTTCCTTATTGACTTGCCATTATAGATAACTTATAGCATTTCCCATACCTTACCTACTCTTAGAATATCACCGATAATGAGTTAGTTGTCATACTTTACCCGACCTGGTTGAAAGCCACAGTTGCTCGCGCGTTTGGGGCTAGCAATACATATCATGAAAAACATGTATCCATCATACCAACTTAATTGTTCTCACTTAACTTACTTACTCCTACAATTTGCCGAAGGATAACAGGCTTTTCACAGTACATAGAAGGAAGTCTTACACAATATACATTATATATATAATAAAATTAATATATAACTGGTACTTGTTGATTCAGTACCTGTGCCTGGATGTTGCCCTTGAGTTACCTGTTGGCCGCTACCCCCAGCAGTGCCTCACCCTCTCCTTCGGTACCCACCTGGACACCACCTTTGATGACGCTGTGTCCGAGCTGCCCTGTGAGGTCCATATGTTTGATGTTTTGGACTTTGACCCTCAGCTGCCCAAAGAGGTCAACCATGTATACTTCCACACGGTCAGTCAGACACCGTTCATGAATCACTTTGCACATTGGATATATTGGAGTGTGTGTCTATATTACATCATCGAATCTTTGCACAAAAGGAATAACAATAAATATCATAAGGGCTCCTCTTAAGTGTCAGATTAGTTAATTACGTTAGTTTAGGTCAAGATAACTAAGTAAACAGAATCAAGCATGGGTTGATTATAACTGACCCTGATGTGTGTATTATCCAGGAGGGTATTGGCGCCTCAGATCACACCCTGTACTTTGGTAACATCAATAGGAGCGCTCACATCAACACCCTCAGTGGCCACGTCACCAGGCTGGGGCTACATACCAGACTCATACACGTCCTCAAGGTAAGGTTGGGGCTTTGTTAAGGGGGCCCACCTCGCTTCTTTTCTCTTTCTCTCCCTCTCGCTTTGGCTTGTATCCATTCGACCCCATTCAGCCTACTGTATTAAGACGTTTACCCCCATCCAGGTGTCAATATTTTCCTGGCGAGCGGTAGCGAGCCAGCATATATATATTTTTTTTTTGACAGCAAGCTAAATTTGTACATTTTTCGATAGAAAAATTTCTCCGGCGAAGCCGGATTTCTCCATACAATGCTGGCTCGCTATCGCTCACCAGGAAGAAATCGACACCTGGATGGGGATACACGTCTTAAAACAGTTGACTGAATGGGGCCGAATGGATACAAGATAAAAGGAGAGAAAGATAAACAAAAAGCCGGTGACCGCCCTTAACCCCTTGAGCACCATCACGTCACCTTCCTCTTATTCTGGTTACCATTAACCCATTATTTTGCTTTAACTTATTATCTATCTCTCGGACTCAGAGGGGTAAATACGACCTCAATAAACCCTCTGAATAACATAAATCCTTCCTAAACTGCATAAAATCCTTCCTAAACTGCATAAAATCGTCTAATTTTAGCCAGACTGAAAGGAAAAAGGCGTCATCTTGCTGAAGGGGTTAACTTTGTGGATGAATGTTTATAAATCAGATAGGGTTTTATATTCTCCTCAGACATATTCTTGAGTCATCTCCTACAAAACAATTTCGGGTATCAGGTTCAAGACTTTATATATTGTATTATTAATTGGATAATCAGACGCTATGCCTCAACTTAAGCGTTTATGACTTGTCAGCATAATCCAAATGTCTAGAAAATGCTGAAACCGAGATCATATGTGCGGAATTTCGGTGTGAGTATCCTAGGTTCGAGTCCTTGGAGTACCACATGTATCCACTACTTCATTGATTTCATTAGTTAGGTTTGTTTGTAAATTAATTGGTGGGTTGGTGAAAACTAATATGAATTAATGTTTGTAGATAATTAATTAAACCATAAATATGTATCAAAGCTGATCCCATGGTATAGCAGAGTAACTCCTTCAGATCGACATCGAGGGCGGGGAGTGGGATGTGTTGAAGGAGCTTGCTGAGGACCCCATCTTGGACGCCGTGGGGCAGGTCAGACACTATCTCTACATTGTAAAGCCGGTATCACACGAGAGCTTTTATAGTCAACATTCGATGATCAACAATTTTCTGGCAACAATTCAGGATTATTTTGCACTGGTATCGGACTAATGATAGATGAATTTAGGTGACATCATTATATTAAATGTTGACCTCATAAGCTGCCAGACCAGTGTTGAGGATAAATGTTGAGGCAATAAGCGCTTGTGTGATAGCCTTATAGTTTTGAGATTTGAAGACGTTCGCTCCATATAGTTTGGCGATTTTAAGACCTTTTGTACCGTTTAAATGTCTATTTTCTCCTGGCGAGCGATAACGAGCCTGTAATTAGGACTAACTCATGTCAACTGATTTCTTCCTTTTACTTGTTGTTGTTGTTGTTGTTGTTGTTCTGTACTTGTTTATGTGTGTTTTTCAGTTATCGTTGGAGGTTCACTGTGACTCCCTGGTGGCTGGTGGGCCCATGAAGGACGGGCCCCCTGATGTACCCCGGGAGGCGTGGCTCAGGGCCCTGCAGGAGAGACACGCCCTTCTATCCAACATAGAGGTCAGGGAGAGAGCAAAGTTTATATACCTACTGTACCGTCTATTGTGTTTATACTTTGAGGGATAGATCCAAGTTTATATACGTACAGTCTAATATGTTTATTCTTTGAGAGATAGAGACCTGCCCTCGAAATACTGAAGGGGTTAAAATAAGATGTTGTTATTGTTTGTCAGAGTCGTGGTTTCCGGCGTGTGGCATACTGGGCCAACCAACAAGAGTCCCTGGCACTGGTGGACGATGATGGTGCCACCTATGAGACGGCCGGGGAACTACTCTATGTCAACACTAACTGGTACAACAATACCTTCAGACGACAACTGCAACACAGAGGATATAGATTGAGTCATTTGGAGGTGGCATAACTAGTACACCATTAATTAAGTTGCCATGTGAATATTATGGACAGTGTTTTATCCTGTACATTAAATGGTTCATCAACACCTTCAGACGACAACAGCAACACAGAAATTATAAGTTGAGTCATTTGGAGGTGGCATAACTATACTCGGGTTTTTTACAACTAACGGTAAATTGCAAAGTTCCCATCAAGATTTCGCAGTTATTTTGAAGAATTTGTAGTGAAAATTGGTGGTAACTATATAAAAATGATCCTAATATGATGCAGATACATACTGTAGGTGTTTCATATTCTCCCATTAAGTATCGATAAACTAGCTGCTAAGGGATTCAATTTATCGTCAGCTGAAATATAACCGACCTTAAGGGGACATGAGCCGGTTTATCGTCAGCTGAAATATAACCGACCTTAAGGGGACATGAGCCGGTTTATCGTCAGCTGAAATATAACCGACCTTAAGGGGACATGAGCCGGTTTATCGTCAGCTGAAATATAACCGACCTTAAGGGGAACTGAGCCGGTTTATCGTCAGCTGAAATATAACCGACCTTAAGGGGACATGAGCCGGTTTATCGTCAGCTGAAATATAACCGACCTTAAGGGGACATGAGCCGGTTTATCGTCAGCTGAAATATAACCGACCTTAAGGGGACATGAGCCGGTTTATCGTCAGCTGAAATATAACCGACCTTAAGGGGACATGAGCCGGTTTATCGTCAGCTGAAATATAACCGACCTTAAGGGGACATGAGCCGGTTTATCGTCAGCTGAAATATAACCGACCTTAAGGGGACATGGGCCGGTTTATCGTCAGCTGAAATATAACCGACCTTAAGGGGACATGAGCCGGTTTATCGTCAGCTGAAATATAACCGACCTTAAGGGGACATGAGTCGGTTTTCTGGACCATTTTCTCCCTCATGTTAAGCCCCATTAGTTTTCAGATGCTAAGATGTTAAGATGTTTGCCCCATTAGTTAGTCGATTTTTAAGATTTTCCGCCCCATTTCTACGTCAATATTTAAACCTTTTGTGCTATTTAGGTGTTGATTTTTTTCCTGGCGAACGATAGTGAGCCTGTAATGATGGAAGAACCGGCCTTCGGCCGGGAAATTTTTCTACCGAAAAATTTACAAATTAATCTAGAAGGGGGATCTAATGGATGTTTTGTTTTTTTTATTTGATGGAGGTCTAGGGAGGAAACTAGAAAACTAATGAATACATGCAAAAATCGCCCAAAAAGTTAACCATCTCCCCTTAATTAAGTTGCTGTGTGAATATTCTGTACAATGTTATAATTATACTGTACACTAGATGGTTGAACAACACTGCAAGACGACTACTCCAGCACAGAGGATATAGGGTTAGTCATTTGGAAGTGGTATAACTTGTAAACTATTAATAAAGTTGTTATATGAATCTTCTGTGCGATGTTATAAACACTAACTAGTACCATTAACACCTCAACACGTCAACTGGAACACAGAGGATATAGGGTTAGTCATTTGAAGGTGGCATAACTTGTACACTATTAATCTTCTTCGTGGTGCAATGCATAAGTGTGTTGATTATCGGTGTGAGCGTCCTGGGTTCGAATCCCCGGACTGCCACATGTGCTTGTTAATTTCATTAATCGAGTTTGGGAGTAAAGTTGGTTAGTGGAGAGAACATAATAATAATAATAATATATATATATATATATATATATATATATATATATATATATATATATATATATATATATATATATATATATATATATATATATATATATATATTAGCATATACTGTATATATATTATTATTTTGTAGAACTATTTATTTTATTTTATTTTATTTTTATTTTTTCCTAGACGAAGTAATTCCCGAGAAGAGGTGGCCATGAACATTAATCGTTATAATACACAAACTGATGTAACTGTCTCAAAGGGGAGTCTTGGGGGTATTGTTCTAAGCTTGATGGAGGTCTAGGGAGGAAAGTAATCATACTATAAACCTCCCCTTAATCACTATAAACACGTGTGGCCCATACAGTGACTCACATATATTAATGGTCGCCTCACAGTATTAATTATGCTAGTTAGTCTATGGATTGATACAACTATCAACTATAACGATATCGATCATTTAACTTAGTGATTAGTGATTTTTTGAGGATTTTGCTTACTTTTCGAACAATGTGTTTTTAGTTTGTACCCTAGAAAACAAAATGTCAACCCAGACCTCCTTCAAGCTAATTTTTTTTACATTTTCTATAGAAAAATGACCTGGCCGATGGCCGATTCCTTCTGAGCTACAGGCTCGCTATCGCTCACCCAGAAATATAAGACACCTAGATGGGGTGAAGTGGCTTATTAATGCCAAACTAATGGTGCGAAACGTCTTAAAATCTCCAAACTAATGGAGCGAAACAAAGACCTCCCTCAGATTAAATGGCTTTAAGACCATTTTGAGAGAACAATCATCCAAATGTGACACGGTAGAAAATGTTACGGCCGACGGCTGGTTTCTTTTAAAATTACAGGCACGCTATTGCTCGCCAGGAAAATAGAGACACCTAAATGGCACGAAACATCAGAAACATCAGCCTTAAGGGGGTGACCTGTTTTTGTTATGTCCTGTTCTATCTTTCTCTGGCTTGTATCCATTTGGCCCCATTCAGCCTACTGTTTTAAGACGTTTATCCCCATCCAGGTGACAATTTTTTACTGGTGAGCGGTAGCGAGCCAGCATATTTGTTATTTTTGTTTGACAGGAGGCAAAATTTCTCCGGCGAAGCCGGATTTCTTCATATAATGCTGGCTCGCTATCGCTTGCCAGGAAGAAATCGACACCTAGATGAGGATAAACGTCTTAAAATAGTTGGCTGAATGGGGCCGAATGGATACAAGCCAGAAAAAGATAGAAAAGGACAGAATACAAACAGGTCACCCCCCTTAACCCTTTCACGCATTTATGACGCAAATGTTGCCAGATTAGCAATACGAAATAGAGTTCTCTCACTCTTATAATTACCTCTCCAAAATTAGTTTTCTGCCCACAGATATCTCAAAGACAACTGCAGAGGTTGAAGTAACTAAACTAAAGGTTTCTAAATACCCCTGATGGTAACAAAGGCTTTAAAATATCCCCAATAGGCTCAACATCGCGTCATATGTCGGAGAGGGTTAATATAAATAAACAACTAACAACCATGACCTTGTTTTCATATCATTATAATTATTGTTCCCACTTATGAAATAAAATGGTGTATGTTCATTGTTCATTTTATTGGGGTTATGTAATTCACCGGTGTACTATTGGTGGTTTCATTGATGCTAAAAGACGTACTGGAGACCTATTGGGTGTACAGTGGCCCTCATAAGTTCTGTACTACCCTGTGATTTTCATTATGCAAATATTACCCATTGCTGGGAACAGTTTAGAAATATTAGCTAAACAAATCACTCAACAGTTTGTAAAAATATGCAAAGGAAAGTTTATTCGAAATATGACTAGGCTATGCCAGTTTTATTTGCATGGTGAAAATGGTGGAGTAGTAATGAACTTATTCCGACGACTGTACCTGTGTGAGTGGTCTAGATAGAGTTAAAATTATAGGTTTGAGTCACGGAGAGAAGAAGGAAAACCTAATATTTAGTAGTGGCCCCGGAATCATTGACGATATGCCTTAAACAGTAATGGCACTCTTTTACTCTAAGGTTCAAAGAATGCCAATTCTGTTTAACCCCTTCAGTACCATGACGTCTGTTTACCTTAGATTCTGGCTAAAGTTTGACGATTCTATGCAGTTTAGGAAGGACCTATGCTACGAAGAGGGGTTATTAAGGTCTTATTTACCCATCTAAGTCGTAGAGGTTGATTAAAAGCTAATGCAAATCGACTAATGGTAACCAACATATGAGGAAAATTACGTCATGGTGCTGAATGGGTTTGGGCATATCGTCACTAATAAATACATGTTTATGGTATACAGGTGTGCAGGGTAAACAGGTGTTCCATTAGCCATACATGCGAGACCCTATAGGCTATAACAGAGAGAGAGAGACTCAGTCGCTGCCACAAACACGAACTGCAAGGTAAGATGTGTTTTCCAGGCTCAGCTAAATTAACCCCTTGACGATTATGACCACTTTTAAGGGGGGATGGGCCGGTTTTATGGACCACTTTCTCCCTCGTGTTTAGTTTTCAGATGTTAAGATGTTTGCCCCATTAGTTAGTCGATTTTAAGACCTTTCGCCCCATTTCGTCGTCAACATTTAGACCTTTCGTGCTATTTAGGTGTCGATGTTTTCCCTGGCGAACGATAGTGAGCCTGTAATGTTGGAAGAACCGGCCTTCGGCCGGGTAATTTGTTTATCGAAAAATGTACAAATCAATCTAGAAGGGGGATATAATGGATGTTTTTTTTAAATTTGATGGAGGTCTAGGGAGGAAACTAGAAAAATAATGAATACATGCAAAAATCGCCCAAAAAGTTAACCATCTCCCCTTACGAGTTTATTCTGGCTATCATTAGACGATTTCATTCAGATTAGGAAGGGTATATGGAAGTCAGTGGAATAATTGAGATAGTCTTTAGCTTTTTGATGGCAACAGATGCTAATTAAGTTGTGTAAAATTGTCTAACGATAGACAGAATAAACTATCAAAATATGTCCTAATCCTCAAGGGGTTAATTGATACAGAAAAAAAATATTACACATACTGTATGCGTGTGTGTTTATATATACAGTATTATATATATATATATATATATATATATATATATATATATATATATATATATATATATATATATATATATATATATATATATATATATATATATATATATATATATATATATATATATATATATATAGAGAGAGAGAGAGAGAGAGTGAGAGTGAGAGTGAGAGAGATATAATATGTGGAATGTCCTTGAGTGTGTTTGTGTGGGTGTGGGTGTGCGTGTGTATGTGTGCCAGACTCGGCAGTATTTCCCATTGTTCTCTTTATTACAGGCCAGAGGATGGGACACCACATAATATATAGTGTCCATTTATGTCCATCACAAACCAGGATGCCGCGCAGTATAGTGATGGTAGTGGTGATGGTGGTGGTGATGATGGTGTCTGGTAGTGTGCTTGGTGATGATATGGACGGTACTAGTAGTCATTGTGGAGGGACTTACCTGACAGAGAATGGTGACATCACCAGCCCTGGGTACCCTAAGAGGTATCCCCACAACCAACTCTGTGTATACAACATCAAGGTAATATATACAGTATATATATATATATATATATATATATATATATATATATATATATATATATATATATATATATATATATATATATATACCGGTATATATATATATATATATACTGTATACGTAGCAATCTCCCATAAAATTATGTATCAACTATCAGCTATATTTCGATAATTTATGATAAAAATATGAATCTAATGTTTCTTCGTAATTTAATGCAATGTTGTATATAGAACCCCATAATTTTCTACATAATGTTTGTAAAACCAGAGTAATTAAGACTAAGACATGGCGAATGTTATTTACTTTATTAATGTGCATAGTCTGTTAATTAGGACGAGCCCATAAATCCCAATGACTAACCTCTCATAACTTAAAAGCCTTGTATGAGTAATGTTTGTTATGTGTGTGGATCCAGGCCAGCTCAGACGGTCGCATCAAGTTCTGGTGCTCACAGATGAACCTCCAGAGCTCTCCGGCGTGTGAGAAAGACTGGCTCATGGTTAATGGACTTTATGTCTGTGGCAAAACTAAAATCAAAGGTAGGTTGGGATAGAGCAATTTTAAATGTTTGTTTTGCAATGATATCAAGATAGCAACAGGTTTGGATGGTTTGGGCATGTGGAGAGATTGGATGATGTAGATTGCATAATTATAAAGAATGAAGTCCGTGAACGTGGAGGGAGCTGCACCGAAGGGTAGATCTAGAGACTTAATATCAGCTCATTCGATCTGATCTCGAAACTAAAAACAAGATAATTTAGGCAACCCTGAATGGGGATGCCTGGAACCCCGCCATTAATAGGTGAGACTGAAACCGCACCTCGTGTGAACCCCTCAGCCTTTTAAATTATGTATCCATGTATGTATGCATGTATATGTATGTAATATGTAACAAATCAGCAAGTTCAATGTCCACAAGTCAGGGTCAAACATTAAGGTTAATATATGATTTTCTTAAATATGTATTGAAGTTTCTCCCAATACACTGAAACAGATGACCATACCACTTAAATGAAAATATATATTTTTCAGATAAAAATTCGACATATCAATAGCAAGATCAAATGTCAAATTCAACTTTGTTTTTTGTTTTTTTTTCTCCAAATCTGATCAACTTAAAAATATTATTTGCATTGCTTATGCAGTCGTTGATCATGAACCAATATAATCCAATGTAAAGTTTAGGGTAGTATGTCGAGGTCAAAGGTAAATACTTTACTTTATTTGTGTACATTATGAAATTTCGGTAAATAGTTCAAAGTTGCAGGGTTGGGCATGCAGTTTTCTATTCACTGCGAAAACTGCACTTGTACGGTCGCGCTAATAAGTCATGTCCCAGCTGTCATTACGTTTGGCTTGCTCTATGATGTATTAATGTCTGTCAGATGTTGAATAGGGTGGGTAAATGTAGGAAAATGTTGTATATTTCACTCGTTATGAAGAAATTAAGCTTAGATATTGCTGATACAAATTATTGATGACAATATACTTGGTGCCGTGACATCACTTATTAGCGCGATTGTAATATATATATATATATATATGTTGTTTCAGGAGTGTACGGGTTGGGTGACATCCGAGTGGAGTTCCGGAGTGACGGTAGTAGCAACAAGAAGCGAGGGTTTAAGTGTCACTTCCAGAGAATTACAGGAGGACCTTTCGAGGGTCAGTACATAACATAACATATCACAGTCCATTTTCTAAGACTAAACCAGTATCTTACATGATTTTCACACTTCCTTTGCCTATATTGTACAAATATAACTGTGCCTCAGATTAATTTAGTTCGCTTTCTTCAGTGTCTACTACGGTAAATCCATCAACACAAGGAACAACATCTCCCTCAAGACAAAGTAGCCTTCTTCTTCTTCTTCTTCTTGATGGATTCACTGTCCTCGCTTGTGTGAGAACAGCTCGCCTATTTACCGGTTTTTCCAGAAAAAGCTAGAGCTAAGTTAAGATATAGTTTAGAAAATTAGTAGTCATAGAAGGGATAGTTAAAGAAAAGTAATGAAGGAAAAAGCTTAAGCTGAATATTTTCCTTTGTTGTAATCTCCCATTTACCGCCTTCTCCACCCTTTCAATATATTTGTTCTCTCCTTACTGTCCCTCTTCTCCACCTCTTTACTATTTAATCTAATTAATTAATTAATTGATCCTCCTCCCTTACTCTGATCACCTCCTCCCCCCTCACTAACCTTTGCCTGTCTGCCTTCTCCTCCTCTCCTCTCAATACTGTGCTAACCTCCTTCTCCACCTCTCCTTAGACATATCATTCTTACCCCAATCTCTACACCTCTCCTCCTCCCTCCATCGCTCTACCCTATTCTACTCTATTTATCCTTCTCTTCTGCCAAGGTACACCACCAGTCTCCAGCACACCAGTAACCAACCCACCCTGCACTTCCTTGCTGAACGCCACCTACAACTACGATGACGTTCTCCACAAGTCCCTGCTGTTCTACGAGGCCCAACGTTCAGGGTATCTGCCAGCCTCACAACGGGTCACCTGGAGGAGGGACTCGGCCACTGATGACGCTTTAGACTCTGAGACGAAACAACGGGTCGATCTGGAGGGTGGTTACTATGATGGTAAATAGTCTGTGGGGTGGTTACTATGATGGTAAATAGGCCGTGTGGGGTGGTTACTATGATGGTAATTAAGCTGTGGGGTGGTTACTATGATGGTAATTAAGCTGTGGGGTGGTTACTATGATGGTAATTTGGCTTTGTGGTGGTTACTATGATAGTAATTAGGCTGTGTAGTGGTTAGTATTTGGTGGTTATTATGATGGTAATTAGGCTGTGGGGTGGTTACTATGATGGTAATTAGGCTATACCCTGTTCATTATAGGTAAGCCATAAATCCACACTGCAACCTCTTATAACTCAAAAAACGGCTTGAGTAATCGAACTAACATATCTACCATTTGGGAAGAGTCAGTAAGTGAAGAAGTGTGGACATTTAGAGCCCATTTGTTCTAGTCGTTTTTTGAGTTACGTAAAACTAAAACCCGATTCAGCATACTTGTTTATCCATGACAAACTTACTTTATTATTGTATTTATGTTTAATAGCAATGTTTACGGCTCCAACTTCCTTATAGTCTGAAGTCGTTTTGGCCTACTTACTTGGAATAGGGTATAGTCTACCCTACATACACTATAAAGTTGACTGACATTGCTTTATCCGCATATGAATGAAATATTGTGGATGTTCACAGAATAAGCCTACTCTTATTCGAAGAAATTATTAATTCTAATTTTGTTTTTCTTATTATTGTCTTCAGCTGGTGACTATGTGAAGTTTGGGTATCCCATGGCTGGTGCGGCCACAATACTGGCCTGGGGAGCCATTGACTACACTGCAGCATATACAGGGGCAGGTGTGTAACACATTTCATTCATAGGTAAACTTAATATTTTTCATGTGTATTTTCGAAATTTGACCACCATTATTCACTCGTATTAGTAACAAGGTAGGTACTGTACATCCTAAGATTCCAGGAATTGCTGATAACATAGTTTTAATGGAAGGTCTAAATATATTTAATCTTGAATCAGTATGAAATACTTATAAACTAAAGAATTTTATTTACTTTGTTATGTCAACAGGTGAAATGACTTATATGCTGGCTGCGGTCAAGTGGGCCACAGACTACTTCATAAAAGCTCATGTGGCTCCCAACGTGTTCTATGGCCAGGTGGGCAATGGTTCGCTGGATCACAGCTACTGGGGACAGCCGGAAGACATGCAAATGAGCAGACCAGCCTTCAAGATTACAGAGAATAAACCTGGTTCAGACCTGGCTGGTGAGACGGCTGCCTCCCTCGCTGCAGCCTCCATACTCTTCCGACAAACAGACTTGGCATATAGTGATGAGTGTCTCCTTCATGCCCGACAGCTCTACAGCTTTGCCAACACTTACAAAGGAAAATATTCCGAATCAATTACTGAATCTGCTGAATTTTATAAGAGTTATGGTATTTTCGAAGATGAATTGGCCTGGGCAGCGGCATGGCTTTACCGTGCCACTGGGGAGAGTCCGTATCTTGACCAAGCTAAACAACACTACTTAACAATTTACAAACCAGGAGTGAGTGAATTTTCTTGGGCTGAAAGGACACCTGGAGTTATGGTACTACTGGCTCAAATAGGTGATGCATCAATTAACTCTAGAAGCAGAAATGACCTTGAGGCATTCTGTAACAAGATCATAAGAAATACAAAGAGGACACCAAAAGATCTTGTTTTTATAAGTCAATGGGGTTCACTGAGGCATGCAGCCAATGTAGCATTCGTCTGTCTTCGAGCAGCTGATCTGGGCATAAACACTGAAGAGTATAGACAATTTGGGCAACAACAGATAGATTACATGCTTGGTGATGGCGGTCGCAGTTATGTTGTCGGCTTTGGTCTTAACCCACCTCAACGGCCTCATCATGCCAGCAGCTCGTGTAAGGACCCACCTGCATCTTGCACCTGGGATGACTACAAGTCCAGTCAACCAAACCCACAGGTCCTTTATGGTGCCCTAGTTGGAGGCCCAGATGAGAATGACAACTATGAAGATGTCAGGAGCGACTATGTTAAAAATGAAGTTACCTGTGACTACAATGCTGGATTTCAATCTGCTGTTGCTGCTCTTCGACAACTTTCCTTATGTAATAAGCCATCTATCACAACAAAAATACCTTCCACCAACAATTGTGCCTCCGTCTCTCAAACAAATGAGTGGACAAACAACTTCCAAGCTGACCTGATCATCCCCATCTCTGCCGCCACTACTTCCTGGACAATCATTCTCAATTTCTCTCAAGTTGTTGACAATTTCCAGGTACAATACTTTGCAATTTTTTCTAATATTGTTATAACTACCTACTCTAACTTTATCCTGCAATTTATAAAACCTATGGGTATTTTTTGTTTAACGTAAAAGAATAGAGGAAGGAAATACTAAGACCTAATAAAAACAGGTCCACACTCATAATGTCGTTCTCTATTTAAGAGAAATGTATAATCAACTAATTTTGAATGGTTGTTGATTGAATAGCGGTGGAAAGCTACTCTGAGAAGTTAATTCAAGGTATAGACGAATGCAGAAAAAAATATTATAAGCGTTTTCAGTTGTTTGGTTGTGGTGAGTAGAGGACGTACACAGAAGGAGTGGGTTGGACTTATCTCCCTTGCCACCCAGTAGGTATTTTTTAATTTTATCTTTCCTCCTTTCTTATTGGATACATTTTTGAGGGAGAACCTTAACCCAAGCTGATGCGGGACGGGTTTTTTCGGTCCTTCCATTATTCACTCTATTAGTTTGGAGATTTCAAGACTTTTCACCTCATTAGTTTTGCGATTAAAAGGTGTTTCAACCCATTCAGGTGTCGAAATCTTCTGGGCAAGCCTGCACTTTAGGAGAAACCAGCTTTCGACTGGGACATGTTTCTGACAATTTTTGTTTTACATACTTAGCTTGAAAGGGGTCTGAATGGCGTGATTGTGATTGTGTTATAGGCTGGTGATTGTGTTATATTTTGGTGATCGTGTTATAGGCTGGTGAATGTGCTATGTTACGCTAATGATTGCTATGCTGCCAATTGTGTTCAAATGGTGATCGAGTTAGTGCATACCGGTGACTTTATTATGCTATGCTGGCGATTGTGTTACTCTGGTGATCAAGTTATTTTATACCAGTGATTTTATTATGCTACGCTGGAGATATGCTGGTGATTTACATTCTTCTACCTTGTTCACCAGGTGTGGAGCGCTGACGCCTCGGCCACCCCCAGCACTACCATCACCCTCACCAATAAGTCCTACAACGGGATGCAGGCACCAGGCAAAAAACTCACCATTGATTTCATTGTCACCTATAGTGGTACCAAGCCAGTCATCTCCTCTCTCACCTTCAATGATATCAACATGTGCTTGGCTTGATCACTCTTACTCATTTATGGGGGGAGGGTTAATTTATTGGTCGATTTATTAATTCATTTATTATTTTTCTAGTTTCCTCCCGAGACGTCGATCAAGCTTAAGAAAACATCCCCAAGATCACCCTTCTAGATAAATTTGTACATTTTTAGGTAGAAAAATGTACCGGCCAAAGGCCGTTTTCACAAAATTATAGGCTCGATATCGCTCGCCAGGAAAAAATAGACACCTAAATGGCACGAAAGGTCTTAATATTGACGAAGAAATTGGCCGAAAAGTCTTAAAATCGACAAACTAATGGGCTGAACGTCTTACAATCTGAAAACTATTGTGGCTAAGCATGAGGGAGAAGGGGACCCAGGAAAAACAATCAGCCACCCTTAACATGCCTTGATCAATGTTACAAATTTAACATGCATCATTTTGCTCCCCAATGGCAGAAACGACAAATTTCAAAAATAAATAAAACCTTGATCATTTCATTTAGAACTGTATTATCTTGCCTTCCTATACTTAATAAACTTAATGGTTTTATATTCATATTTTATCCATCCCTTTATATAATTGTAATCCATGTGTTACGCACGTGCATGATCATTTGTCCGTTCTTGTTTTCCGATAATTTCTGTATTCCTCTCTTCTGAAAATATAACAACCTTGTATAATATTCAGCAGCTATCATAGAGATTAGAATAAAATGTAGGTGAGCATTGGTTTTACCCATCTGAACTCTCAATTTGGAGCATGGAGAGACATTAACAAATTTGGGAAACTTTGGACCACAAGGGAGCGCCAATGTTGACCTTATTTCCGGCCACCAGCAACCCTTTACCTTCCTATACTCGGTTTTTATCCAGCTCACGGTAAATTGCCATGTCTTCAGCTTGATTACTCGGCTATTATGCAGGCTTTGTGGTGAAATTTGTTCTTAATTGTGAAGACTTGGCACTAATGTGTAGCAGAGACATGGTAGTTTCTTGTTTTTCAGTTGCTAAGGGATTTAATTTACAGTCAGTTGAAATGAAACCGAGTATAGTGTATGTGTGTGTATAGATCCTTCCTAGCATGTGTGTGTGTGTGTGTGTGTGTGTGTGTGTGTGTGTGTCCTGTAGAGGCACACACATTCCTTCGTGGCAGTAGTGATGATGATAGTGATTATGGTAGTAGTAGTGATGGTGGTGATGATTTGTATTGATATGATGGTGTGCCTGTCTGAGGAACGCACATAATGATTTACCCTTGATTATTTGACATACCATAACTACCAAAATACCTTCAAAGGGTTATGGGCACTTTCTATTCATATCTTCTTTAACTCTATTTGGTCCAAGGTGGGCTCTTTCGACCTCCCTGGTTTCGCTCCATTACTTTGTAGATTTTAAGACGTTTTACCCTATTACTTTGGTGATAATAAGACGCTTCACCCCATTCAGGTGTCGATGAATTTTCGTCAAGATCACGTTTCATGTTATCCACCCCACAGAACTTCAGACCCTCTAACTCCCTTACCATGTGCTTGCAATCCGAAGTCATTTTTAGAACAGATCAGAATATTTGTAAAGGTTATCGTTGCAATATAAGTTTTCTATACTATTAACAACATCAAAGAAAATGGATATGCATGGGGTAACAATACCATAATTACAGGCAACACTTCTAACATGTGCATGCACAATACGTACAGTTGCCCACATAAATTCGTCCTCACTCACTACTAGTACTAATACTACCAAAAACAAATAAATAAATATATAAATGAATAAATAAAAAAATATTTCACACACACACACAAACTCCCTAAAGTTTTGACTTATTCAATCTACATACCTATCTAACATACCCACCTAGCAATCAATCAATCAGTCATTCATTATATACTGTATGTATGTCTATGTTCCACCTATTCAACCTACATAATACCTATCTAACAACTTACCTATCAATCAATCAATCAGTCAATCACTCTATATGTATGTCTTTGTCTAACTATTCAACCCACATATTTGTGTCTTCTTGTGACTGAATGGTTGATCTAAGTTTTTAACTGTCTGATTGCGAGAGTTTCTTCCTAAGCTGTGTAAAATTATCTAACTGCATCCATAATAAGATAAATGTTATCAAATTATCTAACTGCATCCATAATAAGATAAATGTTATCAAATTAAAGGTAGAAGGATTACTTTGGCCAATATATGATAAAAAATACAAAGCATTTATATTTATATATTTACTTGTTAAACCATACAACATGGGTTACAAAGTAATAGAAACTTAACCCCTTCAAGATCCGATTACGCATCTGTTTTTTTCTGTTGTCTAGCTATTATTAGACGATTATATTCAGATTAGGAAGGGTATATGGAAGTCAGAGGGTCAATTGAGATAGTCTTTACCCTTCTAATTCCCACAGATCCTTCCTAAACTGTGTAAAATCGTCTAATGATAGCCAGAATAAACTTTCAAACTACGTCATAATCTTCAAAGGGTTAAACCATGATCAGATCTGTAATCACACCCAATAAATTACGCAGTACAAAATGTTGATCGGTAAGAATGCAAAAGCCACGCATAAAACTAAACTGTATAAACAAACCAAAAGTACAAAACATTGTAAATAAAATCCTGGTTTGTTTAAGGGGACAGTGGTTTTTGTGAGGGTTTTTTTTTTGGGGGGGGGTCTATATATTTATATATTTTATCTTATTTTTTAGTTTCCTCGCTAGACCTTCATCAAGCTTAAAAACGACACTCATTAGACCCCCATTTAAGATAAATTTGTACATTTTTCGATAGAAAAATGTCCCGGCCAAAGGCCAGTTTCTCTTAAAACCTGTGGCCGGGACATAATCTATCTCGAAGAGGAGTTTTGGGGTATTTTTCAAGCTTTGATGGAGGTCTAGGGAGCACACTAAAAATATTTAAAAAACAAAACAAATAATAACATTAATACAAATATATAAAACCCTCCCCATAAACTCACATTTGTTTATTTACTGTATATTTTACAGCTCGTCCTTCTTCGTGGCATTCTTCTTTTTCTTCTCTCCTCCTTTACCCTTGTCTTTCTTTCCTTCCTTACTCTTGCTACTCTTCTCTTTGGTCTTCTCCTTCTCCAGCTGTTCTTTCACCTTCTTCTCCTCCTCTGCCTTCTCCATCTTCTCCTGTTGGAATGTAGTAGGAGTGAGGCACAGACATATCACTAGTCGAGCTATGTCTAACATACTCGTCTTGATTAATCCTAACATGGACAACAACAACAACAACAACAACAACAACAACAACAACAACAACAACTAGAGGAGCAGTCGGTAGATCGCATACTTCCGCCAACGCTGCAGGCTGGTTCTTTATCATTAATATCATAATCCTAAATTTTCTTCTGGATCTGGGTTCCAGGATAAGATCCGGATCGCCTCTTAACTTGAAACACTTCTTTCTTGGTGCAATTCCTGTTTGCCCAAGAGTAGTTAAGGTGTGGTGGGAGAGATAGTTGTTAATAGTTAGGAGTAGTAGATGGCCGATCTCTGTTACTCAAGGTTCTCTGCTGCTACCCCAAGACCACTACTACAATACTGTTGTTGTTGCTGCTACCCAGAGACCCTATAGTATATACTATAGGGTCTCTACTGCTACCCCAAGACCACTACTACAGTACTGTTGGTGTTGCTGATACCCAGAGATCCTATAATATTACTATATACTATAGGGTCTCTACTGCTACCTCAAGACCACTACTACAATACTGCTGGTGTTGCTGCTACCTAGAGACCCTATAGTATATACTATAGGGTCTGTACTGCTACCCACCTTCCTGACGACAGACATGGGATTGACGCCGGTGGGACAGGCGGGGATGGCCTTACGACACACAGACTCAAACAGACGATCCACTCCTCTCAGGGTCTTGCTGGAGTAGTACCGGAGTAGCGCCAGGCCAAGCTCGTCCTCGTAGTGGGCTGTGGGGGAGTGGAGGGGGAGTTAGAGAGAAGTATATAGGCAGGGAGATGTAGTTAGGGAGTTGTGGGAGAGATAGTTGCTAGTATTGATAGGAGTAGTTCTCTACAATATATATATATATATATATTCTACACAGAAACACGATTATATAGGGTATCTAACTCTACATAGTCCAGAGTGTTCCATGATAGAATTGATTATAATGTAGAAACTCTTTACTTTGTACTCCGTGACCTAATGTAGCCTGCTACTGTACTGACCTCTGATGCCTGAACAGAGCCTCATCATCTTGGGTGGTGATAGAACATAAGCCCTGAGTCTTTCTGTGGAGCACACCGCCAGGAGGGCCGCGTCAATGTGATGCTCCAGGGACCCGGGATCCTTGCTCCACTTCGTCAGCAGTTGGTCCGCCTCTACAATAAAGAAACTAGAAAATTTGTGAGGAAAACTAACGATCGTTGGCATTTACGCATGTCCATATTGTGGGGAAACTTTAAAAAAAATCGAATAATAATAACTATCTTAGAGACTTGGGCTCTTTGCTCCATTTCGTCTGTAATTTCTCTACCTCTAAAATTGAAATTATGAGTAAATCATTATCACTGTGTTTCACATATAATCATATTGTAGGAATATTTCATGGAACTGAGGCAATGATAGCTGCTACAAGGACCCAGGCTCTGTACTCCATTTCGTCAGGAGTTTGTCCGCCTCTAGAATCAAAATGTGGATTATTGTGAGGAAAACTTACGACCGTTGGTATTCATGTATGATCATATTGGGAAAGATTTTAACGAACGTATGTTCTATTTACTATAATTTGGCCAAAAATCCTGATCACTAACATCTAAAACTCAAAAATAGACACAGCAAATGAACTGTAAATTTCCATACCTATTTCCGGGTTGACTCGTCCCAAATGGCAGGAATATTAGCTAATTTTTTTTTTTTTTTTTTTTAGTAACGGAGGATAGAGGATAAAAATGCCTGGCCTAATAAAAATTAATAGACTATATGAATTGGTAACTGATGGGTACACCTACCATGCACCATGCCGTAGCAACCCTCACAGAAGGCATTGGGGTCCTTGAAGAGGTTGTCATCAGGCATGGGTTTCTTGGGTCCTTGTGTAGTCTGTCCCACCGCCCCCTTCACCACCACCACCACTAGCACCCACGTCAGGAAGAACGTCACGAGCCCCTTCATGCTTCACGTTAGTTCGTCAACACTTCGGAGATGTTAGTAGTTTGAATTTTGATGTATTGTATGTGTTTTTTAGGAGATTTAGGGGAGTTGGGGACAAGGGTAAGGAGAGGACGTTTCAATGGGATTTTAGTATTTTGTTGTACTGTATGTGTGTTTGTAAGAGAGGGGAGGGGAGACGAGGACGAGGGAAGGTTCTCTACTGATTTATGTTGGTAAATGAAAGTCTCGTAAAGGGCAGACCATAGAGAGAACAGGAAGGGACCCCGACTGATAGTGAAGTGTAGTGAGTGTGATGGTGGTGGTGGTGGGTGTGTGAGTGTGGGTTTGTGTTATCATGAAGAGCTAGTGATATAACTACGTGTCTGCCCCGCCTCTCGTTTATACTGATAACACCCTTTGTGTATGTGTATGGTGTGTGTGGCTATGTGCATGTGCTCTTTGTATTGTGTGTGTGAGCCTTCTTAATCAGCTGATAAAAGCCTTTGTGTGTGCGAGTGAAAGTTTAAGTGGGTGTTCTTTTCTTTTATAAGCTAAAATATAAAACTGTCTGTGCGTATGTATGTGTGTACATTGTAGGATATTCCGCAACGCTTCAGTTTAATGTGAATTAAGAATCCTAATGACCAGTCTTCAGAATGAATGTATGTACTGTAGCCTATACTCTACAGTTAATCAGCACACCAAGACAATGAATTTAGTCATTGTTCTCCCCTATCTTGTGTTTGGTGAGTGTGAGTGATCCCATGTTGGATATCGTCTCCATGTAGCAAACACCTTGACAACGGCACCTACTTTAAGTTCAGTTCACATGTTTATTTGTTTATCAACGTTTTCAATTTTTTTCCTAGTTTGATGTCGAGTCGTTTATTATTTTGTTCTCTATTTTTCACATCCTACAGTTTTCTTTCTTTTATTTTATTTCCTAGTTTGATGTCGAGTCTTTCATTATTCTGTTCTCTTTAATAATAATAATAATTTGTCATATCGTATAGTGTTGTGCAATGCGGTAGTGCTTGGTAGATGAACTGAGAGGCTGATAAAGAGCGAGATAACGATAAGAGATGGGGCGGGAGGTGTGTGAGAAAGAGAGAGAGAGAGAGAGAGAGAGAGAGAGAGAGAGAGAGACGGAACAGTAACTTATATAATAGATTCTTCTAATTATGCTTTGTCCTAAACTCGGCAAATGGGGAACCAAGCCAATCACGAATTTAACGGGGAAAGAGTTTATGTATTGGCTGGGGTCATCATTATTGCAACCCGGGTGCGAGGGGGATCTTTTAGGTCAAAATATATAAGTATAAATATAACACATTGAATGACTACATTTAATGAATCTATATACGTATCTGATTAGCTTTTACAGGCGGCACTTTCAGTTTGACTGTACAGTATATCTTGCTATGTTGTTGTCTGATTACATTGCCCCGCCCACCGAGCCTAATTACTCACATTTTTTTTTCTCGGACCAATTTCTGGATGCTGCATATAGTAGTGGTTTACTGAACTTCCTTGTTAGTGTTAGCAGCCACTTGAGATCCTACTCCTCCTCTTAGATCCTTCTTTTTCTCCTCCTCCATCTGGTTCCTCTCCTCCTCCTCTTAGCTCCTTCTTCTTCTCCTCCTCTTTAAGCTTCCTCTTCTCCTCCTTGTTCATCTTCATCGTGTTGTTCTTCTCCCAGGTGGTGAAGGCATGTTAGTCTTAGGAAGGTAAGCAAGTGGACAGTACGTGCCTCAAGACCCGACCATCGTGACCACTGTTTGTCTTCATCAACACACACACACACACACTGACCATCTTCCCCCTCGGCTGGAGATGGTAATTAAGGGCATCTATTACTGGCCAGCGCTCCATTAAAGGGATCGCCGAATGTCAACTGATCCTTTATTTTTCCATCATCGGCTAAACCATTGTATATCTAACCTCAGTGGCCGAGGGGGTGGCCATAAACAAAACACCTCCAAGGAGGCATGTCCTCTAGATTTTGGTTAGAAGGCAACCCTCTTACCAGTCCGTCCTCGTCAACAGAGGGGAAACTGTCCGACTCCTAGAATCCACACTCACATTTTAGCACATGTTATATTTTGTTCCAGAGTTTCGTTCTACTTGGTGCACTACCTTATCGGGGCTGAAAAGTTATACCTATATCCATGTAGGCCTACTGTACACACAGTGTGCGTCCTTTAAACACGTATATTATATTTTATCCTGTTGGAGTCTAGGCACCTTCTTCAGATTAGTGACCTTGTACGGGGGCACTACTTCACATTAGTCAGCCAAAGTGAGGTTACCAGTGTCTAGTCGCCAACACCCCCAACATAACCAAGACATGGACACTATACCCTCAGGAGGTCAATATACTCCCCGGCTAACACACACTATGTATACACTACATCAACATTTATTATTATCTACCTGCCATTGTACATCCATGCTAATACTGTACTACTATTCAACGGTTCTTTAAAATGGTTCATTGTTTTCGCCAGCGAGAACATTTTGTATGCATTAACCTGTATTATAACCCACCTATTTCACCTATTTCTAATTAGGGAAATACATCTCTGAAAACAAAATTATGGATATACTTTTCTATACATAAACCCCAACACTATATTTACCGTTTATTGAAAAGCAAGTTCTATCCAAATAGCAATCCAGATAGTTATAATTGCATAAATAAAAACATAAGAGGTTCACGAATTCTTATGAAAGAAACTAGAAACTTAGAAACTATGGTATCCGAGTGTACCTTTATAACACTTAACTTAAGGGGGAATTTATTTATTTATTTATTTATTTTTCATCCCTAGACCTCCATCAAGTTTAAAAAAATACCACATGGCCCCGTTTCAAGATGCATTTGTGCATTTTTCAGTACAAAATGTCCCGGCCAAAGGCCGATTCCTCCTAAGTTGCAGGCGCGCAATCGCTCGCCTAATCGACACCTAAATGGCACGAAAGATCTTAAAATGGTGTGAGCGTCTTGAGATATGTAAACTAATGGGGCTAAATATAAGGGAGAAGGGGGTCCAGAATAAACTATCCCCTTGAGAGGTATGCGGATGTATGTAGAGAAGAAAGGACCAGCGTTTGAGAGGCGTGAGGGAAAAATGTACAGTGGGCCACATAGGTTCTGTTCCTCTCCGTGATCTTATACAGGGAAATATAATGCGCATGATTGAATTACGAGTGTAGTTTCTTGTGCAGGGGTTAACTCATCTGATTAGTCAACTGATAATTAAAAGAAACCACACCCACAATTCATTCATACTCATTTTACTTTCATAAATAAGATCACGACGAGGAACAGGACTTGTGTGGGCAACTGTACAGCCAGAGTTCAATAGATCCTTTGTAACCCTTTCAATCACGTGACACCAAGTTCAATAGATCCTTTGTAACCCTTTCAATCACGTGACCATCAAGTTCAATAGATCCTTTGTAATCCTTTTAATCACGTGACACCAAGTTCAGTTTTAGGAGGAGGGGCGTCGACTGACTGGGGACAGAGGTGCATGGGGGCGATTCATTCGTGGTCACCCCTTTGGGGATAATTTAGTCTGGCAATAGATTGATAGGTAGGATTTCATGATGGATGCCTACTATTAAATTTGAGTCTTAATTAGATAATTTATCATCCAGTCATTATGGATCATGGATTCAATCACACGGCGTTTTGACTTTAAAAAAAATAGTTCACTAATTACTGTGTGTGTACTTACTCTAGTTGTACTTACTCTAGTTGTATTGCGGGAGTGAGCATGCTCGTTATTTCCCGCCTCCTATATGTGTAGGTGTTATATGTATCGTTGGAATGGCTGTGGATGTGTGTGTAGTCTGTATTTTTAGCCAATTGGCGACATCGGAAACGAAGGCTTAGGGTGGATCTGTATGGTACCATTCTCACTATAGACGGTACCGTCTCGCCCGAAGGCTTAGGTAGCCATCAGCTTAGGTGAACCATATGATACCCATCTCGCCTTGTACCATTTTTGCCAACCCCAGATGGGACGTCACAACGTCGTCCACTTATTCCAGGTACCTATTTACAGCTAGGTGAACTGAGGCTAACACATGAAAGGAGACAAGCCCAATTTGTCTCCGCCCGGCCGGGGATTGAACCCCCGACCCCTCGTGTGTGAGACGAAAGCTCTACCTACTAGGCTACGGGTACTATTTGGTATTGATAAATACGTTCAATGTAATGATAAATAATGATACATACGTTCAATGTAATGACGTATTTATCAATACCAAATATCAGTGTGAAATTTTTTCATATTTACATTACATTGAACGTATTTATCAATACCAAATATCAGTGTGTGTGTGTGTGTGTGCAACACGCCTCCGCGTTGTGCTGGGTTAAATAATCTGTAGATAGATTGATTATTATCTATCAAGGAATAGTATCCCTGAATTTACAAGGGCCTAACTAAAGTACAGTGCCGGCATTTATCCTGGTCGGTTTTGCAATGACTTAATAATATTTTCGTAACAAAACAAAGGTTCGTCTAGCATGTCTCTGGTCCTCTCGGGTTCATTCTGATATTTTCCTTATATGTGTTATAAAGTAGACATACCTAGAGATGTACACATTAGGACTTCGTTGTTTGTATGGGTGATTGCACAGCTATCCAATTTGCATTTGCAGATTTAGGTAATTTAATCCCTCTAGTTTATTAAGACGCTCATGTTCCCTTTATCCTGGCTATCAATAGAAGAGTGTAGTGTATTTATTTAGAATTTGGGAGAGTCAAAATGTGTATTATGATAGTTTGTACCCCGTTGATTTCAAAGGTCTTTTTTCAAACTATCAAATTGTAGCCTATAGCCTATACATTCGTCTCATGATAGCTATAATAAAAAGAAGAAATGCGCCATCGTATTCTGAAAGGATTAAAAGATCCCCTGTAAAATGTTATATGGACAGAAAATGGTAGTAATGACTGTGGTTGACAGATTAAACTGGGCCCCGCCCCCCGCCCCCAAATTTCCCAGGTACCAAACACCCTGTGGCCGACCCATCTGTCAAACATCTGTCAAATCGCTGGATGTAAATAATCCTCAACAAGATTCTGTCTCCAGGCTAGATAAGTATAGTCCAGAAAATGATATGCATATGAAATGGATCTAAGCTTTAATGTATGCAATGTATCTCATATGATTGCATATTCCATTATATTAAAAATATTTTCCGATCTCCAAAATATCGAAAAAATGCTCTCAACATGCATCGACGAGTGAGTATGTATATAAAATATCAAACATATGGAGGGCATACCAATTACGTGACTATAGATAATATTTTATAGCAATGAGTTTATTATTCCTACATAAAATATAAATACATTCCCTGGAACAGCTTGGTCCTACATCCGGGGTCCCTGGTTACGCTCCCCACTACCTGTGATCTCGTTGTCGCGTCTCGCAAGTCGCGAGGATTTCTTGGCTAGGTTATTGTAAACAGTGGACTTTGTTTACTTGCATTTGTTCCTTTATCAGCGGCCCATCGTTGATAGTGTGGAGGGGTCGAGGGAGTGAGGTGGTGCAGCAGAGATGGCTACAGCTACAACACAAGTGGTGCAGGGTAAGTTAAATATACCGTACTAATATTATGAACCTCTTCCTTGCAACAATCGCCAGCCGCCTACCGTACTTCTCACAATCCTTTACCTAGCCCTAACTTACAACTCGGGCTGCATTCTTCACTTAATTTCACACAAGTATTCCTCACTTGTGGCGCTTGTACTGCATGGTAAATTACTTATGAAATGCGATGAGGTTTGAGACCGAGGAGTTCATAGAAAGTCTTGCATATATTAGCCTAAGCACTGTAAGCGGCTAGCCTATTGTCCGGTTGACCCTTGAAGCTTTGATAAGCTAGTCTAGTTTAGGAATAAATCTAGGCAGGGCTGGCAGGCTAAAGCTTTAGAACCCCTTGAAACTTGAAAGCTGGTTTAGGAAAGGTTAGGTTGGGCTCCTAGCCTAGGCCTAATTTTCCCAGGGCTTTTATTTTTGGAATCTCGGTATTAATTTATGACCAACCAGTTACGGGCCCCATCGATGATTATCAGTGTTTTATCACTTTCATGAACGATACTTTGTTGGTGTACATGTAGCCTAGGCTAATTACCGTCGCAAAATCACTATAGGCTAGGTCTGGCCTAGGCTAAGTGAAATACGAGAAACTGTTGGATTGTTCACCCATAACACAGGGAACGTGAGCTGGGTTTAGACCGTCGCGAACCCATAAACAGGGAACGTGAGCTGGGTTTAGACCGTCGCGCACCCATAAACAGGGAACGTGAGCTGGGATTAGACCGTCGCAGAGACAGGTTAGGTTAGGCTAATGGGGAAGGATGTAGTTAACGGGTGTACCACTACCGACATACAATGATACAACATAGCCTAAATCATCTATAAATACTTATAATAAAATAAATAGTCCTACTTATAAATCTGTAATACTAGGTTAGGTTAGGTTGTTTGGTTAGGGTAATGTATTTTTGTATCCAAAGGCAGTCAAAATAGACGGGAACATGATGGTGAGCGTCCGCGTAGTGTAAACAAGACGGGCGGTACACCCGGTAACTACATTCTTGCCGGCTAATGTTGAAAATACTAAAATGCGACGGTCCTCGGTATTAAACAACACTGTAGGCTATATCAAATAAAAAATAAAAAACAACAAATTACCTGAAAAGCTCGTAAATGGTTGGTGATTAGGCTAACTTTTACCGGAATCTCTTATAGGCTATATTATCAAAAGCATAGGCCTACTGGTACTGTAGGCTAGCCTAGGGTAAAACGCCGATAATATTCAAGACCTCTTTCGCCGCCCTATTAGAAATAATGATAATTATAGGGAATAGACTCGCAGCGTTATTATACATAATTTATTAGGGAAAGTGAAGCTCTATGGAATCCTTATAATATACTCACATAGATTCCGTTGTGGGAGAATAGTTTTGATAAGTTTTGTAACTCTATTTTGTCGATATAAATAGTCCCGCGCGTAAACAAACTCAGTCCCGCAATCTTGAGAGCTCTGCTACGGACATGGGGATGGATGTAGAGTTCGGGCGTACGGTCGTCATTGTTTACATAGGGCGATCGCCGCGGTCGCACTTACGTTCCCGTCTATTTCGACGCTATATTTTCTGCTATTTGCCCCCTGTCATTACTACATGCAGGTTGTCAAACGACGCTGTTTTTTTGAGTGATAACGCAAATTAACTTTTTGTACAATGATAACAGAAACTCCCCCAACCTTTTTTTTTTAAGGGTCAATATACAGGAGGCGCTACAATATAGGTAGCAAAATTCTAATGGTAGTTTTGGGTTCCTATCATCATATGCTTCATTTCTATATACTTTTCTTGGATTTTGTTTTTATTTTTTGTATTAACCTAACCAAAAAACCTAACCTAACCTAACCTAAATGTATTTGGGGGCTATTAGGTTAGGTTAGGTTAGGTTTTTTGGTTAGGTTAATGACCAAAACAAAAAATCCCAAGAAAATAAATGAAAAATCCCAAGATTTTTTATTTTTTTCCCGGGAATAAAAAGTATATAGAAATGAAGCATATGATGATAGGAACCCAAAACTACCATTAGAATTTTGCTACCTATATTGTAGCGCCTCCTGTATATTGACCTTTTTAAGAAACAAAAAAGGTAAATTGACGTAGGCTAGCCTAATTTTGGTCTCCATATTTTCCATCTTGATTGCTTTTAGATTGCAGGAAATGCTGTTTTAGACACCTAAATTCTCAAAAAAATCACGGGGGGGCATGCCCCCGGACCCCCCTGGAGCTCGCGCCTTCGCCGCTCTGTCGCGCTATAATGATAACAAAATAATAAACCATAATGATAACACAATTCATATTTTGTGGATTGACACCCTGACTACATGAATATTAGGTTAGGTTAGGTTAAAATAGACGAGAACATGATGGGAAAGGTCCGACGCCACTACGCGTAATGTGAGCGGTACGCCCGCTACTACATCCTACCCCTACATTCTTGCCGAAACATTGAACAACATTTTTAATCTAACCTAGTATATTAGTGGACTATTTATGAATGTAAAATGTAAACAAATATTGTAACATTACCAAATTATTGAGATATATGTACATGTCTAGCCGCTATACAGGATTATACCAAAGGATTTAATGTACACAAATTTTGGTCAATATATAGCACGTGCGACAATATATGTAAATAATTAATCTCAATGGCATGTGATTAAGCAATTTTTTTTCCAAATTATTGTATTTAACAGGAAGGTACGACGAGGTAAGTGATGTGGTATAGGTGGCAATATGCGGAAATGGATTATATGGGCATTCCGCCCCCTCTGACCCCCTTACGAAAATGATGGAAAATCTATGGTTACTCACTTCACCCCAACTGGATTTCTACCGTTTTACCCAACCAGCGGGGGTGTGGGGGCGGCAGCCCCCACCCATAATACTAGTACTGTATAGGTTAGGTTAGGCTGTCTCTCTGAAACATTGTAAAATCTGTGTCACATCTAGATTGATAGACTTTTGTTAGAGGGGGCGGAATGCCCTTATGATCCATTTCCGCATATTGCCACCTATACCACTTCACTTACCTCGTCGTACCTTCCTGTTAAATACAATTTTTTTTGTTTTAGCTTGTATAGGTGCAATTATAGAAATTTACCTTAGTTTCTATCATATTTCAGGGGATGCATGTTGTTTTGTGGTGCAGATGTTATTCTTGAGGTATTATATCTAGGTATTTTAATACTTGTCACTTCACCATTTGTTCCATAGCCGCTAATATATATATATATGTGTAAAACCATCTTAAAGGCTAAATAAACAGAGTTATTATAAATACTTATAAAAAATTTCCTACAAATACTGGATATTATGAGCAATGTTTGACTTTTTGTCCTTGACTTTGGCTTAATCTGTTTATGATTCTCAAAAAGGGATAATTATTGCATTACATAGGCCTATACACCTTAACCCTTTCACGCATTTATGACGCAGAGGTTACCTTTACCTTTTGATGTGTTCGCCACTCTCCTAGCGGCACCAAGGAGCGCGACGCCCCTCGTTATGGGTGGTGATTTGGTGCAGTAGACTGTTTGAAGCGACAGCTCGCTCCCTTGCGAGGATGGGCTCGTCTGGCACTTTTTGCAGTTCGACATCTAGGGCTCTCTTGAAGTTGTCTAACGAGATGTCCCTCATGTCTCTTACTCGCCATGGGAGTTTGTTGAAGAGAAGTGGGCCTCTGTGTGATAACCAGCCCTCTCGCAGAGAGCCCATAGCACCCCTGTTATTCATCCGGGGGATTTCGCATTCCCAGCCTCTCCTATCACTGAATTAAATTACTATCGGAGTATGTAGGTTTGGTACTAAACCCTCTGCGATTTTCCACGTGTATATTATTAGGTAACGTTCTCTTCTACGTTCCAGTGAGTACAGATTCAGTGCTCTTAAACGCTCCCAAAAGTGTAGATGTTTTATCAAACTTATATGCGAAGTGAAATTTCTTTGTACACTCTCTACGTCATTTATTTCACCTGCTTTGTATGGGGATGTTAATACGCTACAGTATTCAAGCCGCGGTAGCACTAGAGATTTGAAGAGCGTTATCATAGGCAATTCACCGCGTATTTTAAAAGTACGCAGAATCCAACCCGTTAGACGTTTCGCAGCCGCCACTTTGACCTGGTTATGTACTTTGAAACCCATATTTTCAGACATTAATACCCCAAGGTCTTTCACACTGTCTTTCCGTTCTATTATGTGGTTAGATTCTGTTAAGTAATTTGTAATTTCTTTAACACCATTATTATCTCCGTACCGTATTAATTGGAATTTTTCCTCATTGAATTGCATGTTGTTTTCCCTGGTCCACTGGAACACTACATTCATGTCTTCCTGCAGTCGGCCCGTGTCCTCTTGTGTGTTTACTATCTTGCTTAATTTTGTGTCATCAGCAAAAGACGACACCGTACTGTGTCTGGTGTTGGTATCTATGTCGCAAATTAGCATGAGGAACAGAAGGGGCGCTAGCACTGTTCCTTGGGGCACTGAGCTTTTGACATCCGAAGGCTCAGATGTGACTTGGTTTACTGCTACGGATTGTTTTCGGTTTACGAGGAAATTGTATATCCACCGTCCGATTTTCCCAGTTATACCTTTTGCTTTCAGTTTGTGGGCTATTATACCATGGTCACATTTATCAAATGCCTTAGCAAAATCGGTGTAAATGACATCCACGTTTTTCTTTTCTTCTAGCGCTTTAAGAATTTTGTCATAGTGTTCCAAAAGTTGTGAGAGACATGATCTTCCCGCTCTGAACTCATGTTGACCGGTGTTGTGTAGTTCATTTGTCTCCATGAATGTTGAAATTTTGCTTCGCAGGACTCGCTCGAAAACTTTAATGATGTGAGAGGTTAGAGCTACCGGGCGGTAGTTTTTTGGTAGTGCTTTACTCCCTCCTTTATGCAGTGGGGCAATTATTGCATTTTTCAAGCTATCTGGTATGTCACCAGTGTCTAGACTCCTTCTCCACATTATAGCCAGGGGTTTTGAGAGGTTTTCCTTACATTTCTTCATTAGGATCGAATTCCATGAGTCCGGGCCTGGTGCCGAGTGGGATGGCATGTTGGAAATGGCCTCTTCTATGTCTTTTGGACCGAAATCAATATCCAGCATCTGAGGGGTTTCCGTGGGGGAGGTTTCCATGAAAAATATATTTTGGTCTCTGATGACTTTTGTTTCATCAGGCTCACTGAATGCCATTTCATACTGCCTGCTTAAGAGTTCGCTCATTTCCTTTTTGTCCCCTGTGAAAGAGCCGTCCCCTTTGCTCAGTGGACCGATGTTTGATGTTGTTTTAGCCTTTTGTTTGGCGTATGAAAAGAAGTATTTGGAATTTTCCTTTATACCTGCAATAGCTTTCCTCTCCTCTTCCATATGTTGTAGTTCATATGATCTTCTTAGCCTTTGTTCAATTTCCACAATTTCTCTATCTATTTCGACCTTTTGCCTATCCTGTAGATTTTGATGTGTGCGTCTTTGTGTGAGTAATTTTCTTCTTCTGTACAGCCTCCTCCTTTCCCGATCTTGTTTGCTTCTTCGTTTTGTTTGTCTTGCAGGTACAGGTATATGGTGGCTACAGATTTGGGTCATGGTTTCTGTTATTAAGACTAGACATTCTGCTGGTGTCAGGTTATCCATTAAATCTTCCCAGTCTATTTCCTCCATTTCTTGATTTACCTCTTCCCACCTAATGTTTTTGTTATTGAAGTTAAATTTACTGAAGGGGCCGGTTTTTGTTCTCGATTCTGAGGTTGTCTGTACACTTTCTAAGGTTGTTTTGATCTCAATTAATTTATGATCTGAGTATGTTGTGTCCGATATGTTAATGCTGTGTACTAGAGAGTCGTTGTTAGTGAAGACCAGGTCTAAGATATTATTTTCCTGTGTGGGTTCAGCAATATGTTGGGTAAGACTAAAAAAATCACAAAGTTCAAAAAGCTCTCTCGTATTAGTATTTGCTTCTCCGGTGTTATTTGCCACTAACTGGTTTTCTAGTTGTCTAGTTGTTGCCAGATTAGCAATAAGAAATAGAGTTCTCTCACTCTTATAATTACGGTACCTCTCCATAATTAGTTTTCTGCCCACAGCTAACTCAAAGACAACTGCAGAGGTTGAAGTAACTAAACTAAAGGTGTGGTGATGGGCTGGTCTATCAGAGTGAGAACTGAGCGATCTCTGCCATACCCATAGCTTACTCTGACTGTTCCTTATATATTTTCTAGATCTCAAGTGACGGCATCTTTTCCGTGGATTGACCTCCCAATCTACCAAGATTGGAAGCCAAAGCGTCACATTTTTCCCTTGCCCCTCAACTTTCTCTTCATAATTGCTGAGGGGCACAGGGCCCTGGGTGGGGCTTTGGTTTCCCGGGCGTTTCCGCATCCTCCTCAGCTCCCCGCCATGGAGTGGCTTCGGTCACCCAGGCTTTATTGTGGTCGGCAGGGAGGGTTCTGTGGGGGCGCTCGGTTGTGGCCTTGTAATTGCTCGGGGCCTTGGGGCTGTTCGGCCAGGCAGCTTGGGGAACAACAACAACAACTAAACTAAAGGTTTCTAAATACCTCTGATGGTAATAAAGGTTTTAAAGTATCCCCAATAGGCTCAAAATAGCGTCATATGTTGAAGAGGGTTAATGCTGTAACTTATCATAATGTTCTAGCGTCCCGGAAAAATGTATGACCACCTTTTCGAGCCTCTATGATTTTGGGCGCCTCTAATAAAAACTAATTTTGCATGCTTTCGGACACCTTAGTCATCTTCACAAACTGTACTGGATCCAGTGAGGCTTCAACCGTGAATGGTGGGTGTTTATGGAGACAGTGTCAAATTAAACGGAGTGGGTATTTGACTATATGCACCCGACCGTGTAAATAACACTACAGTATTTGCACCCGATCGTCGTCTTATATATGCGTCGTCTTATAAATATTTTGATAGTCTTAAATATAGCAAAACGAACAATATAACAAAGTGAAGCTGACAAATATAGAATAATGTACAGTATGTGAAGCAGTGAGCGGAATATCTTTTTCATAAATTATGCCTATCAATCAGTTCAGTTTTTCTTAAATTGACTACCCGCTGCAATTTCTCCTCAGAATCCGCCACCAATGCTGTCATCAGCGAACAGCAACTGATTCAACTACCAATCTCTACCATTCTTTCCTACTAAACTCAATCCTCTTCCCATAGTTCTCATTTTCACTTCCCTCACCACACCATCCATAAACATATTAAACAGCCATGGTGACAATACACAACCCTGTCGCAGACCTACCTTTACCTCAAACCATTCACTCAACTCACTATTTCCTATTTTAACACATGCTCTGCTCACTTCATAAAAACTCTTAACTGCTTCCAACAAATTTCCTCCAATTTCATAAATCCTTAACACCTTCCACATTGCTTCACGATCATAGGCTACGCTTTTTCCAAATCCATAAAAGCCCAAAATATCTCCTTATGCTTCTCTAAATACTTCTCGCATAACTGTCTTACTGCAAACATCTGATCCACGCACCCTCTTCCCCTCCTAAAACCGCACTTTTCTTCTCCTATTGCAACTTCCGTACACTTTATTATCCTCTCTATCAACACCCTGCCATACAGCTTTCCAACCACTGATAATAAACTAATACCTCTATAACTTGAACACTCCTGCCGATCTCCCTTCCCCATGTACAACGGCACAATACATGCACTCTTCCAGTCTATTGGTACCCTTGACACCACAAAGCACACATTGAAAAGTCTCACCGACCAATCTATTATCACATCTCCACCCTTCTTTATACACTCCACAGCAATACCATCCAAACCTTCTGCTTTTCCCGCTCTCATTTGTTTCACTGCTTCTTTCACCTCAACTGTTACTTATTCAAGTAGGTACTGGACTGTAGCAAGTACAGTACTGTGCTATGTAATTATTTTCAGTTTTGTTACTTACCGTACAGTAATAGTAAACACACTATAAGGTTAACCGCTTCAGCACGATGACACCTTTTTATCTTTGATTCCGGCTAAAATGAAGAAAAATTTATACAGTTTAATAATGCCCTATGTTATTCAGAAAGCTTATTGAGATCGTATGTACCCTTCCGAGTCCTAGAGGTAGAGTATAAGCTAAATAAAATAGTCTAATGGTAACCAGAATGAGATTAATTGTACGTCATCGTGCCGAAGGGGTTAAAGGGGATTCATTATATGGGGCCTGAAAATGCTTGACCAAGTCATGAAAGTCTGTGCGAGAATCTTTGAAGGTATGATTAGGGAAAAGATTTCCATCGATGATATGCAGATCGGTTTCATGCCAAGACGAGGTACAATTGATGCGCTCTTCATTGTCAGGTACCGTAGCTGCAGGAATGATATTTGCTTAAAAGATAGGGATCTCTATCTTGTGTTTGTAGACCTGGAGAAGGCCTTTGATAGGGTGCCAAGGAATATTGTGTAGTGGGCTATGAAAAAACTTGACATAGAGGAGTAGTTGGTGCGTGTGATAATGAGGATGTACTAGGACTCACGAACGGCAGTGAGGTTGAAAGGTGTACCGAGTGGTTGGCTTTAATTTTTTTAGGATTGGTTTGGTTATGTTAGTATGAGGGTCGATCTACAGTATTTGGTTAGGATACCAAAATAAATGAGAAAAATGTATTTAATCCTTTCGCGCACAAGCACACAATATGTGCTCTTTCTGAGATACAGTACTGTACTTAAAAGCCTTTGTGACCATCAGGGGTGTTTAGAATCTTTTAGTTTAGTTACTTCAACCTCTGCAGTTGTCTTTTGAGTGAGCTGGGGGCAGAAAATTAATTTTGGAGAGGTAATTATGAGATTAAGATCATTCTATTTCTGCATACTAAACGGCAACCCTCGTTGCATGAAAAAGTTAAAGGAAAGCAATTATTTAATGAATCCTATATAATGCATCTCAAGAATATTAAAGAAAAGTTTCAGTAATTGTAATAATTCTGTAGGCCTATTGTAAGTCTCCTAGATAAATTATAGTATTATGGAACACAATACTGTACTGTAGTTAATTACCGGTATGTATCGGTATGTCATGGTACACTGAATAGTGCTCCATTTATTTTTCAAGTGTGAGTTGATTCTGTCTGCGTCTTGTGAATACAGACTTTAACACTATTCTGTGCAATGTCGTGGGGGTTGTGATGTTTAATTATTATTGAGGGTTTTGATTGTTTTTTCAATTTTTTAACCAATGTACAGTACAGTACTTTGTTTGCCCCCTAGACTTAAAAATATAACCCTCGTCTGACCACCTTAAACAAAAATTCCCCCATAGACCCTCTTCAAGCTAAATATGTACAGTATCGTACATTGTTTGGTAGAAAATGGGCCAGTTTCTTCTAAATTATAGGCTCGCTATCGTTTGACCAGAAAAAATTGACACCTGAAAGGGGTGAATTCTCTTATAATCGCTTAATATATGAGGTGAAAAATCTTTAAAAATCTCCAAACTAATGGAGTGAAATAGGGAAGGGTAAAAAAAACCTGCCTCACACCAGATGGGGTGAGCTGGTATGGCTTGGATGTGCTGCATTAAATACCGGTACCATAATGTATTTATGTGCTATAAATTACAAATATTGTACTGTACAGTATTGTAAGTACGGTACTGTAGTCATTATATATTGTACTGTACAGTATTGTAAGTACGGTACTGTAGTCATTATATATTGTACTGTACAGTATTGTAAGTACGGTACTGTAGTCATTATATATTGTACTGTACAGTATTGTAAGTACGGTACTGTAGTCATTATATATTGTACTGTACAGTATTGTAAGTACGGTACTGTAGTCATTATATATTGTACTGTACAGTATTGTAAGTACGGTACTGTAGTCATTATATATTGTACTGTACAGTATTGGAAGTACGGTACTGTAGTCATTATATATTTTTTGTATTCTTAGAATAAACCAGACTTTTAGAATTTATTTCAAATATACAAGGGATATAATATAACTTCTATGATCAGGGGTGAAGTGAACAAACGAGAGTAGGACAAGGAAAAGGTGGAAAGGGAGAGTGAAAACTTTAAACTGAGAGCCATTGGTAATTATACTGTACTTGGTTTTATTTCAGGTAAGGGTAGCTTGAATCCTATAGCACCTGATATTTCGATACTTAATGAAAATATATGAAAATACCGGTACTGTTTCTGCATCATATTTTTGTTATTTTTATATTATAACGCTACCTCCAGCTGTAAAAAACAGAGTATAGGAAGAGGAGAGGTTTGTAAGGGATAAGAAGGCTGGTTAGTAAATGGAGACCTTAAGGGGAGATGGGCTGGTTTTTCTGGACCCCTTCTCCCTCATGTTTAATCCCATTTGTTTTTAGATTTTAAAATGTTTGGCTCATTAGTTTGGCATTTTATGACTACACCCCATTTCTGTGTCAATATTAAGACCTTTCGTGGCATTAAGGTGTTGATTTTTTCCTGGCAAACGATAGCAAGTCTGTAATTTTAAGAGTAATCAACCTTTGGCCGGGACATTTTTCTACCGAAAAATTTACAAATTTATCTTGAAGGGTGTCTGGGGATTGTTTTTTTTAAGCTTGAAAGTCTAGCGAGGAAAATAAAAAATAAATTAATAAATACATAAATAACCCCAACAAATATAGTGCTGTCCCCTTAAATGTGCTTTACAGTACCGGTACTTACTTTCAGCTCTGCCATAAGCCCTCCATTATAATATTATTGATTTCATAATAAAAGCACCCTTGCTGTGTGTTGCCAATACTGTATATTAATACTGCAAGCATATCCCCAGATTTTTAGGAAATTTGTAGGGAAATAGTATTTAGTCTAGAGTAGACAGTCGCATGTGTGTCGTACCTAATTGTACATTTTAGGTTGCAGTGTAAGAGAAAAATATGGAAGTGAAGTGTGTGTAAATATGGTAATGACTTGGTACCATATCTTTCAACAATATTACTAACATCACCGCTAAGGATAATGCTGATATTGAATATTGTGTTACAACTGACTAAATTGAGTCACCAGATACAAGAATCAGTGTTTAGCAGTTATGTTGTTGTTCCCCAGGCTGCCTGGCCGAACAGCCCCAAGGTCCCGAGCAAGGCCAAGGCCATAGAGCGCCCCCACAAAACCCTCCCTGCTTACCACTAACAAAACCCAGGTGACCGAAGCCACTCTAAGGCAGGGAGCTGAGGAGGGCGCGGAAACGCCCGGGAAACCAAAGCCCCACCCAAGGCCCTGTGCCCCTCAGCAATTATGAAGGGAAAGTTGAGGGGCAAAGGCAGTTCTGTTGTTCATGTTTGATATAGAATGGACATAGTCCTGGATATGGTGTCCGAGATTTAATAAGTTGTGTCTGCCATATGTCTCCTCCTTACACATAGTTAATAGAACTGATTATAGTGCTAATCTTGTGGAGCAAAATTGTGTTGTTAAACTTTGCTTTCATATATAAAGTACTGTATGTAGCTTTAGTGTAAACAACATGAGTTACCAGATACTGGTTCATATTTACTGTACTGGTACTGAATAAATAAAGGTTATGCAATTCTTGGTAGTATAGTAGTGTCAGTGAGAATTAAGGGTAATGTGAAGGTTATTAGTAGCATGCACTGATAGAAAATCAGGTTTATATTCACCATTGTTGAACAGGAAGGTAAATGTCAAAGGTTGTTCATATTTAATATACTTGCCCATATACCATTTACAGGTTTAAATATTTTTGAAGATAAAACATGTTTGCATACTGATTCTATCATTATAAAAAGATGTTTCTGTTTTGAGTACTGTGTAGCATTGATTTAATTAATAGAGTAGTGTATTTCAATTATGCACCTAAGAGTACCGGTATAGTACAGTATGTATTATTCAAACTGGTATTTGAATTTGTATTATACATAAGCTACATTTCTTACTTTAACATTAACCTCTATCATAAGTAAATTGCGATTGAAACTTGAGTTCGTTCTAGAGAATTTCACCTGATATTAGATTTAAGGAAAAAGTTATTTCCTTCAACATAAGAACTTTACGCCTGTCAGAGGTAGATAGCTAATGAGATAATGTTAAGTCCTGTAATAATTCACAGAGGTCCTTTTTAAACTGAGTAAATGAGTAACCGTGAGGAGAAAAAAGGACCAACCCCTCGGATTAAATAGGGTTAACTATAAGAGAGTGTAGTGGGTGTTGGGTATAGTGGGAATGACGGTGCGGATGACCCTCAGGAGCGGTGGTGGTGGTGGTGGACTCATTTTTTGTTGGTGGTGGGGGCAGGGAAATGTCAGTTGTCTCCAGGCTCCCACCCCACCCCACCCCACCCAACCCAACCCCACCCCACCCCACCCCACCCAACCCCACCCCACCCCACCCCACCCAACCCAACCCAACCCCACCCCACCCCACCCCACCCAACCCAACCCAACTCCACTCCACTCCACCCCACCCCACCCTACCCCACCCTATTGTACCCTACCCTGCACCTGCTGCCTCCTATACCTTATTACCTTACCACCTTTTTTCTTTGTTCCCACCATTTATTTTCCGTTTTTGTGTTTTTTCTTTGTAAATTACCAGTATGCTTTTGTATTTTTGTAATGCTTTTATGGTCTTTGTCTCCTGCTTGTATTTATTCCATATCGTTCATTCATTATAAGTAGGCCAATAATCTTGACTATTAACCTCGAGCTAATATTGTTACCAGTTGGGAAGAGTCAGTCAGGGAATAGGTGTGGAAATTTAACGCCCATTTGCTCTAGTCCTTTTATTCAGGAGTACAGTATTTTTTTTATATTTTATTATTGTTATTATTAGTAGTAGTATTTATCTTATTTTATTTATTATTTATTATTATTATTTTTTTATTGTTTAGGCTAATCAATATTATTAAAACTAATATAAAGATACGAAGGTGGGACACCGCTATTGTCCATGGGTGTACATCTGCTCTCATACCTGGCCAGTACTTTCCCTGCTCCACCCTTTTATGGCCCGAGCAGCCTTCTGGAGCTTTTACCATTTTCTTTTGTCTTGGACTTGATTATGTATGGTAGACTCTTCTTATTTTTGTTTGATAGCACCTACTGGTATACTTTACTTTTTTTACTTTGTTTCTTTTATGTAATCTGCCTTAGCTTTACTATCATTGCCTCTTTTTTTTTCTTTTTCTAGAATTCTTGTTCACCTTTACATTTTCCTTGGGTCCTGTTTCAATGTCTTGTTTAGTTTCCACCCTCTTGTACAGTGTTCATTATTTTGGATAGTATTTGATAGTAGTTTCTTTGGTGCATATGAAGTGCACTTATCCATGAATTGTCTTTTTATGTTTTGGAGTTATTTGTCCCCAGCTTAGTTGTTTTTCTTTGTCTCTTTGTCACCCACTTATTTATTGTACACTTTAGTATATAATTTACCAGTACTGTTACCCCAGTTTCTTTATTTGCCACATACCAGCTATTCACTTTTTCAGTAGCCTATCACCTTGTTCGAATCCCGGTGGCTCACATATATGCTTTCATTAATTTCATTGGAGGTGTTTGGTGGTGTGGTGATCTAGTGAAAAATAGATTCATAGCGCTAGTACTGTATACTTTTTCATCCTTAACCCTTTCCGTACTGGTGTCATCCTTTTAACTTTATTCTGGCTACTATTAGGCCATTTTATTCAGTTCAAAAAGGGCCTCCAGCAACTAACAGGCTTCGAACTAATGTGGCAAACATCTTAACATCTGAAAACTAATGGGGCTAAGCATGAGGAAGAAGGGTGACCAAAAAACCGGCCCATGTCCCCTTAATTTTATTTGTGCACCCTCTCTCACACGTTTCTTATTACAGGGTCTCAAGCCGGAGCAATTTTGGCTGAAGACTTGAATGAAGGTGAGAAGTACAAGCAAATTTAGGGGGGATGGGCCGTTTTTCTGGACCCCCTTTTCCCTAATGTTTAGCCCCACTTATTTTGAGAGACATTTGGCTCATTAGTTTGGCGATTTTAACACCTTTCGCCCCATTTCGTTGTCAATTTTATGACCTTTCGTGCCATTTAGGTTTCGATTATTTCCTGGCAAGCGATAGCGAGCCTGCAATTTTAAGAGGAACCGGCCTTTGGTCGGGACATTTTTCTACCGAAAAATGTGCAAATTTATCTTGAAGGGGGATCTAGGGGGTGTTTTTCTAAGCTTGATGGAGGTCTAGGGAGGAAACTAAAAAAATATATAAATGAATTAATAGACCAAACAAACAGCCAGTCTCCCCTTATCATGATTGTTTTGGCTATTATATCACTTCCAAAGCCGTAATTTGAACTGTAAACCGTAATTTTACCTTTATATATTATACTGTATACAGTAAAAAGGACTAGAACAAATGGTCTCTTCTTTCGTTTGACTCCCTGTTCTATTATATATAACTTTTTTATGGCACTATACCCTGTTCCAAATGAGTAGGCCAAAGCTCTTACACCCTAGCCTTTATAACTCAGAAGGGCTGAAGCAAATTGGCTATAAATTTCCACACCTATTCCCTGGGTGACCCTTCCCAAATGCTCTAAATATTAGCTTGATTACTCTAGTTGTTTGTGAGTTGTTGTTGTTCCCCAGGCTGTCTGGCCGAGCAGCCCCATTTAGACAATTTTATAAAGTTTAGGAAGGACATATGGTCACTAAAAGGATTAATTGAGGTAGTCTGTAGCTATTTAATGGGTAGACGTCCTTCCTAAGCTGACTGAAATCGTCTAATAGTTGCCAGAATGTAATGAAAAGAACGTCGCTGATTATTATTTATTTTTATAAATTTATATATACTTTTTTTTTAGTTTTATTGTACAGTGCGTGTCTACATGTGAAAGTGTACGAGTATATTCCCCAGACTTTATTATGGAGCAAGAATGAACATGTATACAAAATAGGAAAGGTGGGGATTGTGCCTGAGCATATAGATAGATAGATAGATAGATAGAAGAATGGACATAATCATAGTGAAAGGGTTTATGACTGTTTAGTGTATCCCCTTCACACCAATATTGCCATTGCTTGATCAAATGTGAGGCGGTAGCCGACATTAACCCCTTGAGGATTATTAACACGTGCCAGTTTATTTTGGCTATTACTAGAGGATTATATTTAGATTAGGAAGGGTTTACGGCAGTCAGAGGGTTCATTGAGACAGCCTTTACACTTTTAATTCCCACAGATCCTTCCTGAGCTGTATACAAATCGTCTAATGATAGCCAGAATAAACTGTCATACGTGTCATGAACCTAAAGGGGTTCAGTTAAAAGGTGCCATCATAATAGGAGTGCAAATTTCAATACCAAGTGAACCAAATATTTTAATGTTTACAGCAATATTAACCCTTTCACGCATTTATGACGCTGAGGTTGCCAGATTAGCAATAAGAAATAGTTCTCTCACTCTTATAATTACCTCTCCAAAATTAGTTTTCTGCCCACAGCTAGTTCAAAGACAACTGCAGAGGTTGAAGTAACTAAACTAAAGGTTTCTAAATACCCCTGATGGTAACAAAGGCTTTAAAGTATCCCCAATACCCTTTCTAAATGGTAGCAATATTAGCTCAATTATTCTAGTCATTTATAAGTTATAGGGGTTAGTCGTCTAGATTTGTGACCTACCAATAATAAATGGACTATAATTACTAAGAAACCATGGAAATTGTTGGAAAAAATTAAGGTACCGGTAGCTAATGAATTGAGACAGTCTTTGCCCCTTAGTCTTTGCCCTTTTAATTAGCCAACTAAGAAACTACTGTACGGAAATTATTGGAATAAATGAAGGCAGGTAATGAATGGACTATGATTACTAAGGAACTATGGGAAGTGTTGGAATAAATGAAGGCAGGTAATGAATGGACTATGATTACTAAGGAACTATGGGAAGTGTTGGAATAAATGAAGGCAGGTAATGAATGGACTATAATTACTAAGGAACTATGGGAAGTGTTGGAATAAATGAAGGCAGGTAATGAATGGACTATAATTACTAAGGAACTATGGGAAGTGTTGGAATAAATGAAGGCAGGTAATGAATGGACTATAATTACTAAGGAACTATGGGAAGTGTTGGAATAAATGAAGGCAGGTAATGAATGGACTATAATTACTAAGGAACTATGGGAAGTGTTGGAATAAATGAAGGCAGGTAATGAATGGACTAAGGAACTATGGAAAGTGTTGGAATAAATGAAGGCAGGTAATGAATGGACTATAATTACTAAGGAACTATGGGAAGTGTTGGAATAAATGAAGGCAGGTAATGAATGGACTATAATTACTAAGGAACTATGGGAAGTGTTGGAATAAATGAAGGCAGGTAATGAATGGACTATGATTACTAAGGAACTATGGGAAGTGTTGGAATAAATGAAGGCAGGTAATGAATGGACTATGGAAAGTGTTGGAATAAATGAAGGCAGGTAATGAATGGACTATTATTACTAAGGAACTATGGGAAGTGTTGGAATAAATGAAGGCAGGTAATGAATGGACTATGATTACTAAGGAACTATGGGAAGTGTTGGAATAAATGAAGGCAGGTAATGAATGGACTATGATTACTAAGGAACTATGGGAAGTGTTGGAATAAATGAAGGCAGGTAATAAATGGACTAAGGAACTATGGAAAGTGTTGGAATAAATGAAGGCAGGTAATGATTGTCCCTTTGTTGACTAAGGAACTATGGAAAGTGTTGGAATAAATGAAGGCAGGTAATGATTGTCCCTTTGTTGACTAAGGAACTATGGAAAGTGTTGGAATAAATGAAGGCAGGTAATGATTGTCCCTTTGTTGACTAAGGAACTATGGAAGTGTTGGAATAAATGAAGGCAGGTAATGATTGTCCCTTTGTTGACTAAGGAACTATGGAAGTGTTGGAATAAATGAAGGCAGGTAATGATTGTCCCTATGTTACTAAGGAGATTGACTAAGGAACTATGGGAAGTGTTGGAATAAATGAAGGCAGGTAATGATTGTCCCTTGTTGACTAAGGAACTATGGAAAGTGTTGGAATAAATGAAGGCAGGTAATGATTGTCCCTTTGTTGACTAAGGAACTATGGGAAAGTGTTGGAATAAATGAAGGCAGGTAATGATTGTCCCTTTGTTGACTAAGGAACTATGGAAAGTGTTGGAATAAATGAAGGCAGGTAATGATTGTCCCTTTGTTGACTAAGGAACTATGGAAAGTGTTGGAATAAATGAAGGCAGGTAATGATTGTCCCTTTGTTGACTAAGGAACTATGGAAAGTGTTGGAATAAATGAAGGCAGGTAATGATTGTCCCTTTGTTGACTAAGGAACTATGGACAGTGTTGGAATAAATGAAGGCAGGTAATGATTGTCCCTTTGTTGACTAAGGAACTATGGAAAGTGTTGGAATAAATGAAGGCAGGTAATGATTGTCCCTTTGTTGACTAATATATATGTTGTTTTTCTTTACAGGCAACATAGATGGGAGGAAGAGAAGGGCCGGATCTTTAGGGTGAGTACAGTGCTTTATGGTTTAGTAACTACAGTATATACAGTTGAGGTTACACACACACACACACACACACACACACACACACACACACACACACACACACACACTAGGGCTATACAATTGATAACCCTATGATAGGTTTCACAGCACGCCTGGCAGAACAAGACTGGTATCAGTGTCGTACTAACCTATTTATTAATGTTTTCTTCTGGGGGTTCCTGGTCTAATTGTACGTGCACTGTTCTGGCTTCCCTGCTTTGTGGACCAGCCTGTTTCTATGTTTACCTATTAACTTTTCTTCTTCCGTTTTCGACTTTATATCGTTGTTATTGCAATAATTATTGATGTTGCGGGGGGGGGGGGGGGTGGGGGTGGGGGGGGGGGGGGGGGGGGGGGGGGGGGGGGGGGGGGGGGGGGGGGGGGGGGGATGGGTAAGGTTTGTATCGTTGTCATTGTTGTAATTCCATCTTTATTGATTTTACCTCACCAACGCCCCTTCTCCCCCCCTCTCTCTCTCTCTCTCTCTCTCTTGGAAAGTAGATACGAGGTGCCGTTGTGAAGGCTTATCCCTCAGTACCTTCACCTTACCTGACCTGGTGGGTTGGATAAGGTCATTGCCTACAACAAAATAAATTGCCGCATATTAATAAATATTTAATTATTGCTTTATATATATATATATATATATATATATATATATATATATATATATATATATATGTACCTCGCTCTACTCTCTCCACATTTCAGTTACATTATTTCCACCCCACTCCCTTCTCTCTTTTCCCAGAATGTGGCTGTAAATATTGTCCGGGAGTAGTTTTCCTGGTTCTTTATTGAGAGTGGTGTGGCCTCCCCTGCAAGCATGACGTAGTAGTAGTAGTAGTAGTAGTTAGTGTAGTAATAGTGGGGGTGGTGGGGTAGGTAGTTGGTGTAGTGGTTCCGGATGTCATGCACGTCTACACCCATTATCAGGCACTTGGGCTCATCATTTCCAAGGAGGATGCACGGCCAGCTATACTGTATAGCTATGTACAGTTGCGTAGATATCAACCGGATACAATCGCGGTCGGCAGTTTCTGAACCATTTATAGAGGAGCAGATTTCGGGGACTTAAAATCCACCCGATGTTACTCCATTAATTTTTCATTTCAACAGTTCCGGGGTATTGTTTATTCTTCGCCATGGGAGTCCCTACGTGTAATTAATATGATAACATAACGGTCTTTATGTTATAGGGGGTTGATGACCATGCCTCAGCCGACCCTCCATCCCATGGTAGCCTATACAAATAATAATTCCATGCTTAAGGGAACACTGGCCGTTTGTTTGGTTTAGTAATTCATGTATTCATATATATTTTTAGTTTCCTCCTTAGACCTCCATCAAGCTTAGAAAAACACCCCCCTAGACCCCCCCCCCCCACCCCTTCAAGATAAATTTGTACATTTTTCGGTAGAAAAATGTCCCGGCCAATGGCCGGTTCCTCTTAAAATTGCAGGCTCGCTATCGCTCGCCAGGAAATAATCGACACCTAAATGGCACGAAAGGTCTTAAATTTGACAACGAAATGGGGCGAAAGGTGTTAAAATCGCCAAACTAATGGGCCGAACGTCTTATAATCTTAAAACTAGTGGGGCTAAACATTAGGGAGAAGGGGGTCCAGAACAACGGTCTGCCTCCCCTTAATCCGTCCCGTCTGGGGCCTGATATAGTTATTAGTTATTACAAGTATGCTTTAGGGCGTTTCATTATCACATTCTGTCTATGAATGAAATGATTTGTTTACTTTTAGGAAGGATGTGTGAGATAGATGTGTACTCCATTGATGGCTAGACTTATTTCTTCTATGAAATAGTCAAGTGGTAGCAAGTATGAAATAACAACAAACCTTTATGATACTGAAATATTTGATTAATTCATTTAATTCATTTAAGATAGTCTTCCTCCATATATTTCCCACAGACGCTTCTTAGACTGTATAAAATCGTCTAATGATAGTCAAAATAAACTGTCCTAATGCCCCACAATCTTCAAAGGGTTGAGAATACGGGGCAAGAACAATGGAGGTACAGTAGAGGGCCCCAGTTAGCTACATCCCTAGTACAGCTGGATGCAATAGTTCGAACACAACCTGCATAAATCAACAACTACAACAGCAATAACTAGATACTATGAAGGTTAATCTATCCTGAAACCCCCCCTCCCTCCTCCCCTCCTCTTTTGTTTCCATTCATCCTTTATATATTACCCTTCGTGGTATGATAGATTGGTTGATGGGTTTTTGTTTTGGGGTTTAATCGGGAACTTTTTGAGTGTGGGGTGTACTGCGAGGCTCATCAGTAATCTAGGCAGCACCCTGTATAACGCCGCTCTTACTTCCTCCTCCCCCTCCCGTTCTCTGATTCTCTTCCTCCCACTCCTCCTCTCTTCCTCCCTCTCCTCCTCTCTTGGTCTCTTCCTTCCTCTCCTCCTCTCTTGGTCTCTTCCTTCCTCTCCTCCTCTCTTGGTCTCTTCCTTCCTCTCCTCCTCTCTTGGTCTCTTCCTTCCTCTCCTCCTCTCTTGGTCTCTTCCTTCCTCTCCTCCTCTCTTGGTCTCTTCCTTCCTCTCCTCGCTTCCCTCCTCTTCCTCCCTCTCCTCGCTTCCCTCCTCTTCCTCCCTCTCTCCTCTCCTCTCTTCCCTCCTCCTCTCCTGTTCTCTGGTTCTCTTACTCCCCCTCCTTCTCCCTCTCCTCACCTCTCATCCCTCTTCTCTTGTCCTCTTCTGCAGTCTTCGTTATTTCTTTCTCCTCCTATTCCAGTCTTCATTGTGGTCTTGTTATTCTCGTTACTGTTTCTTGTACCGGTAATTTGTTGTTTTCTCTCTCTCTCTCTCTCTCTCTCTCTCTCTCTCTCTCTCTCTCTCTCTCTCTCTCTCTCTCTCTCTCTCTCTCTCTCTCTCTCTCTCTCTCTCTCTCTCTCTCTCTCTCTCTCTCTCTCTCTCTCTCTCTCTCTCTCTCTCTCTCTCTCTCTCTCTCTCTCTCTCTCTCTCTCTCTCTCTCTCTCTCTCTCTCTCTCTCTCTCTCTCTCTCTCCTTAATTAAGCGTGTTATACCTAGCAATTACACCGTGTTGTTACGTGAGGATCAGGCTGGTGTTGATTAAGAAAGAGCAGCTGATTATATAAGTTATTAATTAGAAGGGAACTTAACAATGGAGATCATGATAATTGGCTGTACTAGTGTGTGTATATATATAGCGTATATATATATATGTATGTATTTGTGTGTGCGCAAATGTATGTATTTGTGTGTGCGCAAATGTATGCAAATATGTGTTTTTGTAATTAGGATAAAATCCACTAATTAGTAGAGAAACTACTAATTAGGAGACACACCACTAATTAGGAGAGAAGCCACTAATTAGAAGATAATCCGTTAGGTAGGATAAAACACATGTGACCAAATCGGCAGTGTGTCTAGGACACGTACTCTTAAAAAAACTTTCCCTTCACGGAGCGGTTAATGGACGAAATACCCTGACAAATTACGTTACCTTTAGAAATGGAAATGCTAATCCATCTAATCTCTGTAGACAACGCTCTTTCCCACAATATTCGATTATTCGTTCAGTATCAGGCGTTTCGAAGGGAAAGACATGTTTAAGAATACCACCCCTAGGCCTGTAAGTGTGGGAACGGACAGAACGGAAGGGTTACAAAAAGAAGAACCGCCCTCTCCCAACCTGTCCGACATACTCATTAGCAGGCAGGTCTACACTCCGAACCAGTGTTGCCAATCTAGCGTATTTACTTCGATCTAGAGCTACATTTTTACTTGTAGCATTTTAAATCTAGCAATATTCTGGATAAAGGACTGTCACATGTGTTTGTAATATTTCATTAATCTATTTTAGGAGTAGAGTTGGTTGTTGGATAGAGCATAATATTTGAGCCATTTTACAGATATATTGTCGAGATTGTGTCCATATTCTAGCGATTTTCGTTCTATATTTACTATCTAGCTTACTTGAATTGGTAACCGTGCTCCGAACCCCGTGTCTCAGTATATCAAGGTGGTACTACGGTCAGATGTGTGTGAATTTTGTGTTTTGTCTGTGTTTGTTCGTTGTTTTGTCTTGTGTTTTGTGTTTTCCCTGTTCTTACTCTGTCTTGAGTCGGCCACCCCCAATAAAAAAAAAAATAGAGTAAAATAGAAAATAAAAATAAAAGATAGGAAAAGTGGGGATTGGTTCTGAGCACATACATACATACATACATACATACATACATACATACATACTACGGTCAGAAGCAATAGGTCGACCAAAACCTAGATGATAATGTGTTGGTGCAGTCTCAACAGAGGGACAGTAACTCAACATTAGGGGGGGGGGGGGGGTATAACCCCCCCCCCCCCCCGCCCGCCTATTAGGGCTTTAAATATATATTGATTTATTTATCTAGGAAAAGTGGGAGTACCGTAAATGACTGTGTATGCTCAAGCTTCTCGGCTGACGATTAACCCTCTCCGACATATGACGCGATTTTGAGCCTATTGGGGATACTTTAAAGCCTTTGTTACCATCAGGGGTATTTAGAAACCTATAGTTTAGTTACTTCAACCTCTGCAGTTGTCTTTGAGTTAGCTGTGGACAGAAAACTAATTTTGGAGAGGTAATTATAAGAGAGAGAGAACTCTATTTCTTATTGCTTGTCTGGCAACCTCTGCGTCATATGTGCGTGAAAGGGTTAAATGTGAAGTGATTGACACGCTGACATTAAGGGCAGATATCCACTCGAGGGATTACTTTCTTGACTCCTTTCTCCCTCATGTTTAGCCACATTGATTTTCTAATTTTAAGACGTTCGCCCCATTATTTTGACGATTTTACGAACTTTCGACCCATTTCTGTCAATTTTAAGACCTTTCGTGCCATTTAGGTGTCGATTTTATCCTGGCGAGCGATAGCGAGCCTGTCATTTAAGAGGAGCCGGCTTTCAGCCGGGACATTTTTCTACCGAAAAATGTACAAATTTATCTTGAAAGGGGCTCAAGGGGGTGTAATCTTAAGCTTGATGGATATCCAGAGACCAAACTAAAAACCTCCCCTTAACTATGCTACAGACAATTGCCTCTTCCACGGCATTGGCAATTTATATAGATTTGATTAGCTCGTTTTGGTTCACAAGTGTATGAACCGGGGTACGATGCCCAGGCACTACGTCACGGATGGGTATAGTCGTCTCTCCTTACATGCGCGACGTCCCATCTGAGGTCGAGATCCTATAGTATATATAATTTGATGAGGTGCCGGTAATAAATAATTGTGGTTTATAAAGTATTCAGAGCGATAGTGAAATTCCTGGGATGAGAGGGTGCTTAAGGGGAGGTTTTTAGTTGATTCCTAGACTTCCATCAAACTTAAAATTACTCCCCCTTGACCCCCTTTCAAGATACATTTGTACATTTTTCGGTAGAAAAATTTCCCGGCCGAAGGCCGGTTCCCCTTAAATTACAGGCTCGCTATCGCTCGCCAGGAAAAACTCGACACCTAAATGGCACGAATGGTCTTAAAATTGACAGAAATGGGGCGAGGGTTCTTAAAATCGCCAAACTAATGGGGCAAGCGTCTTTAAATCTCACAAGCAATGGGGGCTAGACATGAGGGAGAAAGGGGTCAAGTAAAAAGTCCCTCAAGTGGAAATCTCCCCTTAATTAATAAAGAACCGGTGGTGATGATGGGGCTGATGATGTTGATGGAGATGTTAATAATATTGTCATTACCGTCAGATGATTATACGTGGCATTGAAAAGACCTTCCTTAATCTTTTCATTCTGGGGGGGGGGGGTTCCTTACGTGTGTTATATGTTGCACAGTCACACAGGTCAAGGATTTTTGGCCCAATTCAGCCAGCCTATAATATGGTTGTGTCAAGAGGAAGAACTCTAGGCCTACCCAACCCTCCATTACTTTACTCAAATATGACAGAAACAACGCATCCTGAGGGGGAGAGAGAGAGAGAGAGTGAGTGAGAGCGAGAGAGAGAGAGTTGATAAATATAGTAATGTACCTTTATGAATGTGTCTTTCTTGTCAATGAACCCTACCGACCCCTTCTCCCCCCCCCCCCTGCCCTCCCCCTCCCCCGGCGAGACTTCACCAACCGGAGACCCAGAGCGCTCGTTTCCAGTTAATTTTTTGGTGTAATTAAGGAAGCCGTAAAGCCGCCATTACACCTCCCAGCCCGGCCTGATTTACGGCCTCGTTATTGGCAGGCGAGGGATTCATTGGTAGTGTCGGGGGGGGGGGGGACTTTAGTGTATTCCGCGGGACGTTATATGGCCTTTTTTTTTTTATTCCGAGGTATTTGTTTTGTTTCCGATTTTTTTTGTGTCCCCAAGTTCCCCCCCCCCCTCCCCCCCCCTCCGAGTTTTCTTTTCACGGAGGGTAGTTAGTATGGTGACACTGGTTATTTCTTAGGGAACCCTACTGTATGTGGGTTTGTATGTATGTGTGGGGGGGGGGGGGGGGGGTATTTTGTTGTATTCCACATTTTTGGGTGATTATAATATATTCTTCATTGTTTGGGGGATCTTAGATTATTATCCGCCTTGTTTGGGGGGAGGGGTGGGGGGGGGGGGGGGTATTAGTAGTACGCTATATTATAACCAATATATTATACATCCATTTATTATCTTCCTCAGTCCTTTCACCCACCCAACTTTTTTTTCCTCCACACTCTATGCTCATTCTGACTTCATTTCCCCTCCGCCATACTGTCTCAGTCTCCCCCCCTGTGATCCAGGTTGTCCCAGTCTTCCTCAACCCCCCCCCCCTCCCTTTCTCTAATCCAATCCCCCCCCTCCCTTTCTCTAATCCAATCCCCCCCCCCTCCCTTTCTCTAATCCAATCCCCCCCCTCCCTTTCTCTAATCCAATCCCCCCCCTCCCTTTCTCTAATCCAATCCCCCCCCCCCATTTCAATTGATTCCACATTCGTCTCGGTTAGCCTCACGATTATATCCCTTGTTTACATTTGGACGGGGACACGCCATGCCACCCCCCCCCCCCCCCCTCTCTCTCTCTCTCTCTCTCTCTCTCTCTCTCTCTCTCTCTCTCTCTCTCTCTCTCTCTCTCTCTCTCTCTCTCTCTCTCTCCCTCTCTCTCTCTCTCTCTCTCTCTCTCTCTCTCTCTCTCTCTCTCTCTCTCTCTCTCTCTTCCTTCACCTGTAGTTTTTTATTTTTCTCGTCTTCATATCACAATATTCTAGGTTTATTACAAGCAACTTCTTGAGAATCAGATTTGTGTTGCCGTGTGATTTGTGTTGCCGTGTGATTTGTGTTGCCGTGTGATTTTCTTTGCAGTTCATAATTATCAGGTCATTTTATATCCAACTCTTCTCATTTCCCTGTCACCCGTTTCCTTCCGTCATTTCCTGTCAACCCTTTCTTTCTGTCAGATTAGTTTTTTTCTGTCATAATAGTTTTTGCTGTCATATCAGTTCAGCTCATTGGGTGACCTAAACATTGCAGTTCACGGGTAGCATGATGCGCGGGGGTGGGGTTGAAGGAAAGGATTGAAATAGGACCTTGTTCTTCCTCCACTGCGTAAGCCTCTTCCCACTTTCACCATAGTTTTTATTCCTTCCAGTTCTAGTATCCCACCATTGTCTTCCACCCTATCCGTTTCCCACCACATTCCTCCCTCCCTATAGCCTGTTCCAAAGAAGTAGGCCAATAAACTCTTGAACATTAACCTCTTTATCATCCCCCTATACCCAGTTCAAAATATGAAGCCCAAAACTCTTGAACATTATCCTCCATTTCTTCACTACCCTCTCCACTCACTTTTCTACTCGGCAGTCTCACCTCTCCACTCACACCCCCACCTTGCAGCTCTTCACTCCACCACATTAGAGACGGTGAAGACCCCCTAGGGGTCTTTAATTCCCCCCGTCCCCTCTTGATAATGATGCCTTCCCTTGCTTTCATTTCCGGAAGAAGAAGGGTTGTACTAGTGTCTCTCTCCCGTCAGTCTTTCTATTACACACTATAGTCTATTCGCTGTAAGTAGGCGAGCAATCATAACCTCTAACCTCTGTAACTAAAAAACGACTAGAGTAATCGAGCAAATATTTCTACCATATGAGCGGGTGCCCAACCCCGAAAGGGGTTGAAATAGGGGAGATATCCCCCCGCCAAAGGTGGCTTTCTAGGGCCTTTCCTAGCTGATGCTGAGATGATTGGGTTCTATTCATGTGGTGATGGGCTGGTCTATCAGAGTGAGAACTGAGCGATCTCTGCCATACCCATAGCTTACTCTGACTGTTCCTTTTACTTATATATTTTCTAGATCTCAAGTGACGGCGTCTCTTCCGTGGATTGACTTCCCAATCTACCGAGATTGGAAGCCAAAGCGTCACATTTTTCCTTTGCCCCTCAACTTTCTCTTCATAATTGCTGAGGGGCACAGGGCCCTGGGTGGGGCTTTGGTTTCCCGGGCGTTTCCGCACCCTCCTCAGCTCCCCGCCATGGAGTGGCTTCTGTCACCCAGGCTTTATTGTGGTCGGCAGGGAGGGTTCTGTGGGGGCGCTCGGTTATGGCCTTGGCCTTGCTCGGGGCCTTGGGGCTGTTCGGCCAGGCAGCTTGGGGAACAACAACAACAACAACCATATGAGAAGAGTCAGTCAAGGAATAGATGTGGAAATTAACAGCCAATTTGTTCTAGCCCTTTTTGAGTTACAGAGGATAGAGTTAATGATTTCTCGCCTACTTACAGACTATAGTTCTCAGTCTGGTCTCCTCGGGATTTGAAGGAATGGGGTGGGGGACGATTTTAAGGGGAGATGGGTCGGTTTTCTAGATACCTTTCTCCCTCATGTTTAGCCCCATTAGTTTTCAGATGTTAGGATGTTTGCCCCATTAGTTTGTCGATTTTAAGACCTTTCGCCCCATTTCTTTGTCAACAATAAGACCTTTTCTCCTATTTAGGTGTCGATTTTTTTCCTGGCGAACGATAGTGAACCTCTAATTTTGGAAGAATCGGCCTTCGGCCGCGACATTTTTCTACCGAAAAATGTATAAATTAATCTAGAAGGGGGATCTAATGGATGTGTTTTTTTAATGTGATGGAGGTGTAGGGAAGAAACCAGAAAAATAATAAATACATCAACAAAGTCGCCCTAAAAATGAACCATCCCCCCTTAAATTCTTTACCATATTTTTTATGGCAAATGAATTGTTAACTGCCAAAAATATAGCTATGACAAACTCGGAGTGAGGAGTCATATACAGTATATATATATATATATATATATATATATATATATATATATATATATATATATATATATATATACAGTATATATATATATATATATATTTTTTTTTTTTTTTTTTTAATGTGAGTGTGTAGCTTGTAATAGAGTAAGATAAGTGACCAAGCACCTTCGGCATGTCTTGGTTTTACGGTGCATCTCGCTTGACGTACCGTAATTGTGTTATTTAGTGAAGTTAATGAAATGCCAAAAACCTGTTGTGGTTAGTTTGATGTACGGGTGCTTAACTTGGTGCGAACCTAGGTGAGTGTGTGTGTATATGAGAGTGAGAGAGAGAGTGATGCTAAGTTAGTAACAATGAGGTAGATATAGTGTAGACAGTTGTGGTTGTTTGGTTAAATTGTTGTTAAATGGATCGTGGTAATAGTGTGTGTGTGTGTGTGTGTGTGTGTGTGTGTGTGTGTGTGTGTGTGTGTGTGTGTGTGTGTGTGTGTGTGTGTGTGTGTGTGTGTGTGTGTGTGATAGCGGTACAAGGCAATTAACAACGAGCTAGGTATAGTGTACACAGCTGTGGTTGCTTGGTTAAATTGTTATTAAATGGTTCGTGTTAATACTGTGCATGTTGTGGTGTAATTAATTATAATTTAGGTAGTGTCGGATGGGTAACAGTGAGGTATAGGTATAAGTGTGGATAATGGTGGTTGTTGGGGTGTGTGCGTGTGTGAAGAAAGAGAGAGAGAGAGAGAGTACCGGTAATAGTAATAATAATAATACAAATTTTAAGACGAGTAACAATAAAAGTAGGTGTTGTGTGGAAAGTGTTTGGTTGAGTTGGTGTTAAATGGTCCGTGTTGGCCTTTGTTTGTACCGCCTCTCCACTGTGTCCACAACCTGACACACACAGACAGATACACACACACACACACACACACACACCCACACACACAGACACATACACCCAGACAGACAGACAGAAGGAAGAACCCACTTCTACACGTTATCCCAACCACTTTGTTGACCCCCCGAATGTCAGTACTTGTCACATTTTATACCTGTTTTATGTGTTGTAATCTCGTTACTTATCTCTACTAATACTATTACTACTACTTTATTTTAACTAAGGGACCTCCATGATGTACCGGTACTATAATTTTGTTATGAAAAGCCTTATATCCAATAAAACAGAATATTACCAGAATTATCCTTTCATTAAATGTGCAATTAATATTAGGATCGTGTGCTTTTCATAATACAAGTTACAATGACTACAATCACGCCAGTAATTGAGGAGAAGGAAGATTACAAAGGACTTACAAACTGCAACAGGCCTATTGGTCCTTACAGGGTAATTTAGGTAGATGCACTGTTAAGCTACTAACTACTTGGTAGAGAAAAGGATAGTAAAGCAGAAGGATCCTCCCCACACACCAATCCCTCCAGCTTACACTGGCGTGGAGATAATTGAGGAAAAACATCACACAACGTGGACAAACTGACATGGGAAGTTTAGATAGGATAGCGTGAAAGGAGATTAATTAGTCTATGCTAATTCTACATCAAAGGTCCAGGAAAACAAAAACTCTCCTAGTTTCGGCCATGGGTAAAACAGTATAATACGCAGACATTATATTTACGTTGCGATCTGTGGTATTTCTTCATTACGTGTTGTTATTCTCAAAGAAAGTGTAAATTGAGGGGTTGAGGAGGAGGAACAGGATAACATTAAAGAATATATGCGTCCTTGTATACTAAAAAGGTTAATATTTCCCTGTGTGTCTCTTCTCCTTCCCCCTTCCCGAGCATCCGCCAAGCCTTCCACTCAAGTGTTCACGCTTCGAAGGATGAGAAAATACAAACTCTTTTCTTTATTATTTTTTTGTGTTCCTCTTAAGTGAGGGGGGGGGGGGGAGACATTGGGCGTCGTCTAATGCGAATTGTGATGATCCTTTTGCTGGGGGTAATCACACGGTCAGAGGCCGTTTGTGTGTGTATTCACTTCACTTGCTTGTTCGTCAAGGGGAATCCACGCAATGCGAGCTAAGCTCATTATTATCGCGCCTCCTTAACTGGGAATGTATTGCGTGAAATGCATGTTAAGTGTTTATGTATCGTTGGAATGGCTGTGGATGTGTGTTTAATCTGTATTTTAGCCAATTGGTGACATCTGGAAACGAAGGCTTAGGGTTAATCTGTACGGTACCAGTCTCACCCGAAGGCTTAGGTTGACCAGTAGCTTAGGTTGACCAGTACGATACCCATCTCACCTTGTAACCGATCACCAACCCCAGATGGGACGTCACAACTTCGTCCACTTATTCCAGGTTCCTATTTATACTGCTAGGTGAACAGAGGCTACACCGTTAGGAGACTTGCCCAAATGTGTCTTCCCCGCCCGGGTCTCGAACCCGGGACCTTCTGGTTGTGAGCCAGACGCGCTATCAGTTACGCCACGGGGAGGTGTAGGCTATGTGTGTGTGTTTTTTTTTTTTTTTTTTTTTTTTTTTTTTTTTTTTTTTCCAACTAGGCCTACTCCCTCTCGGGCATAGGCTGAGAGCCTGTACATTCCACCGCTCAACACGGTGAAGCCCGTGAGGTCTTGTTCCAGTCTGGGGAGTGAGACATGTGAAGCATCCATCATGGCTCGAAGCAGCTCCATCTCTGAAGCGGCTGGTTGCTTCGTTCAAGAGCTTCACCGTCTCACCCTCCAGACTCAGACCCTCACTCTAAGAACGCCACCTATTGAGCAGTGAACTCACTAGGCATTGTCCCCCTGTAACATATTTTGAATATGGGAATATTCATACAGTGTTATTTAATCAGGGAACAATGAGGGTATTTTTTTGGCATTTCGGTGGGCTTTGTGGTAATGCACTGATACTAGGTACAGCACAAATTCAATCCCAATAATATCTTCCCATTGACATATCGGGATTTGAACCCGGGTCCATTGGATTACCAATCCAGCGGCATGACCATGTGTGATACAAAGGCATATACGAATTATTTTGATTGTTGTAGTGTTTGGGAAGTGTGTATGTGTTTCCTAATTAGGCTATATGCCGGTATTTATATTTATTTTCGTTACCATACTATTTATTTTGTTATTTGTCGTATATATATATATATATATATACTGTATATTGGTGTGATCAATTTAGTGCGCGTATGGTAAACTAGGATAACTAGATATATAACTATTTGATTACATTATTACATTAGTTTTCATAATATACCTTTCTTCAAGAACCCACTGATTGTATTTTCAATAAATGTGTGAATACAGATAGAAGAGAAGTATTTGTGGAGTATCTTGCCGCGGAGTACAGTACTTCCCAACCAACACTCTAGCCCCAAGAGTTTATAATCCAATAGTTGTGCAATTTTCACGAGTACATGACACCACTAGGTACTTGTTTTACATTTCTTCCTCTCTCCATTATTGTAATTTACAAGTACATATATGATTACCAGTGTTTATTTACGATTACACAGATAATCTATACCGGATCCGCTGCAGTGTACGTGTTATTATAATGTACACATAAATAATATAGTATACCACATTTCCTTGGTTATTTCCGTTTTCTTTGGGTCCAATAACCTCTCCTGTCCGTTGTTTGTTTTTATGGGCTTTTATCAGCAGTCTTGATTTAAATCCCATTGTTTTGGTTGTTCTCATCGTTACTCCTCCTCGCTATATCTCTCTCCCACTCTCTCTCGTCGGCTTCCATCTTCCCTCTCTTCGCCTCTCTCCTCTCATTGCTCTCTCTCTCTCTCCTCTCCTCTCTCTCTCTTATATATATTTAATTATTTCAAGTCATACATTAAATGTCTTATATTTGTTATACTGGTGAGTCAAAATTCTAAAGTGAAGACAAACTTATTACAGTGTATTAATAAACCATCCTTTCCTTTCTCGCTCAGCCTTCATCTTAACCCTTCCTCCACTCAATTCCTCTCATTATCCAATATCTACCCCATTATCTTTGACCAGCATCCTCTTCAACCTCTCTCCTCTCTCTTTTATCCCCCCCTCAGTTACTAACCCATCTGTCCCCTACTAACTTCCTAATCCTGCCACGGACATTAGTTCCAGGCAGGTAAGTTCCCTTTCCAATGTGTCCCTTACCCCCCCCCCCCACTTAAACCAGCTTTGTTTGGCAACACTTTGATCCTCAGTGTTTTGGAGGACAAGCAGCCTAGAAGGGTCACTAGACCTGTTGTTGCTTGATTTCCTTTGTACTCTTTTGTACTCCTCCTTATCCCTACTTCTCTCACCACCCTCTAACCTTTCTATCCTCCTTCTCACATCTCTCCTCCCCTTTCTCCGGATCTCCTCTCTCCACTCTCCTCTTCCCCCTCCTTCCCTTTCACCTCTCCTCATCCCTTCTTCCCCCCTCCTCCCCTATTCTCCCTTCTCTACTCCTCCTCCCTTCTCTACTCCTCCTCCTCCCCTTTCTCACGTTCTCCTACTCCCCTTTTCCTCCTCCTCTTCTATCCCTTTCCAACCTTTTACCCCTTCTTCCTCCCCTCTTATCCCTCCCCCCATTCCTCACTCCTCCTGCCATGAGTGCAGTGCTCTACACACAATCTACCTTTCCAGTTCTAGCATCTCCCCGTGATGTACGGCAAGGTCTTTGAGATAATAACTATTCCTTGTAACTCCTCCCTCTTTCCCTTTCTATCCCTTTCCCGTAATTCTTGTTCCCCCAACCTTTTCCCAGGTAAACCCTGCGTCAGCCACCCCCTCCACTCCACGCTACCCACCTGGCGCCACACTCACCTGCTAATTTGACTACACCATTCTGACCTCCACTCTCTTAAGATAACTTGGATTATTGATTTACAGATAACGAACAATTGGTTATCTAACTTCATGTCAACGGGGAAAGTAATTTATGTAAAGTAGGCTAAACCTTGCAAGACAAATTTAGCTTATTCTTTACGACGTAAACATGTACGGCAGTTATACTGTATTTGTATTATTATAAAACTTGAGAGCTCTTTGTACATATACCAGTATGTATATAATGTACATATGCAATTGTACACCTGCGTTATTTTACATATGCGCATACGGCACTGCATAATATATCATTCATGTACACATGTATTTATCTAAATTTGCATACGATCATATTTTAGTGTTTTTCATTTTTGCTATGGAGATACCTGTATATTTTGTACTTTATATACAATATATACAATATATATATATATATCCTTGCGTGGAGTATAAAGTACAATAATAGTGTATTCAAATTTATCTAGATTACCTTTAACAATATTATGCTTTGCCAATATATGATTGTATTTCTTTATCCACACTTGTCTGATTCAAACAGATGTGTCACAATCTTTTGCACACCTGTATCAACTTTTTTCGTCCTGTGCATGCGTCATAGATCCGGCTTGTCTGCATTTACACAAGTCACACCTGCATTGCACACCTGCCTATAAATGTGTAGCCATTCAGTTATTTGATGTATGGTAGGAAAGGTTGAATTGCGTATGTAGTTTGTATGTAGTAGTTACTTGACACGATCCACCTCTTTTTTATAGTTGCCGGTTCGCGCTCATCATTTTATTGGCGTCATTAAGGAAGTCGGGGGATCAGACCGGGACAGTTTGGGGTTGGTGATGAGGGGATGTGGAGGAGAGGCGGGGGGGGGGGGTGTAGGTTGATGGGGTAGATAGGGGGTAGGAGGTAGTTGATGGGGTAGGGGGAGGGAAGTTGAAGGGGGTATGGGGAGGGACGTTGATGTGGGTAGTGGAAATGGGAGGTTGACGGGGGTAAGGGGGCTGATGGAGGGGTAGAATATCTAAAGGAAAAGAAGGAAAGTTATTATTATCTTACTGAAGGAGATAATGTTGATGAGGGGAAAGGGGAATGACTGGGTGGGGGGGAGGCGGAAGGGAAGTAAATGATTGGGGAAGGGGAAATGGTGGAGTTACAAGGGAGGGGGAGGGGGAGATCAATGTTTAGGGGAGGCGTGTTGAGAAAGGAAATGGAGAGGGAAAAACCGGGGGGTTAAAACGTGAGAGGGTTGGAAGGAGACAAGAAATAAACATGGAAGGGGGAATGGCAGAGAAGAGGAGGACAGAGTAATTTAAGGGAGGGTGAGAGAGAGAGAGGAAACAAATAACAAGAGAGGGTGAGGGGGGGGGGGGGAGGGAGAGGGAATTGCAGGGAAGTAAGAGAAGGCAAGCAAGAGGAATTTAGCTTAAGGCGGGAGAGAGGGAGAGAGGAGGAGTAGAGTAGCAGAGAAGGTTATTGGATAACGGAGATCAGCATACAGACCGCTATTGCAGCAGGTAGGCAAGGTAGCGTGGTGTAGACCCCACGGCTCTCTCTCTCTCTCTCTACATCTCTTCTCTCTTCTAATCATCACTCTTCGTCTATCTCTCTCTCTATCTTCTCTCTATTCTTCTCCTCTCTCTCTCTCTCTTCTCTACTCTCTCCATCGATCTATCTGCTCTCTCTCTGTCCTCTATCTCTCTCTCTCTCTCTCTCTCTCTATCTCGTCTCTAGCTCTCTCTCTCTATCTCTCCGTAGATCTCTCTACCTCTCTCTATCTCTATCTTATATCTCTCTCTTCTCTCTCTCTCTCTCTCGCTCTCGCTCATACGCCTATCTCTCTTCTCTCGACTTCTCTCTCCTCTCTATCTCTCTCTCTCCTTCTCTCTCTCTTCTGACTCTCTCTCTCTCTGTCTCTCCTCTACTCTCTCTCTATCTCTCTCTCTTCTATCGCATATCTCTCTGTCTCTGCGAAACAGTCGTATTGTTCAGACCCGATGGATCTATTTATTGCATGATACTAGAGCCACAACCTCACTCTCTCTCTTTTGCTCCACCTCTTTCTCTTTCTACAGTGTACTCCCCCCCCCCCTCTCTCTTTCTCTCTCCCCCTGACCCGTCTTGTTGTCTCCATCCCTTGCTTTCTCTCCCTTGTTCTGTCTCCATCTCTAGCTTTCGTTCTCTCTCTCTCTCTCTCTCTCTCTCTCTCTCTCTCTCTCTCTCTCTCTCTCTCTCATATCTTAATAACTATGAAGCGATATATCATTGTTAATTGCCTTAAATTGTCCGACTTTCTCTCTTGTCCGTCACGTTCTACCGTCTAGCATATTTCACCATCTCAGAGAAATAGAAAACAAACTACATTGTTCTCGAATATATTGATTACGCCTACGTGTGATTATATATTGCTTGTTCCCACTAGAAAACAACAAATGATACGGGGAACTGCAAGTTATACACACACACACACACACACACACACACACACACACACACACACACACAATAAACCCCATTCGTTCTAGTCGAGTGAAGTGAAGCGTCGGGAATTATGTGCGGGGAAGTTGTTTTTACCTATTACCTAAATTGTACGCCTATTTTGTATTCCGGTAATGCAGTAATGCAGAGCGGGAAGATCATGTCTCTCACAACTTTTGGAACACTATGACAAAATTCTTAAAGCGCTAGAAGAAAACGTGGATGTCTTTACACCGATTTTGCTAAGGCATTTGATAAATGTTACCATGGTATAATAGCCCACAAACTGAAAGCAAAAGGTATAACTGGGAAAATCGGACGGTGGATATACAATTTCCTCGTAAACCGAAAACAATCGGTAGCAGTAAACCAAGTCACTTCTGAGCCTTCGGATGTCAAAAGCTCAGTGCCCCAAGGAACAGTGCTAGCGCCCCTTCTGTTCCTCATACTAATTTGCGACATAGATACCAACACCAGACACAGTACGGTGTCGTCTTTTGCTGATGACACAAAATTAAGCAAGATAGTAAACACACAAGAGGACACGGGCCGACTGCAGGAAGACATGAATGTAGTGTTCCAGTGGGACCAGGTGCAAACCCACATGCAATTTCAATGAGTAAAAAATTCCAATTAATCCGGTACTGAAGATAATTAAATGGTGTTAAAGAATTACAAATTACTTAACAGACTCTAACCACATAATATAACGGAAAGACAGTGTGAAAGACCTTGGGGTATTAATGTCTGAAAATATGGGTTTCAAAGTACATACCCAGGTCAAAGTGGCGGCTGCGAAACGTCTAACTGGTTGGATTCTGCGTACCTTTTTAAAACTGCGGTGAATTGCCTATGATAAAATCTTCAAATCTCTAGTGCTACCGCGGCTTTGAATACTGTCAGCGTATTAACCTCCCCATACACAAAGCAGGTGAAATAAATGACGTAGAGAGTGTACAATAAATTTTCACTTCGCATATAAGTTCGATAAAACATCTACCCTATTGGGAGCGTTTAAGAGCACCTGAATCTGTACTCACTGTAACGTATAAGAGGAAACGTTACCTTAATAATCTACACATGGAAAATCGCAGAGGTTTTAGTACCACACCTACATACTCCGCTAGTCATGAAATTCAGTGATAGGAGAGGCTGGGAATGCGATAATCCCCCGGATGAATAACAGGGGTGCTATGGGCTCTCTGCGAGAGGGCTGGTTATCACACAGAGGCCCACCTACTCCTTCAACAAACTCCCACGGCGAGTACGGAGACATGAGGGACAATCTCGTTAGACAACTTCAAGAGAGTCCCTAGATGTCCGACCTGCCAAAAGTGCCAGACGAGCCCATCCTCGCAAGGGAGCGAGCTGTCGCTTCACAACCGTCCCTACTGCACCGAGTCACCACCACATAACGAGGGGCCGTCGCGCTCCTTGGTGGCCGCTTAGAGGAGCGGCGAACACATCCAAAGGTATCACCAAAGGTAAGGTCAAGGTTCCGTAATTGGCACAAACAAAAATATTGGGATTTTTTAAAATTTTAATAGCACGAATTTTCCGAGCTGTTTGTTTATAAATAAATTGTTCATTTGCATCAATATAGTGTTTGTAAATTAATTAGAATTCTCGGGTAAAACCTATTTTCCCCATTAGGCCTATTGATCGATGTTGAGGACACGCCCCCCCCCACCCACCCCCAACCCCATAGTGATTTGAAGACATAAGCCTAACCTAAAAAAAAAAAAAAAAAAAAAAAAGTAAAAAAAAAAAAAAAAGAACCTAACCCCTAGTCTTATGGGTTGAGGCTGCTGCCCCCACACCCCCGCTGGTTGAGTAGGGCCTACTAATCCCTTAGTAAATACAAAATAATATTGGGCTGTTCGATTTATACGAAGGTTTGACAGAAGAAAAAAGGTCGATGGAAAGTCTACGGTGTTTACTCTGCAATCTTCAGCTTTGAGCTGTACATTGATAACGGGAAAGTACCGTATTGACAAAACCTTGTGTTACGAAAATTAAATTTTAGTTGCATACTTTTTATAATAGGTTTTTCCGGGGGTTTACACAAGTTTTTCATATGCTCGCAGAGCTATCGATAACGGGGATGTACTGTATTTGACAACCTTGTTACGAAAAAGGGACATTTTAGTACCATACTTTTTTATTAGGTTTTGCCGAGGGTTAAACAAACATTTCTTATGATCTTTAGAGCATATAGATTCAATATTTATCTTCAATTATCTACAAAAAAATCGTGGTATTAAAATAACATTGAACCAAATATCGGAATCAATCCTCAGGGATGAAACAGTATTTTTCACCGAAAACAACAATCTTATTGCAATAGTCAACACTGATTCAAGGCAAAGAGATCATGCCTAACGAACTTAATAGAATTATGATAGACTTTTCAATTTAAATTACTTTACCAAAAGCTTCGACATAGTGTACTTGGATTTTCAGAAAGCCTTCCACAAGGTCCCACATTTAAAATTGCTGCAGAAAGTCCCGGGCTTAAGAATACAGGGCAAAACCTACGAATTGATTAAAAACCTGGCTAAGTGAAAGAAGCAGAGATTAGTTATTATCCCATTGAGCACCAGCTGATTTATAATAAATGTACAACGTGGAACCAGCAGGATACTAAAACAGTTCCCATACAAATCTGAACCCTCTAGGTTCTATAGGACAAGAGTAATGAATGCGAATACAACCATTACATCCGCTGGGGTTTAGCGTTACATACATAGGCGATGCATAATGTGCGTAGCTGGTACTCAAGGGATTAATGGTGTCAAATCATCATGGACTCCAGTGACTAGTGGAGTCCTTCAGGGCTCAGTGTTGGACCGATTTTGTTCACATATACATCAATGACATTGACAATGGTATCAATAATATAGTTTTCAAATTCGCGGATGACACTAAGAGAGGAAATGCCTAATTTCGGAAATTGATACAACAGATCTAAGTAAAATCAAAGAATGGTAGGAGAATTGGCAAATACCATTTAATGTACACAAATGTCAGATATTACAAATAAGCTCTAAACACAGCAAATATGAATATTCCATGAACGGGGAGAAAGTTAATAGTGTAACACAGGTAAAAGACCTAGGAGAGTTTACACATGAAAACCTAACATTCTCAAAGCAATGCACGACAGCAGCTAACAAAGCAAACAGAGCATTAGGCTACTTCAGAAGAAATGTTCATTATCACAGCAGAGACATAGTTATTGCCATTATATAAAAGTGTAGTGAGACAGCATTTAGGGTATGTGTGCAGTTCTGGTGTCCCTAGCTCATACAGGATATTGTACATCTGGAGTCTGTGCAGCAAAGAGAAACTAAATTGATCCTTTCTCTAAGAAATAACCAAAATAATGAGACTAACAGAACTCCTACTTTCATTCAAGAAATGGAGGATAAGAGGACAACTGATTGAGTGATTTAAGATTATAAAAGGATTCAGTAACATTAACCCCGATAAACTATTTAAGATAGCCAAAGAGGAATCAAGTTAAAATTAATAGGTAAAAGCAAATTTGGATACAACAAAACATTTCTTCACTCACAGTATAATTAGTGAGTGAAATAAGCTCCAAAATAAAGTATATATAGTATCTCAATGGATACCAAAACAAAAAAACAGAAAAAAAGTCTAGACTCATACCACAGAGAAATAGGGTTGGAGTAGGTAATAACCAATGATAGAACGATTGTGGTAGTAACGAACAGTTACAGTTGAAGAGAGCTAACTGAGGAAATGAAAAAAAGAAAACAAATCTATATATATTGTTAGGTTGTGGACGAGGTGAAAAGACACAAACAATAGGCTAAACTTAAATTAACAACGTATGTCTACTTCTAAATTCAAAACGAATGTCTACTTCAATTCTAAAACATTCCAGGTTCAGGGAAACTAGAATACAAATTATTAGTTCAATTAAATTAAGTATTAGAATATAAAAATAAATCAAAGGTTCATCAGGACGAGAAAAGAATATATAATGCACTGATATTTGGCTTAATAGTAAAGAGAATAATTCACTCAAAGATATGCAAGTAAAAATTACTTAAGTATATATCTTTACTGAAGTAATGCAAGGTTTTACTAGTTAAATCACACCACTTAATATTTGATAAAGATCACTGACAATGGTTAATATCTGTTGCAATCACTTAAGGAAATGCACACAATATCAATACACGTAATTAAAACTAAATTTAAATGTGAAATAAGCTATATAAACTACACTTGAGAAAATATTCCTTCTGAAAATACAATAATAAGGTGTAACTCAATGATAATTAATTATTAACTTATAACTAGTACACAAAATATCACTAAGAATAATAAGTAGGCTATAATATGTGACACACTTAATTATATACTCAACTCCTCCATCACAGGTAAGGATTTTCATTTCAGACTGCTTTATCTTTAGATTGTAGTAGCCTGGAGAGATATGTCCCTTCCCTGTGTATACTGGTAAACTATGTACAGGGCAGGAGAAGAGAGGGACAGACGAGATGCTAATGTCAGCTGGTCGAGAGTCGATCTGGGTCCCCGTGAGAGTGGGCCGCACATAATATATAGGCTCACGGTAGCCAGAGAGTTCTCTAAGCAACGCTGCCACACCAGACAGATAGGCGCGTCACTGTACGGGAAGCAGATACGTGAACAAATATGCAATCTCTATTCACACTTACGAATCAAGTGACTTTCTCTAAAATGCGTATATTAACTATGTCACTATTGAACTTATTTTACTTATTTATTATTTTAGCTCACATTACATAACACCTCCCCCATAAAGAAAGAAATTTACAGGGGAAATTGATATTACTTTAAAACAATTAGGCAACAATCTAGACAAGCAATCTGCAATCACATTTTCCTTCCCTTTAACCCGTACTCTACCGTAGGATACAGTAATAAAAGTCCTCCCCCAGTCCCAGGCAATGTGGCAAAAATGGAAGGAGAGACAACCTTTCCTCCTCAAGAGTGAGGCAAGACTGGCCCTGCACCCTTCAGCGGGCCTTATATATGCTGTGAGAAGTGTTGCCAACACGGGAGTAGTGCTCACACGGTCGTGGTAGCTGGTACAGGGTTGTACAGGCAGTTACAAGAAAAGTACATTACTGACGACTATATCCGTCGCTGGGACTGGGGAGTTACTTATCTAATGATGACTATAGTCGTCTCTGGGATTGGAGGGGTTAACATGTCTTATATCTAAAGGATATTCTTGAAGATGCAAACTCCACCTGGTCAGTCTCTGATTTTTATTTTTAAATTTACTACCAAATTTCAGTGGGTTGTGATCATTATAAATGACAATGGCCTGAACACAAATAAAAAGAAAACTGGTGCAATCCCAAAATCAGAGCCAAAAGGTCTTTTTCAATAGTGAAGTAATTATTTTGGGGTGGAGTCAACTTCTTGCTATAATAAGATACAGGATGCTCAATACCTTGGTCATCCTCCTGCAACAAAACTGCCCCAGCTCCTGTATCGCTAGCATCCACAGCCATTTAAAAGGATTTAGCAAAGTTTGGGGTGGAAAGCACTGGTGGACTCAACAGGATAGCTCTGAGTTTCTTGAAAGAGGATTCACATGCTTCATTGCACTCAAATTTAACTCCCTTTTTTAGAAGATCTGAGAGTGGTGACACAAAGATTGAGAAATTTAGAACAAACCGGCGGGAGTATCCTACCATACCTAGAAATCTTTGCAATTCTTTCCTATTCTTAGGCCTAGAAAGATCACTTATCACCTAAACTTTATCCCCTGGTGGCACAACTTGTCCATTACCAATTACATAACCTAGATACTGGACTTTAGCTTGACCAAATTCACCTTTTGATAAATTTGCAACAAGATTAGCCTGAACCAGACGATCAAGAAAGTTACTGTCATGGCATAGGTGATCTTTCCAGGTGTCACTAAAGATCATTACATCATCAATATACACAACACATCCTTCCAAACCCTCGGTTACAATGTTTGATGAGTTTTTGAAATGTCGCAGGTGCATTTTCCATACCATACGGCATCACAGAACATGCAAAAGTTTTACCAAGAGTCACAAAACATGAGATTTCCCTAGCAACGCTGAATCATAGGTAGGCCTACTTGCCAAGATCCCTTTAACAAGTCAAACTTCTGATATACTGTGCCTTTCCAATCTTTTCTATACAATCTTCCATGAGAGGTATTGGGTAGGTGTCTGTTTTGGTTATCTAGTTAACACGTTGGTAGTCAATACAGAGTCGTTGTGATCCACCTGATTTGGGGACCAACGTGACAGGAGAACTCCACCACTTTGGCAGGGCTCAATCATCTTGTGGGTGAGTAGGTAGTCAATCTCCTTCTGAATCAGGGGAACCTTTAAGGGATTCACACGGTAGGCTGGCAGCTTAATTGGCTTTGCATCTCCAACATCAACATCATGCATCGAAATGGTTGTCCTTCCTGGAGGATCTCGGAACACTTCATGATATTTCTGGAGTAGAGCCGTGCATTCTTGCCTCTCCTCAGGGGTTAGATGAGATAACTTAGTCTCCAGATCACTCATGATAGCAACATTCTGCCCCAGGCTATCGCTCAAGTTCATACTGCATGGGAGTGCCTCACTTTCGGGGTCTTGAGGAACAGCTACAGTGCAGATGGGTTTATCAGGGTCTCTCCTGTGGTACAATTTTAGCATGTTGACATGACAAAGTTGTTTACTCTTCCTACGATCTGGCATGGCGATAACGTAGTTTACATCACTGGCTTCTTCTCCACCGTGTACGGTCCACTAAACTTGGCTTGCAGAGGTTGTCCGTGTATTGGCAGCAGAACTAGGACTTGATCACCTGGCTGAAACTGGCATACTCTTGAGTTCTTGTCATACCATGTTTTCATCTTCTCCTGTGCAGTTCCAAAATTCTCTCGAGCTAAACGGAACATTGTTGATAACCGCTTCTTAAATTTTGCCACTGTTCCAGCAGGTTGACGTCATCCGATTCCGACAGCCAAAACTCCTTCAACAACTTGAATAGGCCCTCTAACTCATGTCCGAAGAGTAGTTCAAAAGGTAAGAAGCCTAGTGATTCATTTGGAGACTCTTTTGAAGCAAACAGCACAAAAGGAAGACCTTTATCCCAATCTTTCTGATTTTCCAAACAGTACTTCCTCGGCATACTTTTAAGTGTCTGATGATATATCTCCAGAGCTCCCTGTGTAGAGGATGATATGCAGAAGACGTGATCTGCGTGATGCCCAACTCTTTCAAAGACTGCTTAAAACATTGGACATAAAATTGCTCCCTTGATTTGCCGGTACTTCCTTAGGCAATCCAAATCTGGTGAAGAACCCAAGCATTTCTTTCACTACATTCTTCGCCGAAATATTTCTGAGAGGGATTGCTTCAGGATAACGAGTAGCCATATCAATAAGTGTCAGCAAATAGGAAAACCCTGAAGAAGTCTTGGGAAGAGGTCCTACAATATCAACCAACACCCGAGTGAATGGCGCCTCAAAGGGAGGAATGGGAACAAGTGGTGCAACTTTCTCTTTTTTATTACACTTCACCACTATTTGACAGGTGTGACAAGATTTGCAATACCAGGAAACATCCTTGAAAATACCTGGCCAGTAAAAATGCTTCAGAATACGGCTGCAGTCTTCCTCACTCCCATGTGTCCTGCCAAACTGGAGTCATGAGCCACCCTAATGATATCCTGCCTACAAACTCGAGGGATGACTATCTGATGCACAACCTCCCATTCACAGTCTGCTGATGACGTTGGGGGTCTCCACTTTCTTATTAATACTCCTGACTTAAAATAGTAACAAGTAGAAGCACTGACTGACTCTTCCTCACTACAAGCAGAACTAGCTAAGCCTTCCAACTCTGGGTCAGCCTGCTGCAACTCTACCAACTCACGAGGGGACAAATTATCCACACTACGGGGACCTGCCTCATCCTCTGACTGGTTTAAATTCGAAAGGAATGTATCAGCCAAGAGAACTCATCATCTTTATCACCCTCTAAATCACTAGTAACTTTAGATTTAGCCCTAGTAACAGCACATGCAGGAAACACATCAGGGGAACCGTCCTCGACTCCAGCCACCGGCTCACTAGACAACCGAGGAGCTGGACAAATCCAATCCCTAGCAATGTCGTTGCCAAGGACAAAAGTCACATCAGACATAGGGAGTATCTCAACCAATCCTACCATAACTGGACCTTGAACAAAATCAGACTCTAGATCACTCTGCACAGAAGGAAAGAAATAATTACCCCCTAAACCCTGCAACATTACAGTTTCACCAGAGGAATGATTAGAGCCTAAAACACTGGTCACTAGTAGGGATTGGCAAGCACCTGTGTCTCGTAAAATGTTAACAGATTTCCTGTCATTGCCATTAAGTGAACTGACAAAACCATCAGACAGGAAATTTGCATAGGAACTCAAGAGTGTCACTCACATCACTGCTCAAAAGAGGAGCTTTATCAACAGAGCTAACATTACTCTCCAAAGCACTCAAAGCAGGTGAAACAGAGTAATTTATAAGACATTGGGAACCAACTGACTGAACATTTGCAGGTTTATTATTAGCATCACGCTGTTTCTTAAAAACAATTCTCAGCAATATGACCTAGTCTACCACAATAATTACACTTCTTCTTAGATAATTTAGAAGCGGAACTAGTATTTTCTTCCTGAGAAACATTATCTTTACTCTCCTTCCTTTCACTTGTACTCTGAGAATCGGCTACATATTTACTATCATATCTCTTTACTTTATTACCTGTATAATGTTTGTGAGTGAGAACATCAGCTAAAATTGCAGCATCAGAAACAGTTTCTACCTTTTATTCATCAATATATAAACTTACATCCTTCCTGATACATCTTTTGAAGTCCTCCAATAAGATTAAATTTATCAAAGTCAGCATTTACATTCTTAGAGTTTAACCATTGATCCAACAAATCTTCTTTAATTTTGGCATACCCAACATTAGCTTGCTTATCTTGCTTATAAGTGGTCCTAAATGTAGCTCTGTAGGCTTCAGGAACAAGCTTATAGGCCTTATGAAACAGGCTCTTAACTACATCATAATTATCAGATTGATCCTGAGACAAAGATGCATAAGTGACTTGAGCTTTACCAGTGAGTACACTCTGAAGGAGTATTGGCCAATACTGTTTAGGCCATTTGAAACCTGTAGCTTTCTTCTCAAACAATTGAAAGTATTTAGTTACATCAGATTCATTAAAGACAGGAACAAGTCTAACGTTTTTGGTTACATCACCATTATCAGCATTAGATGACCGAATTTCATACGGTACTCATGGTCTAACTTAGCAATTTCAATTTTTGCCTGTGTTTGAGCCTGTGCCTGTTGTGCCTTTTCTGCCTGTCCTTGTTGAGCACGAGTCTGTGCTTCAGCTTCCTGAACACGAGCCTGTGCTTCAACTTCCCTAGCACGAGCCTGAGCCTCAGCTTGAGCTAACTGATTCTTTGGCAAGTTCATTATGTTGGTCCATGTCAACTGGAGGAGTCATATCAAATAGTTTTGCTTAATCATTGCAACAATTTGATCCTTAGTGGCACTAAGAGGAGAAGCAATCTCCAGGTACTGAGTAACAATTTTGAGTTAATTTTTATTTCTACTTTCTACCTCAACAACTGTCTGAATACCGTCCTACAATATCCCCAGTAGACATTATGAAATATGAATAAATCACAATCTATACAAATATTATTAATATATTCTTATAACAAATCCTGAAGATCCTGGCAAGGTCGCCAATGTTAGGTTGTGGACGAGGTGAAAAGACCAAACAATAGGCTAAACTTAAATTCAAAACGAATGTCTACTTCAACTCTAAAGAATCTAGGTTCAAGAACACTAGGACAAAAATTATTAGTTTAATTAAATTAAGTATTAGAATATAACAATAAATCAAAGGCTCATCAGGACAAGAATAAGAATATATAATGCACTGATATTTGGCCTTAACAGTAAAAGAATAATTCACCCAAAAATATGCAAGTAAAAATTAATAAAGTATATATCTTTACTGAAGTAATGCAAGGTTTTACTAGTTAAATCACACACTTACTCATATTTTCTCAAGATCACTGAAAATGGTTAATATCTGTTTAATCACTTAAGGAAATGCACAAAATAGTAATAGAAGCAATACAAGTAATTAATACAATTATTTAAATGTGAAATAAGATATACAAAATATCACTTGAGAAAATATTCCTTCTGAAAATACAATAATAAGGTGTAACTCAATGATAATTAATTGAGATGGAGAGACTGTGTAAGAAAAGCTTTGGATGATAGAGTAATGACTATAGATCAGGCAGGGGAAGTGGTGGTGGACAGGAGTGAATGGAGAATGCTTGTGAATAGTTGAGTGAACACGTGGTCATTTGTAGTACGGGGTCGGGCGCAAGTTGGACTAGATAATAGTCCATCAGGCACCTGGCCCGGGGAGACGATTAATATGAAGGGTGCGCCTGGAAGTGTGGTGGGAGGGCCCTTCGGGGATCACGGTGTCAGGCAATAGATAGATAGATAGACACATTATGTGGGAGTCAGAAAGATTGTGTCTGTTAGATAGATTGTATGTACTTAGTTTTCTGTTCATTAAATATAACTCGTTGTTTCCCATTCATTCGTTTTGGAGAGGTCCTGGTTCAGAGAAATCGCAGTGTTTAATTGGGTATTAATAATATCAGGCTGTGTGAAAGAACTACTAAATGTCAAGGAACTGTGGAGTGTTGGATTTATCTGCGTATGAATGTATATGGTTATGAGTGATAGATCGGAGATCAGTGATATGAATTAGGAACAGAGTTGAGGCCAAAACTGATCCCCGATTAACGCCAGCATTTATGGAGTAAAATTGAGGATAGAGGATCTACCATTACAAGTGTGTTTCTGTTTTGAAGATAAGAAGAGATTAGTTGAATTGGTGTTGCAAGACCGTCGTGAGTAACATTTTCGACAATAAGGATTGATGCCAGACTCAGTCAACAGCTTTTGAAATATCCAATGCTATTCCATGCGTTTCATAATGTTGGTCTGTAGCTTGGTTAATTTGATGAGTCAGAAGGCAAACCAGGTCTGCAGTTGATCGTTCATGTCTAAAGCCATACTGCCTATCAGTTATTAATTTACTGGTCTCTAGATGCTTGATTAGCAAGCACTAAGGAATATTTTTGTAGTACCATAGGTGGCATTTTATCTGGACCAGGAGCGTTATCTGCTGAGAGGTTCTACAGAGTAGCTATAACATTGGAAGGAAGTCTATCAATGATATGGGTACAGACTATCTCAATTAATCCTTGTAGCTACTCTCTACCCTTCCTAAGCTTCATGAATCGTCTAAATGCGTCTGAAATAAAAACAAGAAGACATCACCGGTACCGAAGGGGCTAATGAGGGGATTCAAATTGAGTACAGGATTATCTAGGTTTCTTTCATCTGAGGTTGTGTTAGTGAAGCAAATATCAGCGAGAAGGTTGGTTTTACCTTGAGAGTCACTTACAAGATTGCCATCGGGAGATTTCAATGGTGGAATGGATGAAACAGTAGTGAAAATAGACTTGAATGAGTTAAAAGTTGACCAACATATATTGTTTCCATTTGGATTGCTTAGTAGTTTGCTTGTTTGCTTGTGAAGAAAGTTTGATATACTTAGAATTAATACAAGTTTGGCATGATTTCAGACGTTTTTGTAATAATTAAAGGCTTCTTGTGTTTTTGACTTGGTGTAATCATTGAAAGCTTATATTTTTTGCTCACTGACTCTAGCACAATTGTGGTCAAACCATTTAGGAGATTCATATATTTTAGAGATGACGGGGATCAAAGAAAATTAGCCAAGACATACACAGAACCGGCTCCCGTATGTAGAAGAGCCCCAACATCAACCTGTAGGATTGCCTCCATCAAGAACAAAAAGAAAGGAAAGTATAAGTTTACCATTAACACCTTACGAGCGGCCTATGCGGTTTATTTATGTGTACCGCCCAGCGGGGTGTTTTTAGCCAAAATAGGGCTGTTTACGTGATCATTTTCATGCCTAAATAAGACCCAGAACGTAAAACAAGTATCTATCCCTGAAAGGGCATAAACAGAGCTTTCGAATGACACCATAACGATCCTTGTATGATGGATAGTTTTCTTGCAATAACCGTGCAACGCGAGTGCAAAAAGCAGGTAATTCGGTACTTTCGGTACATAATTGAGTATGTAGCGAGTGAGAGAGACCGGAGGGAGCTGAGATTTGTGTCAGTAGGTTCGCCGCGGTGGTCTGGAGCAGTCATACGCTCGCTACTCTCCTGCCACCACTTGTCTCTCTCTCTCAGCCACATTACGTGCTGAAATTGCCACTCGACCTATGTCGAGCGCCGCCACATAGTCCAGCTTTATTTAACTCGACTTAAGTGGTGAGCCGCTTTTTAAGGGTTAAACAAGAAACCAGTCTACCTCAGTGCCCCCTATTACCACCAAAATGTAAACTAAACCTACTACCTGTGCGGAACAAATACACGACGCTCCCACACGCTAATCCTTTCCGGCCGAGGAATCAAAATTGGCCGCTGCCCACCAGGAGTGAGAATTCCCAACCAGAACCAGATTTAAACTACGACGAGAACTACTTTATGGCATTAAGACATCAACCTCCTCAATTTCCACACATCTACCCTGACGGAAAAAACCACCACTACAACTACGAGGACAACCAACAACGATAAGAGCAATATTCAAACTTGTAACAAAAGCATTGCATAATACATAACAAAAGTTTAAGAACCATCATAACTGTAAATTAATTATCATTCATTTATACAAGCTTTCTAATACTTACTTCTAATATTAATAAATAAAGAATACCATTACCTATGTAACCTTATATGTACTATATTTTTAAGACTTTAAATAACCAAACAATAATCCAAAACCTGTAATTCACATGCCTCTCATCTTCTGAAACGCACAAACCAAATACCAAATTAAAAACCGAATATTACCTGCCTGAAACAAGATATTGTTAGGCAAAGTTGACTCCACTTTTGGGTACTTCTCCTTTGGGCGAACGTGCTTAATAGCTGGGTCAAGTCAACTCGGAGAATACTTCCGTATGGGGTTAGCCTAACTCCCCTTAAAAAGTATCTGCAAGCTGGTTTGTGTGCAGTGACCAAGAACGAGTGTAGTAGGCGAGTTAGAAGTGACCATTCCTGTTGTCAACAGGCATTGGACCATACTCAGTCGCCACGTGTGACCAGATCTCTCACGGCTACTACTTCTATACTCCACCCAAATTAAGTTCCTCTCGTTTGATCCTATTGTTTTGATAATTATTGCGAAGGTTATAATTATAAGATATGCCAAGTGTTCAAATTAACGTCCAATTAAGAGATTATTTATTCTCGCCTTCTAGCAATCGTCACTCGTGTTGAGAGAACAAAACATATTCTATATGTGGGATTGATATATCTATATTCCTTGACATATAATTTCTTATATTTCATATACCGGTATGGATTATAGATATTATTATGTTCCTTCCAACAACCAACTATACTCCTAAAATCGATTAATTAAATTTACAAACACATGTGGCAGTCCGTGGATTCGAACCCAGGACGCTCACACCGAAAATCAACACCTTATGCATCGCACCACGAAGACAGGTAAAGGATGGTGGACACTGCCTACGATTTATTATGCAACTTCGAAATCCTGCATATCAATCTAAGCATGTACACACATCCCCAACTGCAACTCACGTAGGCTATGCATATGTGAATGGAAAGAGCATTCGTTATATATATATATTCGCTCGGGAAATATACATACACACTACACGTAAATACAGTGAACACTCTATCAGATCTTATTAGCTGGGTACGTAATTGTATGTGTAAGTGTCCACAGAGAGTGTTTATCATCAGTCTCTTAGTATGACTATTTTTATATTTGTGCTTCCTGACTTCAAACTCTGTTTAAGCCTTCTTTTGAGTTAAAAATAAACTCCTGTCAGTATCGCGTCGCGTTAATGCTTCACAGCGAGATCATCAGCCTTACACACAGGCTAATATAATTTATTACCAGTTCATTGAATTTATATTCATTATTGTAACTCTATGAGTTAATTTAGATGAATGTAATCTATTGTATTGAATTAACGTCAAGTTATTCATAGTTCATCTGATATCCTAATCTCCACATAATCTTATCACTGTGTGTGTGTCTCTTCAGTATTATTACCTACCTCATTCACTCGCTACCTCGCATTTATTATTCCTCAAGATATCAGTTACTCTTATTTCGAGGACTAATCTCTCTGTGCATGTATATGCACTGTTATTATAGTTATCATGTGTATACTTGTGTTATGCTATTTATTTATTACCATAATTATAATTGATTCCTGTGAATTATGAACCAGGAATAGTAGTATTCATACTATGATTCTATTGATGATAACCTTAGCGTATTTTCTATAAGTATAGCTCAAACATATTCTTGTGCCCGTGCCCATAGCTAATAAGAAATAAAACTTGTGTACCGAAACTTTGTATTCTGTGACATTGGTGGAGATTTGATTGATATAAGAATTATATACTGTATAAAAAAGTCAGCTGTGTTCCCGTTGAGTCTTGTAGTTTCTGAGCTTTCCTATGGTGGAAATAATGAACTAATATAAAGCGACTTAAAAATTATAATGTCGCATAACACTGACGGCAGCGATGTCCTCAACACGGCATAGCGACTTTGATTTTTTAATTTACTCAATCTACCCCAATACACGAATCATCATGGCTGGTAAATCACTCGAAATTGTTTATTTTGAGCAAGAAAATCATGACATTGCTATTTATCTTGAAGTTGTGAAAAGAGTCTTGGATATTGTGTTCAAGGACAATGATACTTAAAAAATCCACGCTGTTGTGATGAAGTTGGGCCGGCAAACGTCCTTTGTGTCAGGCTATGTGAGTGATAATCCAAAATTGACCTGGGCTGAATTTTGAGAACTACAACCAAGGCAGCCATTAACCTTTCTCTTGGGGAAATAATTGCTAAGCAACAATTTCACAGTTTTAAGTTTACAGGAAACTTAGATCACACTATCAACCAGTTGAATGAACTGGTAGTTACAATATTTCCATTGACAATACTGTAGAAAAAGAAGAACGTGTGTTTAATGCGCTGTTAAGAATATTACTCACGTCAGTACGAGATTACTTCACGATCAGAGAGCCCAAGGGCTATGACAAGGACTTGCCTATTGTCCGGCGGATCTTGGCCCTACAGAAAAACCGAGAGAACACCAATATCGCCGCCATAAACCGTGCCAACATCCAACCTCAGCCTTTTTCAACGCCTTCGTCAGCATTTGCCACCCTCTTTGAAAGGGTAACTGCAGAGAACTACGAAGCTCCTGAAGAAACTGTGCAACTGAAGGACTCCTGCATCACTCATGATAACCCAGATTGTTAATCCGCCCCCGCCCACCCATCACCAAACCGGTGGGGACCCGTGGTGGGACAAGCACAGATAAACCCCCATTTATCATCACCTAATAAATCAAGGTGTTAAATCAAGATTTTTGATTGCCAAGGGTTCATCCCGTCACTTCTTTTCTCCTCTTACTATAACCAACACCAGGCCACTTTTTGGGCCTCTTCAACCATTCCCCAGTGTTTCAGTTGATGCTAATAATGCCCTAATTCATAATCAGGGACAGACAGCTCCCCTCTACGTAGCCACTAACCTTCCGAATCACGGCCACCACCATCCATTCATTATTTGTCCATCTGGTGAGACCGATTGTGATGGCTACTTAGGAATAGATGTACCAAGCACCTTACATACTTCCATAAACTGCGTCAACACAATACTAATTTTCGACCATAGGCCATCCAAAATTACCTACCCCAACGAGCCTAAATTCCTCAAACCAGTTCACACCATCAAAATTCTCAAACTAGGTCAATACCAGAAGGAGTAACTATAGTCAAGCTACAATATCATTATCTTGACAATGACCTGTCCTCTTCCGACAAAGTTTCTCCCCCATTCCTGATGTACCCATACCCTACGGCCTCGCAAAATCTATCATCAAGACTTGCCGCGCCTGTACTCGGGTGAGACAAGGCATAATGAGAACTCATGCATATATACAGTCAGCTATGTAACGCCGGTTCCCAAAATCTATTGATGACAATATAACCATGCTAGCTGACCCAGATAATAATGCCACATGCCTTGCAACTAATAACCAAAATTTAGGTTCCACGAGTCATTGCCTTTTTCCCCAATTCCCCCATCACCCCTCTTCTTATTCTACCACAGACACCTTTTCCAACTATTGCTAACATCGCCACTAATTCTCCTCCCCCTCCTCTCTCGACATCACATCACCACCACCACCACCACACTACTATCGATTACCAAGGTAAAAACCGTTTTCAGATACTCACAGACTCAGATGACAAAGAGGAAACAGAAGAAGTTCTGCGCGTGGGAGACTCGATGATACGTGGTCAGCTCACAGAGTTTTGCGCCAGGGCACCTAAGACCAGGAAGCGTTTTTGTATCCCTGGTAGTGGTGTGGACGACGTAGTTGCTGCAGTTGACGAAGTATCAAAGCTTGCCCCTGCTAATAAAAGGTACGTCATCCACGTCGGATCCAACGATGTACAGCGAACCCAGTCGGAAGATTTGCTTTTAAAGTACCAGCAGCTAATCAAGTCGTTTAAGGGGAAATTATCAAGGATCATCGTCTCAGGAATTGTCCCTTAGCTCGGTGTAGAGAGCCGATTTTACAACATAGCCACCAGCACAACTCGTTGTCTAGCAAACCTCTGCAGGAAGGAGAACGTGGGATTCGTCGACACCTGGTCCAATTTCTACTACGATGACTTTTGTTTTCGGACGATGGAGTTTATCTGAACCAGGTGGGAGCAACACGTTTTGGGCTTCTTCTCAACGATGCGGTGAAGGATTTTCAGAGAAGAAAATCGACCTCAGCACAGGACAACCAGGAAGGAGGACCAAAGACAGCTAAGGATGGAACACCTGCAAAGGAATTACATGCTAATCCGTCAAGAACCATGAATTTGGATAAAGCTCCACCAACACGGGCCCAAATTTAAAACTGGCCAGGGGATAACGACCGAGGACAGACATGAATGTAAATGTAGATAGAACCGAGAGCCAAAACATTTTATTAAACGAGCATTCCGAGAGTTCCAAAAAATAGCAACTTTAAAGGTTTTCTATGCAAACGCTTTGTAGGCAATACACAATACATTTTCAAATTTAAGAGGAACTAGTGTTTACAGAAAATTATGATGTTATTGGCATAACAAAATCTTGGCCTCAATACAGAAGATAGAGACTTTTTTAGCAGAGTATTTCCACTTCCCGGTTATGTAATGTTTGAAGAAATGCGTGAATAAATAGCAATGGAGGTGGCATTTTTACTTTATATCAAAGAAAGTTCTTAACCCGAACCCTCTTGTCAAAACCTCAAATTGTGAACGTCGACACATCTTTTGTGCTAATAAATCTAATAAATTAAAGGTACAAAAAATAATACTTTCAATTAATATAACAGACCTCCAGCTCAATCAGTGCCAAACTGAATGAGAAATTTATGAACAAATTGCAGATAGTAAGTAACTCACAAAATACTATAATTTTTGGCTACTCTTTAATTTACCTGGTGACCAATGGGGTGATACTCTTACTTCACACTCCGGAAATGACTTGTATGCAAACTTGCAAGAGAGTTTGCTCATATCAATTTGTTCGATCGCCGACAGTGGTAATAACGTTCTTGACCTTGTACTTGCAACAAAAGAAGAATGATAGAGAATTTGAATGTTGGTGATGAATTCAGTAACAGCGACCATCATTAACAATAACTTTCACTTTAAAGTTTACTAGTAACGAACCAAATAGCAGCATCGCACGTTCACCCACCGCCAATGGCCTCTCCTCTCATATTAACTACTGACCAAACCTATTGAACAAGCCTAAGTCTTTTCTTTCCTAAGTGACCTAGAGCAGCTGGTCAAGCAACCCACCCGTATCCTGGATCGCTTCGGAGATCGACCAGAACATTTCTTGACTTATTTTTGACTTCTAACCCCATTCTTCTAATTACTGTCAATATTTGTTCTCCTTTGGGTTCCTCCGACCATAAACTTATCCTCCGTGCCTGTCCCTATCTCTCCAGTATCGGTCAACGCAATCATCCCATCCGGCGTCACTTGTGGCACTTTGGCGCTGCCGACTGGGAGGCTCCTTCCGGCTTATTTCTTTGAATTACCCATGGAATGAATTCAATGCTTCCGTGGCCGAGCGACAATCGAGAGTGCTGAACGCATTAAACCAAGGTAATCCTCCTCGGGCATGGAAGCGTACATTCCATTTTCTTTCTCTCCAGTCTAATGCAAAACAAATCTTTGGTTTACTCACGCTTATTCTACTGCGGATCGCAAATGGGGAGGAAGCATTTCAAATGGTAACCGACGCCTTAAAACTCAAGAATCCTCATTCTACCTATGTTTCCTGCCCGGAATCAAGGCCACAATTTGTTCTTGGACTTGCCAAGCACTCTTTCATCAATACTAAAATGCCACGTGAATTATCCAAACTCTACTCCAACTCTCTAAGACTCTTCCTAAGCTTTCTGGCATCTAGGCAAAAACCTCTCAAACAATGTTTCTTCCTCGTTTTTTCACTCCCTCCCCTTTTCCACTTTGGATGGCACAACCACACTCTGGGACAAAGCTTGAACTCTTCGCTCAAAATGTTGCTAGAAGCTCCACCTTGGATGGTTCCCGGTGCTATTCCTCCCGTTCCATCCCCCTCTCGTTTTACTTATGCCTAATATCCTAATCTGTTTGTACAGATGTACTTTCTACCCTCTATGGGCTTAATACTAAGAAGGCGTACGGTTCGGACGGTGATTCCCTCCTGTCTTACGGCCAAAAACTGTGCTTCTGTGCTGACCCCCTGCCAAGGCAAACTCTTTTGACTCTGGCTCTCCTTTAATGTCTTCCCTTCGTTTGCGGGAAGTTTGCTCTTCATTCAACCTTGTCCCAAAGAAGGGTGACCGGATCTCAAGCCCTCTAAACTATCGTCCAAAATGTTCCTCATCTCTGGGTATTCTCTAAAGTGTTTTTAAACTATTTCATGGCTTCCACATTCTCTTCCTCATCATCTGCTCTCAGATCCTTAAGGTCACTCCGTAAACTGGTGATCTTCTTGCAATTTTACTAACTCTTGGTTCCATCCTACGTTTTGGACTTCGCGTGAGACCTTTTCTATTGGCAACTAGACCCTATCAAGGCCTTCGATAGAGTCTGGCACAAATTTTTAATTTCTAAACTACCCTCCTTTGGTTTTATATCCCGTTCATCCTGTGGCCTTTGTCTCTAATTTCTTTTCCGGGCCATTCCATAGACTGCAGTTTGTGGACCCGCTTATCGCCCTCAACTATTCCTCATCCTATCAACTCCGCGGTTACTCAGGGCTCTGTCCTATCTCCTATTTCTCTTTTCTAATTTTCATAAATGATCTTCTCACCTGTTACCTTACAGTTTCATCCATTCATACGCAGACGACTCAACCTTACACTACTCAATTAGTTTTTCCAAGACCATCCCAGCCAACACTCCCTCAAAAGCATAACGTACATGATTCCATAAAACACTTAATATTCTGATCTAACTAGCACTACTATTTCTAATTAGGGCAGAGAAAACTTTGTTGCCTTTATTAATGCTTCTAAAACCCAATTTCTCGAAATCTTACTACACGTTGGGAATTCCCAGAGGAACTATCCCCTATGCCCCTTTCGCACTGGTGAGACAAGGTCACGATTTTCCGTCCTGCCGAACCCAATAAATTGGCACATTTCGTGACCTGTCTCAACACCTCTCAATACAAACTTGTTTGACAGGGAGGGAAATCTCCAAGGCCTCTCAGGCCTCGCAAGGGCCCTCGCGAATCGGGTCCCGCACAAGGTTCGCACCAGTTCACAAAATTTTTGACTAGAGGACTACACGATGATCGGTTACCCTCGCAAGCATCGTCGAGCATCGCCGAAAGGGGGTTCTCGAATCATCCTGCGACATCCGGCGAGACAAACATTCGCGGATGGTTTTGCGGCACAAAAAAAAAAAAACTTTGCAACGCTGCATGGATATTCACCCATACTTCTACTCACGTCGACCGATGCTCCTCAGATATTCCGGGAACATCGACGATGCCAAAGAGCACCTTCGGCCGATGCTCTCAGATGTTCTGGGAACATCGACCGATGCCAAAGAGCACCCTTCGGAAGATGGGTGAAAAAAAAAAAATTATTAGCCCTAATAGTGAGGATATTCCCCTTTCACCTACGGTGAAATTCCCACATAGTTTATTGTTGTTGTTTGTGGTTGATGAAATCTTATAAGAATAAACATTCCTTCCTCTTGCCGTTCATGAAAACAAAACAATATAAACACAATTATTATTGGTGCAAACCGACTGAGAGGTTAGGGCCAAATACGGTAGGACTGATGAATATGCCTTCACCTACGGTGAAACTCCACATATTGTTATTTTGTGTTGTTGTTCTTGTTGACTGAAATCATACAGAATAACCTTTCCTCTTGCCGGTTCATGAAAACCACAAACAATATAAAAAAACAAATATTATGGGTGAAAACCGACTGAGAGTTTAGGGCAAATACGGACGGACTGATGATAATATAATGCATTCACCTACGGTGAAATTCCACATATTGTTATTTTTGTTGTGTGTTGTTGATGAAATCTTATAGAATAACCTTTTCCTCTTGCCGGTCATGGAAAACAAAAAAAATATAAAAACTTATTATTGGTGAAAACCGACCGAGTAAATATTTTGCTGCGTGAATGGATTCTATAAGAGCGAAAAACTATCGTTATAGATTCTATTTCTATAAAATAACAATATATGATTGATAGAATAATCTAAACACCGCCATCCATGTTCAGCGGAACATATATATATATTTTTGTTGTTGAGAGTAAGCTAAATTTATGATATTTTTCGATAGAAACAATGTCTCCGGCGCAAGCCGGATTTCTGCTCCATACAATGCTGGCTCCCTAATCGCGTCCGCCAGGAAGAAATCGACCCGACACCTGGATGGGGATAAACGTCTTAAAACAGTAGGCTGAACGGGGCCGAACGGGTACAAGGCAAAGAGAGGGGGGGGGGAAAAGAAAAAAAAAAAAAAAGAGGAGAAGGGAGAGAAAGAGAAAACAAACAGCAGGTGGGCTCAATGTTTGCGTTATACGGCTGAACAATTGAGCCCACCTCGCTTTTTTTTTTAGTTTACACTCTTTCTCATCTCCTCCTCCTCGTTTTTGTTTAAATTTCTATTTCTCTCCCTCTCTCTTTGGCCCTTGTGATCCGTTCGACCCCGTTTCAGCCTTACTGTTTTAAGACTTTTACCCCCATTCCATGCTTCACATTTTCCTGGTGAGCTGGTAGCGCGCCAACATATATATTTTTTGTTTTGGGAGCAAGCTAAATTTGTACATTATTTGGATAGAAAAATGTCTCCGGACGAAGAATTGCCAACCATCCCGAATTAAGGGAGGGGGAGATGGGGTCGTTTTTTCTGGTCCCCCTTTCTTCCTCAGGTTTAACACCATTAGTTTTCCAATATTTTATGACATTCGGGCCCTTTAGTTTGGCGTGATATTGCCTTAATTTCCCAACTCTGCAATTTAGCATATTACACGGTACATTCGCTCAGTCCTGCTTGCGCACAGTACCTCGCCGATCTCGCCTGACGTATGTGCGATGCCAATGCCGATTTTCGATCGATGATTTTGAATCGCAAGTTTATTTGGTGCCTTAAAACATATGCCTTCGCAGAAGGTTCATCGGCGAAACCATCGCTCACTTCCCCGATAAAATCGCCGACGACATCGGCGACATCTTCGCCCAGTATAATTTGTCATCTGTTTTGTTAACGTCGAAATCGTGAAGGTCGCACGAAGAGAGAAAAATAAAATCTCGTGACTTGTCCTCAACCCAGTGGGAAAGGGGCATAAGTCTTCAACAATACAAAACAAACAATCCTTCATCTTCTCTCAATAATTCTTATTCTTTTTTTTGGTGTCTCTTCTTCTTTTCTGGCTCTCACTTGAAAGGACCATAATTACCACATCTTTACCCCTGCTCAGCTTCTTGCCGATGTGACAAGGGCGCAGTTGCGTCCTTGTATTGAATATTGTTCAACAATTATATGGGGATGATCCTCTCACACTGGCACTCCTAGGACAAAGTAGAAAGGAAGGCCTTTCGTATCATTATTTCCCATCCACTCACCAACTCTCTGTAATCTCTCTCTCTTCGCCACAATGTTGCCTACTCTAGGTCGCTATTCAAAGGTTTTTTGTCCATATTCTGGTTCAGGAGTAGTTTTTATAGAGAGGGCCTTCCTTAGGGTTAAGCGCCCCATTTGTTTTTAATTTACTCTTTTTTTCCCATTCACATTTCTACTCTTTCATGTTTTCTCCCCCATGTATGCAATAGCCTCCGCTAGCAACGGTTTGGAATGAATATACATGCTAGCTAAGATTGATATGCAGGATTCGAAACTGCATCATCAATCGTAGGCGTGTGCATCATTCTTTAAACTGTCTTCGTGGTGTAATGCATAAGTGTGTTTGATTTTTTCGGTGTGGAAGCATTCCCTCGATTCGAATCCCCGAACTGCCACAATTGGTTTTGTTTAATTTCATTAATGCGAGTTTAGGAGTAAAGTTGTTTGGTGGAGATAACAAAGAATTACTTCTTGTTCAGGAGTAGTTTTTCCTTTAGGGTTAAGCGCCCCATTAATTTACTCTTTTCATTCACATATGCATAGCCTCCGATAGCGCAGTTTGGAATTTGGAATGTACATGCTAAGATTGATATGCAGGATGCGAAACTGTATAATAAAAATAAATTTGTAGGTTTGTGCATCTTTCTTTAACTCTCTTCGGGGTGCAATGCATAAGTGTGTTTGATTATCGGTGTGAGCATCCTAGTCTCGAACCCCCGGGACTGCCACATGGTGTTTGTTAATGTCATTAATCGAAGTTGAGGAGTAAAGTTGGTTGGGTGGAGATAAGCATAATAATTTAATTCCTGGTTCAGGAGTAGTTTATATAGATGCCCTTCCTTAGAGTTAAGCGCCCCATTATTTTTCTTTCTAGTCACATATGCATAGCCTCCGATAGCAGCGAAGTTTTCGAATGAATGTAACGTAACCCACCTAAAGGTTTTGCGACAAAACTTTTAGTTTTTTCGTGTCACCTGTCTAGTTTTTTTGTACTTCACCGTCCCAAGCCCATGTGGTCGTGTCTAGTATAGACCCCGTGGTGTCTCATGGTGGGTTCACACATTCACGTATATTGCTCCCGTCAGCTCCCCCGTCTGTTGTAAACGAAGGTATATTGGGTAGTTGGCAACCGATGTACGGAAAACGTAATGGCATAGATAATACGCACAAACTTTAATGAAATTACTGCCAGTCCGGGGGGGTACTCCTCGCATGGCGCGAGTCAAACGAGTAGCCTTACCCACGTGGGTCGGGAATGTGGGGGGTGCGGCCAAGGCCGCGCGGTTTGCCTGCTTCGAGTCGAATCAGGAACGTGGCTCGCCCTCACGTATGTCCAAAGACTGTGAAACTTACTACCGACCAGAAGCCACCACGGGTCGTCTGAACCAGAGCATCCTCGTCGGACGTAGCAGCGACCACGTGAGACGAGAGCTGCTCTCGTCCAATCGGTAGAAAGTTCCCAGTCGAACTTGGAAGTATACGTTTAGTTCGGGGCCCGCATCTGGCATAAAGCGCGCCGCACTGCGGTTGGCGGGAAAGACGCTGCATCGTTGTCCTAGGGGACAACGGGACCCAGCGAGGGACCCTCCCTCACACCTCACCACACACGGAGCAAGCAACCCCAACAAGCCCAACCCTAGCCACCCTCTGCAACCCTGCCGAAAAACAATCGTAGCAGCGAAAACGACTGCACCGTATGGCTTTCATATTTTTACCACATGTACCTTACCCTTTAGGCTACCCACACACCAAAATCCCAAATCCCTCCTCCCCACCCACTCGCTGACTGTCGGTCCCGTTAGAAGGGAAAAAAAAGGAAAATCTGTTGGCGGCGACAACGACTGCACCCTCGGTTCCATTATTTGTGTGACAAGTCTCTTACCCTTCTGCCTGTCCCCCACCACACCCCCACCACCCTCCTCCCCCAACCCACTTCTATCGTATCCGTACGAAGGAAATGAAAAAAAAGGAAAATCTGTGGCGGCGAAACGACTGCACCAATCGGTTTCCATATTTGTGTGACAATCTGTCCTCTCTTACCCCTGCTGCCTTCTCCCCCCAACCACAGCCCCCCAACCTCCTCCCACCACCCACCTTCAAGCGTATCCGTACGAAGGAAAGGAAAAAAAGGAAAAATCCGTGGTGGCGAAACTACCTCACTACCTCACAATCGGCTCAATATGTGTAACACAAAGTCAATTACACCCCTCTACCTTCCCCCAACCAACCCCAACAAACCACCCTCCCACCCATACATTTTCCGATACCCTAAAAGTCTCTGTAGTCTATATTGTCTTTTCCGCTCATTTTGCGGGACCATCGGGGACCTTATGTTTGCTGGCGAGGGGAGTGGTTTTTTTTACCATTTCTCTCCCAACTTTAATATAGTTAGCCAAAAAAAAAAAAAAAAAAATATGGCACTGGCAGACAGCACCACCGTTCAAATTGGCTGGCACTCAGCGGGTTACTCCTCCAGGAAATGAATTCCTCGATGTCCTCCTCCAGGATTAATTCCTCGATGTTGTTCAATGTGCCGATGAAGGACTGGTAATGGGAATGGTGGGGGCCCAGTCCTTTTCCTGCCCTTTGTGTAAGTTCCCAGATTTCACCCCAGACCTACGTGGGTGACAAAGACTGTCTTTGGGCTGGTGTTTTGGGGTCATACGGGGTGGGTGCCTACGATTGGCCAGAACCGGTCCAGGTACGACCTAACAAATCCCAAGACATGCGGGGGCCAAATTGGTGGCGGCTCATCTACGCTGGGCCTTGAGGGGGCGGTTGCATGGGCGTGGCCTGTGTTCCCGGGGCAAATCGTGCAGCCCATGATGTCGAAACGGTGCTATGCTTAACGCACGTCGCAAACACGTACGTAGTTCAAAGTAACGACTCCATTACGTCCCCTGACGTTAACACTGGCCCCCGTTACGCTACGTCTGTCGTTAAGTGCAATAGACGTGGAAGAACGGTCGTTCAACGGCAGAACCTACTCGCGTCTTTACATAAATTGGCGATACGCCCGGAACGGGGAGCAATATACGTGAATGTGTGAACCCACCATAAAGGCCAGGTGCCCATCCGCCTGCGTATACCACAGCCAGGGCACACAGACACAGTACTCGCATATGCGAGGCGCTACCTATGACAATATTGCGGATCATTATTTCGTTTGTATTATATTAGAAGTCTCTCTCTGATGTATAATAATCAATCGATTTTCACTGCTACACTATTTGTAGATTAATTTAGCACACACACCCACCACACACATAAACTGAAGGCAAAGTTCACTGTTATAAACCCACATTACTACGCTGTTTCCCCTTATAAAACAATGTGGTGTAAATAATTGTTTTAATTTACTAATTAACACTCTTTAGATAATACAAGGTTATGTTTATAATCTGCATCATCTTACAAATCCTGGTTATAACGAGTAGTTCTTTTGCAACATCTTCATCAGGTAATATTATTAATGATAAAGAACGTGTTTTTTTGTTTTGTTTTTTGTTTTATTTATATTCCAACTGACTTCCTCTCCCTCGGCCATAGCTTGAGAGCCTTAACATTCCCCCGCTTTTACATGGAACAGTGAAGCCCCGTGAGGTCTTGTTGCCAGTCTAGGGAGTGAGACCATGTGAAGCACGTAGAGTTAACAACGAGCACCTGCCATCATTGCCTTCACATGAGGCACGGTTGCTCACTCAATGGCCCGAAACGACCCCATTCTCTGAAGCCCAACCTCGTTTCCCTGCTTCACTGTCTCACCCACTACACTCGGACTCTCACACTTACCCACACACAACGCCACCTGTTTAAGCAGATAACTCACCAGGCATTGCCCCCTATAGCATATTTGGAATATGGGAATATTCAAACAGTGCTATTTTAATCAGGGCACCAATGAGGGTATTTTATTGACGTTTCGGTGGGCTGTGGTACTGCACTGCTACCAGGTACAGCAACAAATTCCCATCCCAATAATAGCTTAATATAAAGCTAAATTTTCGTACCTGTTTCTATGAGATACTATTAGTACTATAGACAATTTATCGTTTACCCGTAATCATGATTTTAGAATTACCTTCGATGAAATTCTGATTCCTGTCTACTAATGGACATATATGGGAGTCATAACTAAACAGTATTTAGTTTACCGGGTATAGAATTTAAGTTCTATTTTACAGAATCCACACACACACACACACACACACCACACACACACCAACAGTGGTCTGTAAGCATATTGGTTAGCGCACTTGTTTCACCAAGCCAAAAGGACAACTGGGTTTCCATTCCCAGGCGGGAAAGAAAACCATTTTGGCACTTCCTGCTTTTACACAATGCGCCTCTCTAAACCTATCAGTATATTATGGCTTCTGGAATAAGAGACCCCTTACGATCGTCCTTGTTTAGTGTTGTTGGTCTATTACTAGCTGGACGGGTACCGTACAGGTCAACCAAACCACATCAAAATCCCTATATCGGCAATTTGGCTGATTACAGATTGCCTGGCATATCTGCAGCCACTCCAACCATGCCTTAACACTTCACGCAATATATTTTCAGGTCGATTTTTTTTTTTTTTTTCGGTAAAAAATAAAAATAAAAAAAATAAATATAAAAAAGCGTGAAGCTGGAATTATTGGAAACGGAGGTGATCAGAAAATCCTCAATAACTCCTTCCCACATCACAACACCTTAGTCCCATTCATTTAGCAAGGTTGCTGAATGGTGTAGTATGGTTGGGATGAGCGAGAGTGGGGTGTCGGAACGTTTACCGGTGGCAAAAAAAAAGGTGGTAATAAGGACAAATGGGACAGACCGACATAGAAGTGGAGCTAAGCGGAAAACCACGTCATAACAGGACCAAGAAATTAAACAGTATATGGATAAACCATCCATTCCTCACACCCCAAGGAACTAAGCAACCTTTGCAACTTCAAGTTTCCACATAAACTATACGCAATATATTGAAGGAGAATGGGATTATAAACGTATAACACCAGTTGTCAAGCCAAAACTAACCAAGAGGCACAAACATACCTGGAGTGATTGGGTTCGAATCCTGGTCAGGATACCTCTCTCCCAACCAAGAGTTGTGTTTATCAAGAAAAGAAAACTGTTCAAGCTCACCTACGCATGGGTCGAAGACTGCGCCTGTTGGAGGCATAGGAACACACAGCAATGCGGGGGGGGGGCAGGAAAAAAAAAAAAAGGGGTTAGTCCCTATAGTTGATATTGTTCATAAATAATATAGAATCGTCACTATACAGAGTAATACTTTCCATCATATCAACCTTGGCTAATTTCATATTAACCGAGCATTATAAAATATTTAATTTCTTTACTCATCCACTAATACCCCCTAACGTACTAAATTAACTTCGACTTAGAATTGGTCCAAATGCTATTCAGGCCAGCATGACTTTATATGAATATTACACATTAAACCACTCCTGTCTATACCATCGTTTGTTTACCTAAAAAAACAACCACCGTTTTTCGTTGAGTAACTCATCCTAGCCACTAGCTGGTGCAATATAGGATAGATCTTCCATTATTAATTTCCCCTTCCCCCCTTAGTGAATGCCATATAACTTGGTTGCGAATATAATAAATAATACCATTACCTAAACTATCATTGGGTGAATAGAGAGACCAGTTGATCAATGAGAATCAATAAATATATAATCCTTAATCCCATTAGGATTGACCTCATTTTGGATTTTTAATCGAGCTTTTCATTAGAGGGTTTATACAACTTAAGGAGGTTCTGTAGAAATTATAGGGACAAACATACTATGTCATTTTTAACCCCTATGACTTTCATATTCCCTTTCTACTCTGAATAAAATATCCTCCTTTTTTACTCTGACTATAATAAATATTATAAAGCTAGTCTGAATAAACTGTCCCACATACGCGTGCCTGAATTCCCACTAGGCCTACATACACATTAACAGAAACAAAAAATATAAAAGAAGGGATTTTATTTTTTTCAGAGGTCTGATTCTATGGTCTGCCTGGCCCATGGTATAAAGACTTATATTAATCTTGATAACCTTGAACTGGTCCTCTTCACACGGGCGGATCCCATTGACAATCATCACATCACAGCCATGTGCCTATCTAAGTATTTTTCTGATCTTTCTGTCCGTTTATTTGATCCTACTGTAGCAATCGGTATCCTATTTCACAGATATACCAAACTGTTGTCATGCTTTATCACGGAGCAGCTGTCCTGTTTTTCCACATCGTCTTTGTGGATCCCGCTTACAACTTAAGCATCTGTAGCATACCTCTCTTACTCTATCTACACTTCTAATATATGCAAGCCTAATGTTTTCCCAAGTCCCCTTTCTTTTGTACTGACCATATCATATATTTCATGATATTCACTACCTCGATAATCTTTTACTTCTGTTAAATGTTCTAACCCATTCTGGCTATAATTCCTTGTCATTTGGCCTTAGTCGTCAGGCGTTAGAATATTTAATGTTCTAATGTTCTATTATTCTGGATTGTTTTGACATTCTTTGTACCGTACCCCAATCTATGAACACTGGACAGCAACATTAAAACATAATCCATGTGAAGCCTTATTAAGAACGGGTGAAATTTTAAAATTACGTTTGTTGTTATTCACGCTTCTACTGTAGATATCTATCTAAAAACTCTGATTTCAAACAATGTTGCATTGTTTTTGGGTTTCATATCACGACTGACATGACTTCCAAATCTTTTGTATTAATAGAGTTACTTAATTCCATGTTATTTAGCCATCTAGATACCACTGATATTGTGTCTTGCCCCTGTCACCACTCAGATTGGTGAACAAAATATTTATTTTTTCTGAGATATAGCTGGTGGTTACTGGCTACCCTGGCCTTGAGTAAGGGAGATGGGTAATGGAATCAGACATCACAAGAATGCATTGAGCTATGAATCTCCTCAGACGGGAGATATATGGTGCGTAATTATTGACGAAACAAATGTTAAATTTATATCCTAAAATTTCTGTCGTTTTCCCAATGTTCACTAAACTTCATTTATTTATCTACATTAAATATCAACTGACAAGGTATGTGTATCAAATTATTTTTGGAGAGCATGAATCGTTATGAGGATCAATAATCAACCTTTTTAGTGTCATTTAAAATATTACCAATCTTTTTAGTTAGGCCTAAATCAAGGTCGTTAATGTAAAAGATGAACAATTGAGGAACTAAAACTGACCATCGTGTATAAGACCCCAACCTTCACTACACAAATCTGATTGTGGGGCTACTGTTAATGTTAATTTTTGTGTCCTACAAATTAGCCATGGTATAATTCACGTAATATAGCCCTATTCCATGAGCTGCTTCTTTAACTTAATTAGCGGCGAGCAACATAAGTCGAGTTAAATAAGCTGGACTATGTGGCGGCGCTCAACATAGGTCGAGTGGCAATTTCAGCACGTAATGTTGCTGAGAGAGAGAGACAAGTGGTGGCAGGAGAGTAGCGAGCGTATGACTGCTCCAGACCACCGCGGCGAACATACACGAATCAGCTTCCTCCTCTCTCACTCGCTATATAAGGAATGTATCGGGAAAGTGGTCATTATGCTTTTTGCACTCGCGTTGCACGGTTATTGCAAGAAAACTAGCCATCATAAAAGGATCGTTATGGTGTCATTCGAAGCTTGTTTATGCCCTTTCAGGGATAGATACTGTTTTACGTTCTGGGTCTTATTTATGCATGAAAATGATCACGTAAACAGCCCTATTTGGCTAAAAACACCCCGCTGGGCGACATATAAATAAACCGCATAGGCCGCTCGTAAGGTGTTACCTTGTGTAGCGGGTGCTCTGTAGTTTTGGGCCTTTCCGGGCGTTCTGATGCTATATCAACCATCAGTATGAAAGGAACTGTATTGCGCCGAAAAATAGTGGAAATCGCTACACATGACGCACATACATCTAGTGGCACTCGTAACACTGACAGGTTACCTCGAAGATGGTTTAGCTGATTTTGAACTTGCTCACTTTAGCGAAATATTGGTTACACTCATCTGCGCGGTGTAACTGGAGTTAGTGTGGGCCGGGAGGCCACAGAGTCGGACGTATGGATCATTACTATCCCACCATTTTCACTCGATTTCCATTTTTCACCGTTTTTGCCAGTTTTTTCAACGATGTTGCGGTCTTTAACCCTCCTCTATGGGTGCTCTGTGGCCGTTTGGGCCTTTCTGGGCCGTTCTGACTGCTATATCAATCATCAGTAAAGGAACTATTGCGCCAAAAAACTATGGAAATCGCTAACAATGACACCACATACAGCTACGTAGCCTCGTGGAGCACTGACAGTGTTACTCGAAGATGGAAGTAGCTGATTTTGCTACCTTGCTCACTTTTAGCGAACTATTGGTTACACTGTCATCCTCAAGCGCTGAACTAGTTAGTGTGCCGGGAGGCCACAGATGTCAGTATGGATCATTACTATCCCACCATCACTCGATTTCCACCTTTTTCACCGTTTTTTGCCAGTTTTTTCAACTCGACTTATGTTGCGCGCCGATCTTTACTTAAGGGTTAATCAGCAATCTTTCATGTGGATATTATCGAACTTTACAACTTGTCAATCTCTTTGAAGGTATTTTATGTCTGTTATCGATTCGTATGCTTAAAAGAAGGTTAATAGATAGTGAGACACACGCAGCCACACGGTTAAATTCCATTAAATATGATGATTAAGCATTAAACAAATGTGACAGCAGCTACTATCTTAATTTGACGTTTGTAATTTAGTCAGTAGCCAGCCCTTATCACAAGGGATAGGGAGTATCACAAGAAACACATGAAAGGAGGCAACCAGACGGCAGGGGAGAATCCATACAACAGTTCGCACACAAACATTCGGAACCTCAATTATATTAGCCCCCAGATGACTGGCTCACCTCAGATGCTAGAAACGTTCGAACAAAATAAGTCTAGTCATTTAGCTGTATAAAATTATTTTATGAATAACATCTGTGACGCCTGCAGCGAGAACGAATGGGCTCAGCCGCTCGCTTGCACTCGCTAGCACTCGCCGGGCAAGGATGGCTATAGTTCTAGAATTGTTCTTTTTCATAGTGTCGTGTTGCAGACAGTCCGTGGTGGTCTGTTTTGGTCTGTGACGCGCATTTTTATATGAGTAGACATAAGATGTTGTATTGTTGTGAGAGAGGCAGTGGGGAGAGTGTGTGCGGGGTATACATGTGCTGCCTTCGCTGTAGGGCGCGCGTGACGCTCTTGATTGGCGGTGGTTCTGGCGCTTCTGCAGCCCTGCTCCCTGGTGACGTAGCGGCCTGTGATTGGCTGACCACCATGCCTTTGTGTGTGACCTAGCCGAGGAGTTACTCTCTCAGAGCTTGCTGACATACCCTAACATATCCCTTGCACTGTCACCGACTTCTACCTATAGCACTTTCTGTCTCTCTCAACTTCTTACCACTCATTCTCTTATTAATATCAAACTCCCCTGGTTCTGCACTTTCATATTCGGCCATCGTATTATATGCTGAAGCTCTCAGTATATGTTTAGTTAGCATTTTGGAGGGGCAGTCAGTAGAGGTTCGACACAGCGTTTTGGCTGTATGCTGGGCTATTTAATGCTAGATAGGCTTTGTGTTGGTTTCCGAGAAAGGTTGTTTGTCCTCTCTCGGGAAGGTTGTAGACCGGTATGTCTCCCTGGCAAGGTGTTGAGTGATTCTGCTTGGTTATCTAAAGCTAGACTAGGGGTAGGGTTACTGTGTCATTGTCTCCGATGTGTGCAGTGTTAGCTAAGCCCTGCACGACATCGACAGGTACTGTGGGAGCCTAAGTTGTCTTCGGGTGGGTTTACTTTGCGAGCACAGCGCTGTGGTGTGAGAGGGCCATAGCCTATCCCTCACAACATAGTGCTGCCTCTTTGTGTTGACTTCTGAGGGATCGCCAGGATAGAACTAGGTATAGAGACCTAGATTTATCAAGAGAGCATCCCCGTCATATAACGTAATCTTCATTATACCACCTTCGGACAACGTTAGGCTACGAGCCACATGCTCACCCATTGTTGCCCTGCCTTGATACCCCAGCTAGACTTTATTAACTGAGCAGACACTGGTTAGAGATAAGCCCCATTATTATATGTATGCAACATTATTATTCACTGCACTTTTGAGCCGAGGTTGTTGTTGAGTTGCACAACCCTAGTAGGCTGTTGCGTTGTGTCACAAAGCATTTCTTTAGTTGTCGAGCATTACTACCTTTGCGCAGTCTTTATTATTCGCCTGCCTATTATTACTATATGTCCTAGTATTTATTGTGACCCGTATTCTGCATTAATTGTTCAAGATTCTTTACGAACATCTTCCCAGCATCAGACTTATTTCAGAAGTTTCCAGTTGATGTTGCAGGACTAGCATTGCACTTTCTTTAATACAGGAGTGCCAGTTATTTGAGTATCTACCGTAACGTTAATTAATCACGTTAACTATCTTTTCTTTGTGTAACCTAATCGAGTAATCTTTTACTGTTTGAGAATAGGCTGTTTCATCGAGCGTCAGCCTAGTGTGTGTGCACCAGTTACCGAGTCATAGGATACCTCGTTGTCCAGGCACGACTCAGGGCGGTAATGGTGTTTTGTTTTCCAGTGTTTAAGGCAGGGGTTGGATCTAGTGTTACCGTTGTTGCATTTTGCCATTATCTAGTCCAATGTTGAAGAGCCCTGTGTCTTTGAGAACCTGGATCGTAACAAATGGCGACCTAGCTCAGGATCTTGTGAACTAAGAGATAATTGCAGGATTGTTGTGGTCATTTGTTTTATTGAGGAATATAGTGGGCACGTTAATTTTTTTTTGGCAAAGTAGTATAGCACTTGAGAGTCTTCAGACATTTTTGGCAAGTGAATAGTGCTACATAAGAGTTTGGGGTACTTCTTTTCTGAATATTGTGGTGAGAAATTTTTGTGAGCATCATGTCTTATACCGGGTCAGAGGAGAATGGAGACACAGTACGTAATGTCGAAACTGAGGAACAGCAGCATGATGAAAGGGTTAATCGGGTGAACTGTGAGGAGGATGCTAGGATATTTTTGCAATGGCCTGTTACTGCCGAGCGGTTGGAGGGTATGGATCGGTACGGTCTTCAATGCCTGGCCGCAGCTATCGGTCATGCGGTTACTAGCAGCATGACCAAGGATAACTTGATAACGTGTGTACTGGGCAGGGTGACTGGTGAGCGAGATGGGTTGAGTGCTCAGAGCCCTTTGGCCATGCTTCCCCTACACTCGACTCCCAGCCATCCCAGTAGTTTGCCGACCCCGGGTACGCTTCCGCAGTTGGGTGGTGACTGGCAGTGTGGGTTGCCCCTGGGGGGACCACCGGTAATTTCAAACATTGTAGCACCTTCACCTCCTCAAGGGTTATCTCCAGAATATTGCTTCAGCTCGAATTAGCTAAGATCGAAGAGAGAAAGGGCATCAGGGCCAGGTGAGCAGCAAATAGAATTAGCCAAGATAGAAGAGAGAGCCAAGATAGAAGAGAGAAAAACTATCAGTCAGCAGCACATAGAGCTAGCAAAAATCCAAGCTTAGAGTCGACTAGGTACTGTGCCGACATGGACGTAGAGAAGTCGCGAGTAGAGGCAACGGGACAGCGACTTGGGGCTGGTAACCGTGTTCATGAGCAATCTCTCTCGCACTTATTGAAACTGGTTCCGGTGTTTGATGAGAGTGGTGTTACAGAATTTTTCGCACGCTTTGAGAAGAAGTGCCAGGAACACCAGTGGCCAGAGAATAAATGGGCAGCACTTGTATCCTCTAGATTAATAGGCAAGGGTCTTAAAGCCTACGATGCGTTGCCTATAGAGTCTTGTATTATCTATGAGGAACTCAAGGAGGCTGTCCTGAGAGCATACGAACTACAACCAGAGACGTACAGGTTGAAGTTCCGGGGTGTTACCAAGGGTCGGGAGAGCACCTTTTTGGAGCATGCCCGGGAGCTGTCCGATGCTTTTGGGAATTGGCTGAGGTCGGAGAAAGCTACTACGTTTGACGACATTAAACAGTTGGTGCTTTTAGAGCAGTTTTTCAAATGCACGGGCGGCGACCTGACGTTTAAACCTTAAAGAAAAGCAACCAAAAACTCTACAGGAAGCAGCTGAGATGGCTGACCTCCGGCTATCACTAATTCGTGGGTGCGGGTCTGCCCAGTGTAGTGAGGCAGGTAACAAGGGGCGTGACGCCCCAACCCCCCGAGTTAGTGATATACCTTATGCAAACATGTACAAGAGCCATGATACCAAGACTGACCACAAGACTAGCACCGTCCCATTTAAGAAGGGGCCGGGCCCTTCCCAGTACCCAGGGAAGCCCAAAGGGGAGTTGGAGTGTTATCATTGTCATAAAAAGGGGCACTTTGCAAGAGTCTGTCCTAGCAAACCACCTACATCAGCTGTGTCTTTGGCCTGCAACATTGGTGTGTCTCCGAAGTCATCTGAGTTTGCCCGGGGCAGTTCGTCAGAGGCTGAGGCACAGCCAATGCAGAAGCACCTGGGAGGCTCGAACCCTGCTCAGGATGTTTTTTGCGACCATAGAGGGCGGGGTTGCGTGATGTGGGCAAGCATGGAGTAGAGGTCTTGCGTGATACAGGTGCTTCCCAGACTCTGATGAAAAAACTTGACTGCTACCCTATAAACGCGGCTCGGGTGGTGGTGGTGCAGGGTATTAATGCAACTCGGTCATACCCGCTGGTGCGGTTGGAGTTGGAGGTGGATGGTGTGGCACGTGAATTGGATGTCGGGATTGTGGAGAAACTGCCAGTGGAGGGCGTCGACCTTCTTCTCGGCAACGACTTTGCAATGCCCGCTTCTGAGGTTCTACCCTTAGTCGTTGCCGAGAGGCCGGCCGACGTGAGTAGGGAAGAGCAAGAGTGGGTCGAGCGGTGCCAGACACAACCCATGGCGTGTGTTCTCACCCGAGCTCGGGCAGCTAAAGTGTCACAGCCTAGTCCTCCGTCTTCAGACCAGCGGAGGAACGATCAACAGGAGGAGGCTTAAGCTGGAGTTGGTTTTAAGAGTTTTGACTCGGCGGCTCTCCTGGGTGATTCAGTATTAGCACCATTACTTAATTCTGGAGTAGCCCCTGGGCCTGTCATCGAGAGTGACGAGGCTGGGCATGAAGAGTCTCCATGACAGCAACGTTATGTACATCGAGAGAGACAGAGGGAGCAGCCCAGTATCGGGGAAGGTCATGCATTGCTCCGGGAGCAGTTAGATCGCTTGGCACCCTCAGATATACGTCGGTTGCAACTAGAGGACCCTGAGCTCCAAACGTGTGCTAATGGAGCTGTAGAGCTCGACGAGGACGGCGATGCACAGCCAGGAGATTTTTTTTATTTAGAAGGCATCCTCTATAGGCGTTTTCAAGACCCTAAACGTAGTTGGCAAGAGGGGTCCGGAGTAGTGGACCAGTTGGTGGTGCCACGGGAGTGCAGGGATAGCCTACTGAGGTTGGCGCATGACATGCCACTGGCAGGACATTCTAGGGGTGAGAAAAATGGTGGCGGCTTTAGAAAAATTGTTTTGGTGGCCGGGGTTGAAGGGGCAGGTGGTAACCTGGATAGCAAGGTGTCATACGTGCCAGAGGGTTGGAAAACCTAACCAAACAATTCCGAGAGCCCCGTTGCACCCCATTCCTGTCAGTGGACCGCCCTTCAGTAAGGTCATCATTGATATGGTCGGACCCCTACCCCCTACTAGTGCCGGTAATAAATTTCTATTAACTATCATGGATGTGGCCACTCGTTATCCTGATGCATATCCAATGAGAAATGGCACGGCGAAAACTGTTGTCCAGAACCTGCTCTTGTATTGCTCGCGGTATGGTTACCCGCAAGAGGTGCAATCGGACCAAGGTTCTAGTGTTACATCTAATCTGTTCAAACAAACTATGATTCAGCACGGCATCAGCACCGTCGTCTCTTCTGCCTATCACCCGGAGAGTCAAGGGGTGTTGGAGAGGTGGCACGCCACGCTGAAAAGCATGCTTCGATGTTATTGCGCAGAGAACGGAAAGGATTGGGACCTTGGTCTGCCGTATGTTTTGTTCGCGGCAAGAGAAGTACCTGGAGAGAGTCTCGGTTTCAGTCCGAATGAGCTTGTTTTCGGGCATCGGGTGAGGGGCCCTCTCCACATGGTGAAGGAGATGTGGGAGGGCACTAGGCATATTGTTCTGCGAGATAAGTTGCAACCTCTTGTTCCTGAGCGACAAGAGGAGTTGTTTACTAGGCTGTGGCAGTCCGTCCGCATGTTTTTTGCTTCTCCAGGCCTGATGTACGGGGTAG
>CM064562.1:5528217-5535475 GCA_032716605.1 Paralithodes platypus | reverse complement strand
ACATTCATATTTGTGTTTATAAATCAGGTAAGGCATTCATTCAGATGTGTTATTATTAGTTTCCTCATTTCTAATTGCCACATGGTCTGTATATACCGTGATCTCGTGATGAAAAAAAAAAAAAAAAAGCAAAGGGGCAAGCTTGTAAGTGATCTGAAATTATTAATTGACAGGTTGTAAATAATAGCACTACAGAACTATTGCAATCATATGAGGAGACTGTTCATATTTTTCATTACATCAATGGTTATTGAGATCATAGTTAGCTGAATACAATTATTGCATACATGTGACTAATATTTCCAACTACATAAATTATTATGCAATAATAGTACCACTAATATATTACAATCATATGAGGGACACTTCACATTCTTTATTACATCAACGGTTATTGAGGGCATAGTTAGCTGAATACAACAGTTACATACATAATGTGTTACTACACTAATTGTTTTCACTTATCATAATGAATCAACCACATTAATGTACTAAAGTTGGACAATATATCAACTCCCACCTGATCAGCCCAGCTCATCGTGGACAAGAGCGTGTCATAAGGTGGGGGGGTGATGGGGGAGAGGGCCCGACCAGCTGTTTCAGAGGCATCGCTACCATCCTCCTCACAGTCCTCATCCTCTACCTAAGAACATACACAAAAAAGCGGTCATAAACTTCCATACTTAAAATCTTAAAGTGCATGCAAATTCATGAGGCAAGCTGTACCTCAGTATAGGCTTGAGTAAAGCACATATCGCCATACTGTATTAGTAAACCTCACTTGGGGAGTTAGCCGCGTTTTCTGGACCCCCTTCTCCCTCATGTTCTTTTGGAAACTGAATGGTATTTAGTCCTTTATCTAACACTCAGTTGTATCTTCGTTCAATTACGCAGGTTAGTAGCACCCGTCCCTCATGTTTTAAAATACGGGGGATATTTCCAGCGTGCATGTAAAAAAAACAAAAAAAGGAAAAGTGGGGAATGGGTCTGAGTAAATACAAACATACAAACAATATGTAGTTTTTGCTCCAGGGCCGATTTCCATGTGATTAGGCTCATGAGAGTTGTTTGTAATGGGGTTCAGCGAATGACTTAACCCTATCTAGGTAGTCGTTTAGAATTCTTCCCCCCCCCCCCCCCCCCCCCCCTTTGGTTTGGTCCATTAGGTTGGCGATTTTAAGACGCTTTGATCCATTAGTTTTGCGATTATAATAGACATGTTTAGCCCTATTCAGGTGGGTTTTTTCTGGGGTCTAATTTTTTTTTTTTTTTTTTTTAGTTTTTAAATATACTGTATGTATTATGTTTATTATTAAATATTTATGTTTGTATTGTTTTATTTATTTATTTTGTTTTGTTTTAGGGTGGAGTAAAATTAACTGCTTAAAAATGGCAAAATAAATAAATAAATATATAACAAATAATTAATCAAACACAATCAAAACCTCAACAATAAATAAACCAAATCACCATATCAAACACTGACATGTCTACTGGGCTCGTTTTAATCTCTATCTAAAGATAATAACATGTGTTCCTGGCCCAAATGAAGCTACTGAACAAGGTAAGTTTATTACCGTTTACAAATTGTTGTTTCTCCGAGCAGACACATACTGTAGACTTGGGCAAATTACTGATGGCCAAAATGATGTAGTTATGTACGGTATACGGTATACAGTATATTCACCCAAAAACCATCACCATATATTGCACGCACGCACCCACGCACGTGAGGGTGTGCTAGTATGTGCACAGTCTGTGTGTGTGGTGTACTCTGTGTGTGTGTTGTGCTGTGCGTGTTCATGTGTCGTATATGTGTGTGTGTTCGTATATATGAGTGTGCGTGTGTGTTTCAAGCTAAATAATGTCATATTGATATAAGATAGCCAAGGGAACCCCAACCCCCATGTTTATGTGTTAAGCCAATGACTAATGAGGAAGTAGACCCTCGGAAACCAGGAATTACAACACTAAAACACTTTAAGGTCCTGTTTACCCGGAAAGAGGAAGTGGTTGGGAGGCGGGGGGTCACTAATGGGGCTAAACACGAGGGAGAAGGGGGTCCCTTAAACCATATGCCTCCCCTTAAACCAATGACTAATGAGGAAGTAGGCCCTCGGATACCACAGGAATTACAACACTAAAACGCTCTAAGGTCCTGTGTATCCGGAAAGAGGAAGTGGGTGGGAGGCGAGAGAGAGAGAGGGGGGGGGGGGGGGGGGACTTCAGTCTATGGCAATTATATGGTAACCTTAGTTCATCTCACGTTGGGGGGGGGGGGGGGGGAAGAGATGATTAGGATATGTTGTTTAATTATTATCCAGGGGTTTTATTGTCTGTGCCATTTTCTAGCTATGCATTATTATTTTACCCCCAAAACTTAAGGTACCCCACCTCCCAAGACCCCCTTCAAACTAATTCGTTGTAGTTACTTTTTAAGCTGAATAACACTGGTGGCAGGTTAAACAAAACTTAATCTGTCATCGGATCTTGTTCATCCTTTCACGTGGAGATTATTTTAAAACGTAAGTAAAAATATTGTTGTTTACTAGAATGAAACATTAAAAACTTCATACAACAGATCCTCAAATAATTTACTTAAAAACGTCGTCTGGAAGCGTTGGCTTAGAAAACAAGAACACAGAAAGAAGCAAACTGTGAAAGGACAGAACGTGTTATATTGTGGTATCACTGAGGAGCCCTTTTGTTATTGTCGTAAACCATATACACTATATATAATATATATATATATATATATATATATATATATATATATATATATATATATATATATATATATATATATATATATATATATATATTCACGGTATATGTATTTGTAGCGCGTATGGAATCTTCTACATTACAATTGCATAAAATGTCAACAACCTAAAGCAATGACTTCAGTTGACTCCCAAACACCAACGAAAGAAATATCCCAGAAATGTTGTCAGATTTGTTTTTGATAATCATAAATTGTTGGAAAAGCGCGCGTGTGACTGAGGTTGACCCACAATGTACTTTATCCACTGCCCTACCTTTGTTGTGGGTCCATCAGGTTAAGTTTATGACCTGCATACATCTAATATAATACTAACTTGGGGAAGTTTCAATGCTCCACGAAAACTTCAATTGCTTATTTTGTTGTGTACCCCTATGGAGAGGCATATATTTTATAGTCCCTAACCTTACAGTCTGCCTTATTATATGAAGTTTATGTCATTGCTGCTCTGTCCCTTACTACTACCACTGCAATAAAACTATATGAAATATACGGTATATATATATATATATATGTGTGTGTGTGTGTGTGTGTGTGTTATTATTCACATTAATACACGTGTGTGTATGTATATTAATATCACATAGCCAGTCAGGATTTGAACCCAGACCGTCAGAAATGAGAGTTAGGGTTTGATACCACCACACCACACCCTCATTATTTTCAGAATCAAGGTTTATCCAGCATAAAGTATTTTTAATTCATCATGCATTGGTAGACCAATATTTCAGAGTAAATAAAACTAATTACTGAAGGTTTGGTATCGAATATTGACTGGTATGTAAAATTTCCAAATATGAGAATGTGTAGCTGTGTAAATATAGACATACTATAGATAGCGCCAACGAACTTGGCAATAATATTGACCCCTTAACTTCTCATAACTCAAAAGAACCTAGAGCAAACTGTCTGTAAATATCCACACCTATTTCCTGGTGGGCTCTTCCCAAATGATAAAAATGTCAGCTCGATTGCTCCCATTCATTTTGAATTATGAGAAGTTAAGGGATCAAGATTATTGTCAAGTTTGCTGGCGCTACCTATAGTCACTTCCTTTTGGCTAGAGTAGACTAAATATGAAACTTATGCCGAGGTGTGCCCGACTTAGTGTACAATATCCTTTTTTGTATTCTGTAATGTGGGTCTATAAATGGCGCGAATGGTACCAATATGGCGAAGGTTGTCAGATCTGTTAGTGTGGTGCAATGTTGTTATGAGGCATCACCCATACAAGGTGGTGAATTAATATATCACGGCGATGCTTGGAACATTATAGGGCAGTTATTCCACGGAATTTTCACCCTTTCTTGGATATAGTCGTAAACGTGTTGTGGTCAAAATAATATGTATATACTGTATATATTTATATATATATATTTAGTAATCAACTGAATGTATGTATCCCTCCCACTCTTCCTCGCTCTTGCTCTGTCTCACTCTCTCTAATGTGTGTATATATATATATATATATATATATATATATATATATATATATATATATATATATATATATATATATATAAAGAGAGAGAGAGAGAGAGAGGGAGAGAGAGAGAGAGAGAGAGAGAGAGAGAGAGAGAGAAAGAGAGAGAGAGAGAGAGAGAGAGAGAGAGAGAGAGAGAGAGAGAGAGAGAGAGAGAGAGAGAGAGAGAGCAATAACCAGAAAAGGTGAAGATGCCTTGGAATAACTGCCCTATAATATACCAAGCATCACCGTCATACAGGTATATTAATGCACCACCCGGCCGTGTATGGTATTGTTGGTGCCTCATAACAACATTGCACCACCACACTAACAGATAGATACCCCTCATGCCATTAAGGGGAGATGGTTAACTTTTTGGCAGATTTTTGCATGTATTCATTATTTTTCTAGTTTCCTCCCTAGACCTCCATCAAATTATTAAAAAAAAAAAAAAAAAAAAAAAAAAAAAAAAACATCCATTAGACCCCCTTCTAGATTAATTATTATATTTTTCGGTAGAAAAAGCCGGTTCTTCCAACATTACAGGCTCACTATCGTTCGCCAGGGAAAAAATCGACACATAAATAGCACGAAGGTCTAAATATTGACGACGAAATGGGGCGAAAGGTCTTAAAATCGACTAACTAATGGGGCAAACATCTTAAAATCTGAAAACTAATGGGGCTAAACATGAGGGAGAAAGTGGTCCAGAAAACCGGCCCATCCCCCCTTAACCACTCCGTACACGCATATATATCCACATATACCGGTACCCATAATAAACATTCAGCAATACTATAGTCTATTCGCTGTAAGTAGGCGAGAAATCATGACCTCTATCCTCTGTAACTCAAAAAGGGCTTGAGCAAATGGGCTGTAAATTTCCACATCTATTATTCCTTGACTGACTCTTCCCAACTGGTAGAAATATTAGCTCGATTACTCTAGTCGTTTTTTAGCTACAGAGGTTAAGGGGAGGAAGACCGTTTTTCTGGACCTCCTTCACCCTAATGTATAGCCCCACTAGATTTGAGATTATAAGACGTTCGGCCCATTAGTTTGGCGAATTTAAAACCTTTCGCCCCATTTCGTTGTCAATTTTAAGACCTTTCGTGCCATTTAGGTGTCGATTTTTCCCTGGCGAGCGATAGTGAGCCTGCAATTTTAAGAGGAACCGGCCTTTGGCCGGTAAATTTTTCTACCGAAAAATGTACAAATTTATCTTGAAGGGGGGTCTAGGGGGTGTTTTTCTGAGCTTGATGGAGGTCTAGGGAGGAAACTAAAAAAATATATGAATAAATGAATTAATAGATCAAACAAACGGTCTGCCTCCCCTTAAAGGTCATGATTTCGCGCCTACTTACAGCGAATAGACTATAGAACAGGATATACATTTGGTATTTGGATAGAAAGGCTACATGATCCGTTGTTTGACTCTAAAAAATAATAAATAATACAATAACTACAAATAAATATAATACATCTGAACGACCTCTCTAAACAATCTCTACACCATAGTGATTTCCTCTCCCAGGCCGGAAATATTGCGGCCACCAGCACAACTATTTCCTTATAAAGGATTCACATGTATAACAGAGTAATGCAACACTACATTATATTCATATTCTTATTCATTACCGATATGTATTCATTATATGGGTATCCTAGACTGTATGCAAAATTGTCAATTAATTCATGCATAATTATTCAACTAGGACTACTGTATGTCATTAGAGGGAGAAGGGCCGGTTTTCTGGACCACTTTCTCCCTCATGTTCAGCCCACATTAGTTTTCAGATGTTAAGATGTTTGCCCCATTAGTTAGTCGATTTTAAGACCTTTCGACCCATTTTTTCGTCAATATTTAAACCTTTCGTGCAACAGACGTCACTGGTACATACTGGTACAACTGTCTTCGTGGGGCAATGCATAAGTGTGTTGATTTTCGGTGTGAGCGTCCTGGGTTCGAATGCCCGGACTGCCACATGTGTTTGTTAATTTCATTAATCGAGTTTAGGAGTAAAGTTGGTTGGTGGAGAGAACCCCCCCCCCCCCCCTTCCTTATATAGCCCAACACTCGCAAGTGGTCAAGTCAAATTCAGGGGGGATGGGGCGTTTTTCTGGACCCTTTTCTCTCTCGTGTTTAGCCCCATTAGTTTTTAGATACGTTCGGCCCATTAGTTTGGCGATTTTAACACCTTTCGCCCCATTTCGTTGTCAATTTAAAGACCTGTCGTACCATTTAGGTGTCGATTTTTTCCTGGTGAGCGATAGCGAACCTGTATTTTAAGAGGAACCGGCCAAAACCGAAACATTTACGAATTTATCTTGAAGTGTGTGTGTGTGTGTGTGGAGGGGGGGGGGGGGGTTCTAGGGGGGCTATTTTTCTAAGCTTGATGGAGGTCTAGCGAGGAAACTAATAAATAAAGGAATATTTTTTTTTTTTTTTTTTTTTTTAAGAGACAATGAACGGAGGAAGGAAAAACACAGATAAAACAAAAAGGTCCATGTGCCTAAAGACATCCTCCATTCATAAAATGTTTGTAACAACTGGATTTAAACATTTGTTGATTGTAAGTTTGTGGAAAGCAATTCGAGGGAAGTGAATTCCAAAGAGGAGTAGCTCTGGGGATAAATGAATTCTGATAAGCAGAAGTTCTGCATTGTGGAGGAGAAAGTGTAAATTCATGGGCGCTCTCAGCTGCCCTAGTTCTACGGGGAAAGATGTGGAGAGGCGGCACAATTCAAGCAAGTTCCTCGGAACAATTGCTGTGAAAATATCTGTAGAATAATGCAAGGGATGCACCGTTTCTTCGTATGGCTAATGTAGGAAGGTCCTGTGTGATTGCAGGGTTATTGATTAATCTAATAGCTTTATTTTGAATTTTGTCCAACTGCCTCAATGCAACCACTCCTCTTCCACCCCACAGAGGTGAACCGTAATCCATCTGAGAACACACATGACTTTTATATATTACGGCCAACTGCTCGTCAGTGAAGAATTCTCGAAC
>CM064562.1:5500717-5523217 GCA_032716605.1 Paralithodes platypus | reverse complement strand
AAATATACATCAATAGAATAGCACAAACTACCATTATTTAATGGAATTAATAACCATAAGTATACCACTGTCCTCTACCACTATCTTCTGTTTCCGTGCAGTCAGGGTCACCAATATTTCAACACCTCCTCACGATGAAAACAACACGGTCAAAAGCTAATTAGTTAAGGGGAGGCAGACTGTTTGTTTGCTCTATTAATTAGTTAAGGGGAGGCAGACTGTTTGTTTGCTCTATTAATTCATTTATTCATATATTTAGTTTAGTTTTTAGACCTCCATCAAGCCTAGAAAAACACCCCTAGACTCCTTCAAGATAAATTCGCACATTTTTCGGTAGAAAAATGTCGCGGCCACAGGCCGATTCCTCTTAAAATTTCAGGCTCGCTGTCGCTCGCTAGCAAATAAACAACACCTAAATGCCACGAAAGGTCTTAAAATTGACACCGAAATGGGGCGAAAGGTGTTAAAATCGCCAAACTAATGGGCCGAACGTCTTATAATTTCAATACTAGTGGGACTAAACACTAGGGAGAAAGGGGTCCAGAAAAACGGTCTGCCTCCCCTTAACCCTCTGAAGATTGTGACGCACTTTGACAGTTTATTATGGCTATCATTATACGAAGTTATACAGTTTAAGAAGGATCTGTGGGAATTATAAGGGTAAAGACGATCTCATTTAACCCGCTGACTTCCATATACCCTTCCTCATCTAAATAATATCGTCTAATAATAGCCGGAAAACAGAAAAGAAATGCGTATTGGATCTGGAAAGGGTTAATAGCAGACTTCTTTTGTTTGTGGAGGGGGTGGGGGGGTGGGGGGGGGGGGGTCAAGCAGGTTATCAACATCGTTTGTTCCTTTCCATTCCCTGGAACGGTTTCTCCTAACTATCATAATTAGTATATAATTAAGGGCAGATCTCCACTTGAGGGATTTTTTTCTTGACCCCTTTCACCCTCATGTTTAGCCCCATTGCTTTTGATATTATAAAATGTTCGCCCCATTAGTTTAGCGATTTTAAGAACTCTCACCCCATATTAAGACCTTTCGTGCCATTCAGGTGTCGATTTTATCCTGGCGAGCGATAGCGAGCCTGTAATTTAAGAGGAACCGGCCTTCGGCCGGGCCATTTTTCTACCGAAAAATTTACAAATTTATCTTGAAAGGGGGTCAAGGGAGTGTAATTTCAAGCTTGATGGAAGTTTAGGAAACACACTAAAAACCTCCCCTTAATATTCTTAATAATTTCACTGCGACAATATACAGTATACTAAATACCTGTATATTTTTGGGGATATATAATTTATTCATGGTGTACAATTGTAGATAAACTATTAGAGGAAGTGATAATGTTAGAACAAAAAAAAAAAAATATTATATAACAAATAATATATATATAGATATTATATAATATATTATATATATATCTATATATATATATATATATATATATATATATAGATATATATATATATATAAAATATGAAACAATGCACAATAAAATATCATAATTCATTTACATATCTTACAATAATGTAACGTCCTTATCACCTAACTACTAATGTTGATGATTATGATCTGGTGCACTGTTGGTGGTTGTTGGGTCTCAGACAATAATAATCTACCCCATAGCTGGAAATTGCACTTCACACACAACCCTTCCCACTAATAAACAGAAGCAAGTCAGACGTTAGGTAAGTGTCACAAGGTACCGCCAATCATACCAGAGTAACACAAACTAGCCCTTATATGCTCCCAACCATAAGAGTCATAATCCCGTACTTGATGTGAGTGGCTTGTGTCCTTGTCCCCGGAGCCTGTCATAAGGTCGGATTTCACACCTACTTTTGTTTTTGTCCCGTGTGTGTCTCTGGTAGCGCCTGGGGTGGCTTCATAAACAGGGTGCGCTAATTTACCATTTAGAGGCCATGTTTATCCTAACTCGTAATGCACCTCATATTGCGTCATTGGGTCTATATTTAACCCTTTCAGTGTGTTGATACATTGTTTACATTTTATCATGGCTAACATTTGACGATCATATTCAGCTTTGGGATCCTTTTTTAAGAATCAAAGGAATGAAGTCATATGTTAATGAACCCTCTGGTTCCTGAGGTAAATAAACTCGTCTCCTGATAGTAGAATATAAGGACGAACACATCATTACATACTGATAGTAGAATATAAGGACGAACACATCATTACATACTGATAGTAGAATATAAGGACGAACATCATTACATACTGATAGTAGAAATATAAGGACGAACACATCATTACATACTGATAGTAGAATATAAGGACGAACACATCATTACATACTGATAGTAGAATATAAGGACGAACACATCATTACATACTGATAGTAGAATATAAGGACGAACACATCATTACATACTGATAGTAGAATAAGGACGAACACATCATTACATACTGAAAGTAGAATATAAGGACGAACACATCATTACATACTGAAAGTAGAATATAAGGACGAACACATCATTACATACTGAAAGTAGAATATAAGGACGAACACATCATTACATACTGATAGTAGAATATAAGGACGAACACATCATTACATACTGATAGTAGAATATAAGGACGAACACATCATTACATACTGAAAGTAGAATATAAGGACGAACACATCATTACATACTGAAAGTAGAATATAAGGACGAACACATCATTACATACTGAAGTAGATATAAGGACGAACACATCATTACTTAGAACTGATATTCGAACACATCATTACTACTGAAAGTAGAATATAAGGACGAACACATCATTACTACTGATAGTAGAATATAAGGACGAAACATCATACATACTGAAAGTAGAATAAGGACGAACACCATTACATACTGAAAGTAGAATATAAGGACGAACACATCATTACATACTGAAAGTAGAATATAAGGACGAACACATCATTACATACTGAAAGGATGAAAAGTTAAACTTACAGTTTCATACTGCTCATAGGATTAACTGTATGCATCTTTATATAAGACAATTCACCAATCTATATAATCTATATATACATAACTGCATCAACTATTATAGTCAAATATTTTTAACCTGGCGAGTTTGCACTTGGTCACTATGCGGTAGAAAATTCTACTTCCAGCTGATAAATTGATGGTACTGTGTTTGAATAATATATTACAGTAGCAAAGACAAACACTAGAGATATAAAACACAGTACCACCAACCATAAAGGTCACAGTAGGGTTTCCAGCTCAAAACTACCAAGTATTAACATGCCAAGTTGAAACATAATTACACTATACGTACTGTAGTGTTTGAAATATATATATTTTGAATCAAGATGACACATAGATGCCTTACTCCCTGGACCATCTTTGTTAGTAGTTTGTTAACCTAGGTACTCTAGTAGCAACCCCCCCCCCCCTCCCCACACACACATAATTATATGTTAGCGTCGCTCGCATGTGTTTACAAAATGGAGTGAAGAGAGTCACATGACCACTTTTCCCGACTATTTTCTCAACAATTCTGAATGGACAGCTTCTGAAACAGAGCTATTTAAGTATGCAACGACATGAAATAATATATCTTTGCCCTGATCGCTAATAACAAAGCTCAGAAATATTGTCAGAGAAGAGAGAAGATGTCCATTGAAAAGAACCAGGGATATAAAACAATATAATAAAAATATATATACATAAACAAATTATAAAAAATCCTGTGTGACTTCGCCTTTACCCCCCCCCCCAATCCCTCAACCTCCCGGTGGTGATACTGAGATGCAGCGTTTCATTCAAACACTGGCTTCATTTATCAACACGAACTTGGGTTTGTCGTTTTGCTTCAACCATTCCTAATCGAAACTCGCTGTTATCCAAGTGAGTGTAAACATCCTGACTACAGGAATTTACTATATCATCATACTGTGCGCACACACACACACACACACACACACACACACACAGCTTCTATAAACTCGTATATATATATATATATATATATATATATATATATATATATATATATATATATATACCGGTATATATATGTGATTGAGGGAGGCAAAAGGCATAACTGCCTATAGCGAGTGCCTCCCCCATAGTTGAAAGAGTGACAGGGCCAAAATCAATGGACGTTCGAGCCAAAATGCCTGGACACACAGAGTTTGAAGCAATTTAAGTCATAGGAAGAGGGAAAGACTGATTCTGGGAGAGAGTTCCAGGGCTCAGCTGTTGAGTAGAAGAAAGTTTGAGAGTAACATTTCACTCTTGGGTTGGAGAGTTGCACAGAGTAGGGGTGGGATTGAGTTGCAAGACGGGTACCACGTGCCCTACATAAAGGAGGTGGTATGCACTGGGATAGCTCTGAGGAACACTGATTATTATAGTAGCGATAGAATAGCGAGAGAGATGCAACATTGCGGCAGAGAGAGAGATTGCAGAGAGTTGGTGAGTGGACGGGAGTTAATGATACGAAAGGCCTACCTTTCAACTTTGTCTAGGAGAGCGGTGTGAGAGGAACCTCCCCACACATGTGAACAATACTCAATACAAGGCGCACTATGCCCCTGTACAGAGCAAGAAGCTGTGCAGGGGAAAGAACCCCCTAAGGCGTTGAGCACACCCAGCTTCTGGGAGGCTGCCTTAGCAAGACTGGTAATATGGTCCTTCCAAATGAGTGCAGAAGAAAAAGAGACACCAAGAATATTGAGAGAAGATGAAGGGTTGATTTTTGTATTGTTGAAGAATAAGGGATAGTCCGCTGGGAGATCCTGACGGTAGATAGATGGAGAAATTGGGTTTTGGAAGCATTAAATAAGGTTTTCTCTGCCCCAATTGGAAATAGTATTTAAATCAGAATTTACCAGTACTATGGCTTCATAACGTTTGTCGTTGAGGGATTGCTGGCTGGGGCGTTCTGAAAAACTAATGGAGTAAATAAATATATATATATATATATATATATATATATATATATATATATATATATATATATATATAATAGAGAAAAGATAACATATATATATATATATATAATAGAGAAAAGATAACATATATATATATATATATAATATATATTAATAATATATATATATAGAGAGAGATATATAGAGAGAGATAATATATATTATAGAGAGAGAGAGAAGAGAAGAGAGGAGAGAGAGGAGAGAGAGAGAGAAGAGAGAGAGAGAGAGAGAGAGCGAGAGAAGGAGAGAGAGAGAGAGAGAGAGAGAGAGAGAGAGAGAGAGAGAGAGAGGGGGTGGGGGATAGAAAGAGTATACACACAGTAGTTAATTATAACAAAACAAAATATAACAGCTTGACAAAATGCACTGCCAAGATGTTTTCACTATCCCCATTCTCATGTGTGTGTGTGTGTGTGTGTGTGTGTGTGTGTGTGTGTGTGTGTGTGTGTGTTTCCCCCAGGATATAAGGTAACTCTATATGTCTCTCTCTCTCTCTCTCTCTCTCATACATTTACACAGGCATATAAATTCACACACACACACACACACACACACACACACACACACACACACACGCACACACACACACACACACACACACACACGCACACACACACACACACACACACACACACACACACACACACACACACACACACACACACACACACACACACACACACACACACACACACACACACACACACACACACACACACACTCATACATCAGGACACATGACAGCCACATGACACCTTCCGGAAGCACTGGGTGGAATACATCATAATTACTTCACTAGGTCACATACATGTACACTCACATTCAAAGGGTTAAATAAGCTTGCATTGAACATCAGTAACTATGAGCCAATGTTTCTGTTTGCGAAGTGAAATAACAATAATTGTAAGGAATAAGTTTTCGTCACACAAAGGAGAGGTCTTTGAAAACAAAAGTAAATTTCGAAATCAATAAATATTATATATATATATATATATATATATATATATATATATATATATATATATATATATATATATATATATATATATATATATATATATATATATATATATATATATATATATATATATATATATATATATATATATTTAATAATTAAAGGAGAAAACAATGATAACAAAATCCATGCATCCTTAACACTAACATAAAGTGTCCTCTATTAATAACTCATTATTATGTAGTGTTGTGCGAGATGTGTGATTTATGGTAATACTGTATTCACAAACAACCCCGCAGCACCACCACCCACAATCCCTGACCCAAACTCCCAGAACACACCAAGACGTCAACAAAACCTGAGCATACACCAAGTCAGTCAAGTGTCTACCTCTTCAAACAACTGAGAAGTTCATTTACTCCCTCATTAGAAATCAGAATCAACTGTAGATTTTCAAGACAAGAGTAGACTTTAGATACAAAATAGGCTTTTAAAACAACAGTAGTATTCCAAAACAACGACAAACTTCTAAAGCAACAGTAGCTAATTCTAACACAATATACTTCCAAAAACAATAACCGGTGTAAAGAAGAAAAAAACACAGTATATTCCCAAACAATTCCACTAAACTTTCAAAAACAACACCCACTATCTACAGCAACAACATACTCTCCAACAGTGTCCAAGAAAACACGAGACTATACCATAAACCAATAGCCAGTGTGGTGATGGGCTGGTCTATCAGAGTGAGAGTTCAGGGTTCTCTGCCATACCCATAGTTTACTCTAACTGTTCCTTTTACCAATATATTTCCTAGATCTCAAGTGGCGGCGTCTCTTCCGTGGATTGACCTCCCTACTGCCAACTCTCGAGGTTGGCAGACTGGGAGCCAAAGCGTCACATTTTTCCTTTGCCCCTCAACTTTCCCTTCATTATTGCTTAGTAGCACATGGTCTTGGGTGGGGCTTTGGTATCCCGGGCGTTTCTGCGTCCTCCTCGGCTCCTCACCTGTGAGCGTCTTCGGTCACCCAGGCTTTTTTTGTGTTAGGCAGGGAGGTTTCTGTGAGGGCGCTCGGCTATGGCCTTGGCCTTGTTGGGCCTTGGTGCTGTTTGGCCAGGCAGCCTGGGGAACAGCAACAACAACAACAACCAATAGCCGGTTGTCTCCAAAGTTTATATACCTACTGTGTGTATATACTTTGGTCGTCTCTCCCCTCCCCAAACAACTGAGAGGGTCATTTAGTCCCCTCATTATGAAACTGGATCTTGAGTGAGGATGAGCGTAATCCACAACACGGCCGATCAAGTGGCACACACACAGACTTCTAGGTCATCATCTTCAGTCTCTCCCTAGTGCTGGTGCCGGGTACACGGAAACAAACACGAGCATAATACCAGGAGTCTTAGACGGTAAATGATATATACTAATGTTAAAATAATACATACATACATACATACATACATACATACATACATACATACTCTGACACATACCCTCTTTTTTCTTTTTCTGATTTATTTATTTATTGTTATTGTTACTTTGTTTTAGGGGGGGGGGGGCCGACTCGAGACAGAGTTAAATAGTAGGGCTCTGAAATATACAGTATGTTGTCTTTATGCATATATCGCTAATATGTGGCTTTTAGTATTATGTTTTTATGTATTTATGTATTGTATATTATTATATTTTTATTTTCAAAGCTGATTTTGTACATATGGAAAAACTGTGGATACTTCAGAACACATTTACTCCCATAGTATATGCTGTAATGGTCAATACATTCAATAATAAGGAAGACGTCTATATACCCAGACCGCTGGTACTATAGTGTTTATTTTCAGTTGATGATGGTAAATGTTAACTCTTAGCAGCTCATTTCTCTATACTTAATGGAACAATGTGCAATTATTGCATGTCAGCCTAATATTAAGGCCAAGTTTTCGTAATAAACAAAATATGACTGCACCAAATCATCGTACTTGTCGAGTTATGAAGATCGGGACATGGCAAGTTACCCTGAGCTAAAAAAATACACAGATTATACTACCGGTCAGTTCGTTCAGTAGAGCACATCATTATATCCAGCATGCACGAAGGTGGTTGACTCCATGGAGAACTTGGTTAGCATTTACTTTAGGTTATTTTAAACGACACTACTGCAGCGTTATGAGAAACAATGTATTAGGGAAAATAGGCACCAATAGATTCGCCATATTTTTCTCCATATAGTCCGCAAGGAGGATTTTCGTTATCGACAAATTGAAAAAATACCCACTTCACAGACAAATACACCAACAATCTAAGTTTAAGATGTCAAACAACAGGGGTGTGGAGGCGGCAGCCCCCACCTATAATACTAGGATAGGTTAGGTAAGGTTGTTAGGTTAGGCTAATGTCCTTTCAAATGGGTATAGTAAACACTAGGATAGCCTATATCCAGACCATAGGTAAGTCCTGCGGTAGTCTCCTTGAATGCTACCCTACTTTACTTCTCACTTCTCAATTTATTCTTCCTCTATCCAAATTACTCTACTCTTCTACTTTACTCCAGCCATCATCATCATCATCATCATCATCATCATCATCATCATCATCATCACCACCACCGTCTAATGATAGTCAAATAAACTGTTAAAATGCGACATATCCTCAAGGAAGTAGTGACCTGAAAATGGTATCAAGCAAAAACAATGGCCACTGCGTACACATAAATATTTTCCTCCTATGAACTGTTCGTTTTTGTGTTGACGTCACTTCCGGTAAATACATTTAGGTCAGCTGATTTTTAAAAAATGTATTTCTACGAGAGGTATGTTTTATTGGTCAAATTAATTTTTATTAGAAGTAGTTAAATTTACCTATGTATTATTAGGAGAGGTATTTAAATGCGCTAGTGAGACTACAATAAAGCTGCTAACATCTGGCCATTGTAGAGACAGGGTTAACGTAATGAGGCAGTGAGGACAATGGTTTAAGGGACCCCACCTCACTGGTTTTTCTTTTCTTTCTCTCCCTCTCTCTTTGGCTTGTATCCATTCGGCCCCATTCAGCCTACTGTTTTAAGACGTTTATCCCCATCCATTCCTTCCTTTGGAAGGAATCAATAGGTATCAATATTTTCCTGGCGAGCGGTAGCGAGCCAGTGTATATATATATTTGTTTTGACAGCAAGCTATATTTGTACATTTTTCGATAGAAAAAAAATCTCCGGCGAAGCCGGATTTCTACATACAGTGCTGGCTCGCTATCGCTTGCCAGGAAGAAATCGACACCTGGATGGGGATAAACGTCTTAAAACAGCTGGTTGAATGGGGCCGAATGGATACAAGCCAGGGAAAGAGAGAATAGGGGAGAAAGATAAAAACAAAAAAAACGGTGACCCCCCTTAACACGACCACCGGGAAATAAGTGGGACCGGACCATTGGGAGGTCCTTTTCAACACTCAACAATCAGATGACGTGTTTCCATTAGACCCATTTTCAGGTGTTGTTATAATAGGTAGTGTGTTATTCCCTATTCCAAGTTAGTAGGCCAAATATCTTGCACATTAACCTCTACAACTCACAACTGAGGAGGGTAATCGCGCTAATATGTCCACCATTTGGGATGGGTCAGCCAGGGAATAGGCGTGGAAATGTACAGCCCATTTGCTCTAGCCCTCTTTGAGTCCTAGAGGTTAGGGTTCACGATATCTGGACCACCTATTTGGAACAGGGTATAGTGTAGTACAATAACCTCCATTAACCCGTGGAGCCCCGGCTAGTTTTGTAATGTTTGCGCACCAGAACCCGGCCGGTTTTCAAAAAATGGTTTTATTCCAGAAACAATAGCGAATGGGTTAGGAATGAAGGAAAAACCACGAAAAACCGCTCAAAAAGCTTAAAAAATGGTCCTACAGAGCCCCCGAAAACGGATTTTATAAGAGTAAAAAATTGAAGGCAATTATCCCAAAAAAACAGGTTATTGCGCGCTCGCGCGCACGCACGTGGACTTTGAGAGTTTTCAACCATCGGCACGGTTGCGTGGGATACGTACACAGTTTCCATACAAATCTGAGCCCTCTTGAGTGGCTACACCTGAGGTTACGGTCGGCGCAATTAGGGTGACGTGCCAGGCGCGTCTCTGGGGCTGTGCGTTACATACATCGCCGACGCGTCAGGCGCGTCGCTGGGGCTGTACGGGTTAATAACTTGTTGCCAGGGGGTTGGCAATGATTTACATATCTTTACGTAGTCGACTAAGGGCAGATCTCCACTTGAGGGATTTTTTTCTGGACTCCTTTCTCCCTCATGTTTAGCCCCATTGCTTTTCTAATTTTAAGACGTTCGCCCCATTATTTTGACGATTTTAAGAACTATCGACCCATTTCTGTCAATGTTAAGACCTTTCGTGCCATTTAGGTGTCGATTTTATCCTGGCGAGCGATAGCGAGCCTGTAATATAAGAGGAACCGGCTTTCAGCCGGGACATTTTTCTACCGAAAAATGTACAAATTTATCTTGAAAGAGGGTCAAGGGGGTGAAATTTTAAGATTGCTGGAGGAGTAGGAAACAAACTAGAAACCTCCCCTTAAGCAATGATAAACGTAAAAAAAATGTATTTCCTATTTATACATAATACAAATTTGACTTGAAACTCCACACAAAGCTAAATATGAGTATACAACATAACCTTTAGCCTTAAGCCGGTATCACACGAGCGCTTTTTCACTCAACATTTATCCTCAACACTGATCTGGCAGCTTAGGTGGTCAACATATAATTATAATATTCCGGTTTCCTAAATTAATCTACCATCAGTCTATAGTTTCCGATACCAGTGTAAAAGGTCCCAGAAATATTGCCAGAAATTTTTTGACTATAAAAGCTCTCGTGTGATACCGGCTTTAGTGTACGTCACCAGCATATACCACTTACGCAATAACGGACCTGCTCGTTCATTATTAAGGGACATGACGCTTCTTCCTAATGCCGCTACCTTAGCTTTGTTTTGTTTGTGTTAAGGGGAGATTTCCACTTGAGGGATTTTTTTTCTTTACCCCTTTCTCCCTCATGTTTAGCCCCATTGCTTTTGAGATTTTAAGACTTTCGCCCAATTATTTTGACGATTTTAAGAACTTTCGACACATTTCTGTCAATTTTAAGACCTTTCGTGCCATTTAGGTGTCGATTTTATCCTGGCGAGCGATAGCGAGCCTGTAATTTAAGAGGAACCGGCTTTCAGCCGGGACATTTTTCTATCGAAAAATTTACAAATTTATCTTGAAAGGGGCTCAAGGGGGTGTAATATTAAGCTTGATGAATATCTAGAGACCAAACTAAAAACCTTCCCTTAATGTGAAGAAAGGAGACAAGACCGCGACTGTACGTGTAACCTGCCCTTTACTGTAGCTTCTTGGTGTGTGTGTGTGTTACCAGTATTAACCCCTTCTGTACCCCCGATGTTTGTGTTGTTCTTCTTAGGCTCTACTGAGACGATTGTGTGCAGTTTGAGAAGGATCTGTGGTAGTAAAAAGTGGTGTGAGCTAATTTAAAGCCTGTTACTTGCTGGAGGCCTTTATTAACCCTTTCACGCATTTATGACGAAGAGGTTGCCCGATTAGCACTAAGAAATAGAGTTCTCTCACTCCTATAATTACCTCTCCAAAATTAGTTTTCTGCCCACAGCTAACTCAAAGACAACTGCACAGGTTGAAGTAACTAAACTAAAGGTTTCTAAATACGCCTGATGGTAACAAAGGCTTTAAAGTATCCCCAATAGGCTCAAAATCGCGTCATATGTCGGAGAGGGTTAAACTGAATATAATCGTCTAATAGTAGCCAGAATAAAGTACAAAGGACGGCACCGGTACAGAAGGGATTAACCCTTGGGCGGGTGCCCAACCCCGAAAGGGGTTGAAATAGGGGAGCTATCCCCGCGCCAAAGGCGCCTTTCTAGGGCCTTTCCTAGCTGATGCTGAGAGGATTGGGTTCTAGTCATGTGGTGATGGGCTGGTCTATCAGAGTGAGAACTGAGCGATCTCTACCATACCCATAGCTTACTCTGACTGTTCCTTTTACTTATATATTTTCTAGATCTCAAGTGACGGCGTCTCATCCGTGGATTGACCTCCCAATCTACCAAGATTGGAAGCCAAAGCGTCACATTTTTCCTTTGCCCCTCAACTTTCTCTTCATAATGGCTGAGGGGCACAGGGCCCTGGGTGGGACTTTGGTTTCCCGGGCGTTTCCGCACCCTCCTCAGCTCCCCGCCATGGAGTGGCTTCGGTCACCCAGGCTTTATTGTGGTCGGCAGGAAGGGTTCTGTGGGGGTGCTCAGTTATGGCCTTGGCCTTGCTCGGGGCCATGGGGCTGTTCGGCCAGGCAGCTTGGGGAACAACAACAACAACCCCTTCTGTACCCCCGACGTCTTCTGCATTATATTCTGGCAACTCTGGCAATCATGAGGCTTCCAAGCAACTAGGAGACGATCTTATTCAGCTTAGGAAGGATCTCTGGCAATTATAAGGCTTCGAACTATCTTAATCAACACTTTTTAAGTTAGTAATTTTAACTACCCCAGATCTTTTCCTAAGCTGCATAAAATGATCTAAATATAGCTAGAATAACATATAACCAACGTCCCCTGGTATACAGAAAGGGTTAAGTGTTATCCTTACGTACAAGAAAGGTAGGTGAATAAGCCTGATGTTATTATCTCCCTGGCATTAACATATCTTCATAACCCTTTCCTGTTTGCGATGTTAACCTTTAGGAAACGTGGCGCCACTTTTACTATGTTCTAGTTAACCTTACAGGGGGATGGACGAATTTATTTGCTCATTTATGTACCTTTTTATTATGTTTTTAGTTTCTTCACTAGACCTCCATCAAGCTTATACAAAAAAAAAAAAAATGCCCAAGACTCTCCTTCAAAATAAATTTGTAAATTTTTCGATATAAACATTTCGGCCGGTTCCTCTTCCTTAAACGATTTTATACAGAACAGGATCCAGTCACGGAAAAGGGGAGTTATATTTAGTTTATACAATTTTATTATTTTCGCACCCTAGATCTCCATAAAGCTTAAAAAATACCCCCAACGACCCCTCTTCGAGATAAATTTGTAAAATGTTCATTAGTAAAATACTCTTTCTCTCTCTCTCTCATTAGTATTGTCGGTTACACACACACACACACACACACACACACACACACACACACACACACACACACACACACACACACACACACACACACACACACACACACACACACACACACACACCATTGCTTCATACATGTCCTAATTAAGCTGTCTAATCGAATTTAATGTTAGCCAGACTGAACTTAAGAAATGTTCCATTGATTGAAAGAGTTAAGGGGGGTCACCGTTTTTTTTTTTATCTTTCTCTCCTTTTATCTTTTTCCCTGGCTTGTAGCCATTCGGCCCCATTCAGCCAACTGTTTTAAGACATTTATCCCCATCCAGGTGTCGATTTCTTCCTGGCGATAACGCGCCAGCATTGTATGGAGAAATCCGGCTTCGCCGGAGAAATTTTTCTATCGAAAAATGTACAAATGTAGGTTGCAGTCAAAACAAAAATATATGTATGCTGGCTCGCAACCGCTCGCCAGGAAAATATTGACACCTGGATGGGGGTAAACGTCTTAAAACAGTCGGCTGAATGGGGCCGAATGGATACAAGCCAAAGAGAGAAGGAGAGAAAGATAAAAAAGCGAGGTGGGCTGGGTTAAGGCAACCTGCTACCCGAGAACATCCCTCTGCGAGCCTCCCAATTAACTCAACTCAACTAAACAGATTATAATTATGTCACCCATGTCGTTAACGGAACAGCAGATAACACCATTAGTTTTCAGAGGAAGATTATATATATATATACAGTATATATTTATATTATACACTACCACAGATTCTTCTTAAACAAAATAGTTTAAATCTAGCTACAATAAAATGAAAAATACGTCACCGGTACAGGAGTTAACAGTGCATCCATATGTACTCAGACATGTGTACAAATATCAACACATTATTTTACTAATACCTTCACCGCTACAAACACCAACATGTATCCACAAACCTCCCTATGTATCCATCCACATCCACATATATTTACACGCACCAGTTTTCCAAGCGGTGCACTCTAGTCCAGAAGAAAGTCCACAAATGTTTAGGATATATCATGTTTCAATACAGAAATACCAACCATGGCTGGAAATTAGTGGTGGTTCATCAAAAGTGTATGTCAGTTTACTGTAACTGTTTAACATATAATATCTGTTCTATCTGAAACAATCTTCTCCTAGAAGTTGCAAATATTTGTTCCCTAGAGCAACTCACTAAGAAAATAGATAGCATTGTGTACATTCAGTAATAAATGTAGTGCAATTCACCATCTCTTTTCTTTTCAATTAATGCATCTCCCCGGCATTCCGGAGATACCAACTATTATATTCCTTGTAACCTCCACATCCGCACTACATCGCTCCCGCACCGGTACTTCCTCATGTGTCTGTCTATCTCTCCATGTGATTCCATACGCACTTAAGGTGACCTTAAGGCTAGGAAACCACATACAAAGGAAGAGAGAGTATGCGGCATATACCATTTATTATTATTAGTGCCTATACTATTTGATAATCTAATTTATTAATCTCACTCCCAACACCAAACACCTCCCAATGAAATTAATGAAAGCATATGATCCACCCGTGTTATGAAAGACGAAGAGAAAGAGTACAGTTCCCTGCATAAGTTCCGTTCCTCTCTGAGACTTTATATGCAAGTAAAACTAGTAGAATTGAATTTAAAGTGCACAGTATCTTATTAAAGTGTTGCATGGTAAATATACTACTGCATACCAAGGAACTCTCCTGGTTCAATAATACGATTTTTATTTTCATAAATAAAATCTGAAGATAGGAACGGAACTTGTGCAGGTAACTGTGCGAATTTGAAAGACACAAAACAATTAATAAGACTGAATCACCTATAAACACATGTATTTCATTACTTAAGGGGAGGTTCGTCAAGAGAGGTATCGGTAATATTACGTGTTTGTTTTCCAACCACGCCTATAGTAAACAAGCCCAAATGGAATATAATAATCGATAACGCACCCTTCTGGAATACGTAGCCATGTTGGCCTTGTATGGAAGGTAGATAATGTATATATAATCTCAGTGCAGGAACGGTATTGTGGCTACGGCTTCACAAGTATACAACAACTACACTATAACAACAAAAACAACACTAAAAAAAATATATAAAAACAACACTATAACAACAAAAACAACGACGGCAGTAAAAACCCACTACCGGTATCGATAGGCATTGCTTACCCCGACAACTAAACTAACTCACTCACTCTCACTCTCTTAACAAACCTCACTCACTTTAACAAAACTAACTCTCTCACTCTCACTCTCTCAACTAAACTCACTCACTCTCTCTCAATAAAACTAACTCACTCACTCTCACTCTCAACAAAACTAACTCACTCACTCACTCTCAACAAAACTAGCTCACTCACTCTCAACAAAACTAACTCACTCACTCTCAACAAAATTAACTAACTCTCTCTCTCTCTGTGTACACAAAAAAACTGGGTTATAATTAATATATATATCACTCAGGACACACTAGCTGATACTCTCGCCTTTCAACTTAGTACTGTGTGTATTATACGAATCGCCAGGGGGGGGGGGGGGGGGGGGGGGGGGCAAAAATGTGTGCAGATGATGAATGTGTACGTTTGTGTGTGTCGGTTTATATGTCCCGTGCATCCGTACATGTATGCTATGTCCGTTAATGTATACCGACACACACACACACACACTCACTCTATTTCCTATACACTATAAAGGCTACATAATTATATGGCATTCCATAATTATTCAACGCGCTCTCTTTCTCTCAAGGTATGTGCAGTCTGTGTATCTATGTAACTCTCTCTCTCTTTCTCTCTCTCTCTCTCCCCTTCCTCCCTCCTGGTGTGGACTAGAGTATAATGAGCACCCATCACCATCTATCTCTCAGTACACTACGGGACTCTGGCCAGTGTGGAAGGTAGTGAGTGTGGCTGTTCTCCTCACACGTGTATTGTAAGTTATGCTGGATTCACCATATTCTTAAGTTACAGTATGTCTTCCCAAAGTATTCTCTAGGATCCCAAAAATATGTTACGACAGTGTATATTTTCTCTAGTGTTACTGTGGAAATTTCACAAGCCCTCTCATAACAATATTTTGTTTATATTTTGTCTAGTGTCAATGTGTTCATCTCACAAGCCCTCTCATAATATTATATAATATTTTGTCTAGTGTCACTGTGTTCATCTCACAAGCCCTCTCATAATATTATTTAATATTTTGTCTAGTGTCAGTGTTCATCTCACAAGCCCTCTCATAACAATATTTAGTTAATATTTTGTCTAGTGTCACCGTGTTCATCTCACAAGCCCTCTCATAACAATATTTAGTTTATATTTTGTCTAGTGTCACTGTGTTCATCTCACAAGCCCTCTCATAATATTATTTAATATTTTGTCTAGTGTCAGTGTTCATCTCACAAGCCCTCTCATATTATTTAGTTAATATTTTGTCTAGTGTCACCGTGTTCATCTCACAAGCCCTCTCATAACAATATTTAGTTTATATTTTGTCTAGTGTCACTGTGTTCATCTCACAAGCCCTCTCATAATATTATTTAGTTAATATTTTGTCTAGTGTCACTGTGTTCATCTCACAAGCCCTATCATAATATTATTTAGTTAATATTTTGTCTAGTGTCACTGTGTTCATCTCACAAGCCCTCTCATAATATTATGTGGTTAATATTTTGTCTAGTGTCACCGTGTTAATCTCACAAGCCCTCTCATAATATTATTTAGTTAATATTTTGTCTAGTGTCACTGTGTTCATCTCACAAGCCCTCTCATAATATTATTTAGTTTATACTTTGTCTCGTGGTAATCTCGTAAGCCCTCTCATAATATTGTTTAGCGTATATATATTGTGTTTGGTGTTAGTGTGCTAATCTCGTCAGCCTTCTCATAATATTTTGTCCAGTGGTAAAATCGCAAACATTCTCTTAACCCGTAAACGGCGGCAAAGCTCATAAGAGGTTTTACTGGGCGACGGCGGCAAAGCTCTAAGAGGGAGGCCTAAAAAAATCATTGAAACGGCCCCAGTAGCACTAAACAATTTTTTTTTTCCCTATACCTCATATCATTCCTCCACATCCCCTCCTTCCCCCTTCCCCTTCAAAATTATCACCTATTTTCCCTGTCATTCCCTAATTCGTTTGTATATTTTTGTGCTAACATTAGCAAAATGTGTGGAGGATGTGCTTACGTGCCTAGCGAGTGTGTTATACAACCGAGTGTGTGAATGAGTAGGCTCAGTGTGGCTTGAGGCCTCGTGGAGGGAGGGGTTGCCTCAATTTTCTCCATAATTCATGAAAGGGCTGGTCCATCTATATTCACGATTTTGACCAGAAAAATTATATTTTATCTTGTTTTATTGTTGTTACAGGTTACTATCTTCATAGTGAAGGTAAAATAGGCTCATATGAATAAGTAATAACGATATTTATCGTAAAATGACGATTATAGGCCTGAATGGAGCCAATATGCTCGCCCATGGGCAGCTAGTTCAATACCCCCCCCCCCCCCCCGTTGCCGGGTTAATAGTGTTTCCTTAATATATATTGTCTCGTGTTATTGTGGTAATCTCGTAAGCTCTCTCATAATATTGTTTACTAAAGGGAAGGAAACTCTCAATACCGTGAACACTTTAGGTATTTTTCTTGTGTGACTGTCAATATCTCTCACACACACACACACACACACACACACACACACACACACACACACACACACACACACACACACACACACACACACATTTGTTTACACAGGCAAGATAACGCCGCCTACAGGATACACACAAATCGCTTAGGTCACAGGTTTTTTTTGGGGGGGGGGTTTCTGGACCCCCTTCTCCCTCATATTCATCCCCTTTAGTTGAGAGATTTTGAGACGTTCACCCCATTAATTTGGCGATTTCGAGACCTTTCGACCCATTTATTTGTCAATTTTAAAGACCTTTAGCGCCATTTAGGTGTCGATTTTTTCCTGGCGAAATAGCGAGCCTGTAAATTGTGTTTACAAACGATCAGTAGAATGTAAAGGAATGACACATTGTTGTATAAAATCGAGAATGAATTTTATATAATCGTGAATGAATAAAGAACGTATCCAAGTGTAAAACTGTAATTGAATGAAAATTACGGGTGTCCAAATTTAAATATAAATAAATAATAGTGTTTAAATGTAGAAATATGAATGAATAATAAGGTGCAAAAATTTAAAAATGCGATAAAATTAGTGATAACATGTAGAAATGTGAATAAGTGTCCAAATATGGAAATGTACACAAATATAATGCAGAAATGTGAATGATAAATAATGTGCCCAAATTTAGATATATGAATGAATAATAAGGTGTATAAATGTCCGGGTGGATGGGACTCGTCAGCCTTGGTTGGCAACCTGTCTAGGGGAGTAAACCTGATACAAATCCGTACTGCTTACCTAAGGGTAAGGCAGGTTAGTGGATGGATTAGCCGAACACCACTGTAGAAAAATAGCGCTAACAAGATACAGAGGGCCTCGGAGTCGGACGGATCCTAAATTGAGTGGTCAATCCTGTAAGTCCTTCACTAAACTGGCTCGGGTTGTCCCTCTTACAGGGAATAGGTCCGCTTGGGAGCATTCTGTGTATGGCCACCCTCATAAGGGGAGTAAGGCGTCCGGCAATAGATAGATAAATGTAAAAATGTGAATGTGTTCAAATGTGGAAATGCCAATAAATAATGTGTCCAAATATAGAAATGCGAATGAATAATAGTGATCAAATAAAGAAATGTGAATGAATAATAGTGTCCAAATAAAGAAATGTGAATGAATAATAGTGTCCAAATAAAGAAATGTGAATGAATAATAGTGATCAAATAAAGAAATGTGAATGAATAATAGTGTCCAAATAAAGAAATGTGAATGAATAATAGTGTCCAAATAAAGAAATGTGAATGAATAATAGTGTCCAAATAAAGAAATGTGAATGAATAATAGTGTCCAAATAAAGAAATGTGAATGAATAATAGTGTCCAAATAAAGAAAATGTGAATGAATAATAGTGTCCAAATAAAGAAATGTGAATGAATAATAGTGTCCAAATAAAGAAATGTGAATGAATAATAGTGTCCAAATAAAGAAATGTGAATGAATAAGTGTCCAAATAAAGAAATGTGAATGAATAATAGTGTCCAAATTTAACCCCTTATTGGCGGCGCTCGACTTAAGTCGTGCACCAATTTGCAGCAAGTTAGGAGCATTATTAACCCCTTCAGACTCATATGACGCAGAGGTTGCCAGATTAGCAATAAGAAATAGAGTTCTCTCACTCTTATAATTACCTCTCCAAAATTAGTTTTCTGCCCACAGCTAACTCAAAGAAAACTGCAGAGGTTGAAGTAACTAAACTAAAGGTTTCTAAATACCCCTGATGGTAACAAAGGCTTTAAAGTATCCCTCATAGGCTCAAAATCGTGTCATATGTCGGAGAGGGTTAAAGCTTTTAAAGGGTTAAAATCGAGTGCAAATGGCCGGGAACGCAGCGGGCCAGACAGCCGACTCCCAGGGCTTACCGCCGCCCATTAACTCATGTTCCCTGTGTTCTCGAGAGGCCGGCAGTGTAGCCAGTAGTGAGCATAGCTGGGAAAAATATACCGCTATACGCTAAACTCCCATGTTTGTGGCACCACTGCAAGAGAACCACGAGTGCTACGTAGCTCGTTCTGGTCTGATTTTGAAGATTTTAGCGCCTAGTTTTTTGCTGAATACATTTCTTTTCATGCAGATACTTGATTGATCATTCAGGAGGGCCTGAATATGCCCAAATGAGCCCAAAACACCCCGCTAGATAAGGGTTAAAAATGTGAATGATTAATAGTGTCCAAATTTAGAAATGTGAATGAATAATAGTGTCCAAATTTAGAAAAGTGAATGGATAATAGTGTCCAAATTTAGAAAAGTGAATGGATAATAGTGTCCAAATTTAGAAAAAGTGAATGGATAATAGTGTCCAAATTTAGAAAAGTGAGTGGATAATAGTGTCCTAATTTAGAAAAGTGAGTGGATAATAGTGTCCAAATTTAGAAAAGGGAGTGGATAATAGTGTCCAAATTTAGAAAAGGGAATGGATAATAGTGTCCAAATTTAGAAAAGTGAATGGATAATAGTGTCCAAATTTAGAAAAGTGAGTGGATAATAGTGTCCAAATTTAGAAAAGTGAATGGATAATAGTGTCCAAATTTAGAAAAGTGAATGGATAATAGGGTCCAAATTTAGAAAAGTGAATGGATAATAGTGTCCAAATGTAGAAATGTAAATGAATTATAGAGATGGCATCTAGAAATGTGCATGAATAATACGGTGTTAAAATGTAGAAATGTAAATGAATAATAAATACGGTATTCAAATTAGGAACGTGAAAGACTAATAAATACAGCGTCCAAATGTGGAAACGTGAATGAATAATAAATACGGTATTAACCCTTTGAGTACCAGCGACGTGTTATATTTTATTCTAGCTTCATTTAGAGGATTGTGTGCAGCTTAGGAAGCATATACTGTATGGTGGCTGAAAGGAATAAGTGAAACAATCTGTAACCTTTTAATGGGTAGACGTCCATCCTAAGCTGCATAAAGTCGTCTAACAGTTGCCAGAATATAATGAAAAGGACGTTACCGGTTAAAATGTATAAATGTGAATAAATGTGTTCAAATGTAGAAATGTGAATAAATAATGCGGTGTCCAAGTGTAGAAATGTGAATGAATATAATACGATGTAAAAATGTGAATCTATAATACCAGAGATAGTTTGAGTGTGTGTGTGTGTGTGTGTGTGTGTGTGTGTGTGTGTGTGTGTGTGTGTGTGTGTGTGTGTGTGTGTGTTATTATTAAGTCTGGTGAGGTAACTGGTGAAGGTCATTATTGTAACCCCATTATGATGACGTCATATCTCATTTTCTGGCGTACACCAGACAATGTTATTCAACATAGTAATAATATTTATACCAAAAAGTATATGAGCCTTTACTTCCTCAGCTCCTTCCTAAACTGAATTAAACCGCCAGAATATGTAATGTAAGTTGTAATTAAACATTTGGTAAACAGTCTTATCTTGGTAACTGTAACATGATAATAATAACAACATAATATTCCAGAAGATAATATTATTGTTTGGTGGATATCAGAGAGAGAGAGAGAGAAAGAGAGAGAGAGAGAGAAAGAGAGAAAGAGAGAGAAAGAGAAAGAGAAAGAGAGAGAAAGAGAGAGAGAAAGAGAGAGAGAAAGAGAAAGAGAGAGAGAGAGAGAGAGAGAGAGAGAGAGAGAGAGAGATATATAAACTTTGGTGATTATATATTTCGGTGTCCAGTATCGTGAGTAGGAAGACTATATTTTTGAATTACCGCAAAATCTACTGTCTATTAACTGACATGGTATAATATTATACAGTACACTCTTTTCAACAACAAACGATATTTACTAACACAAGGGCGAGTATAAAATAGTGTTATCAATATGAGGTAGGCATATAGGATAATACCCGGAACTATGAGAACCCACAACTCAAGGCTTTCTCTGGCGACTACAACCATGACTACAATCAACTGGTGGAAGCAAGTCAGTAACAATACCTGTGAGTCAGTTGGCGTCACACGAACATAGGGAGCGCCAGGTAATAACCTACAACCTACGAGTTATTGCATATTTCGAAAGTACTGTATTGTCATTATGGATTGTTTTACCTATTCAGTATTAAGGGTGGGGGAGGGGGGGATAGTTTGCTCCCTAGACCTCCATCAAGCTTATAAAAAACATCCCCAAGGTAAATTTACATTTTTTTGGTAATAAAATATAAAAAAACGAGACCCAAATGGCACATGTCTCAATATTGACAAAGAATTGGGGCAAACGGTCACAAAATCGCCAAACTAATGGGTCGAACGTCTTAAAATCTAAAAACTAATGGGGTTAAACATGAGGGCGAAGGGGGTCCAGACACCACAAAAAAAATAATGAGGTATGATAATAATATAAAATAACTCCCTGGATACCACACACCAGGTATGACTCACTTGTTCCGGCTACCAAACTGCACTCCCAACTACATCCAGAACCATTATAAGTGAACAATAACATTCCACACCTACAGTTACTCACAGCAATTCGTGGACCTCTACATTATTCTTCGTGCACATACAATCATACGGTTTGATTTATTCATGAAAAGTGCTGTGTACTAAATTATTTATATGGTTTAGACTTTATTATATACAAAATTCCATACATATAGTAGCATACAAACATATTATTATATGTGAAAGGAGACAAAAGGAAACGCCACCTGTAACGATTGATCCTTTAAATGAAAGTGTGATAGAGAGACAAATTCAAGGTAATACGATACCGGTGCATTGGAGTCAAAATGTGTGGACAGCAAGCTTG
>CM064562.1:5498234-5500617 GCA_032716605.1 Paralithodes platypus | reverse complement strand
AGAATTAGTAACTAAGACTTTGAAGACTCCTTGCAAACATTAGTAACTAAGACTTTGAAGACTCCTTGCAAACATTTAAGACACACTATAATTGTCTGCAAGTGTTCTAACGACTAACTATATAGAGCAGAAGGGGGATGAGGCTCTATACAAGACAAAGAGGAGGCGAGCAAGGTCCATATAGAGTACATGGACCTTGGAGGCGAGATGCGGCCTGTATTACGATAAGAGAAAATACACTATAGTCTGTTTCTCAGCTCATGGTAAATTGAATCCCTTAGCAAACTGATTTATCGATACTTAATGACAAAAATATGAAACTGCAATATCTCTACGTCCCAATATTTCTATCTTTTCATAATTAACATCATATTTCTGTAACAAAATGTTCGACATAGCCGAGTAATCAAGATGGGGACATGCCACTTTATCAAGGAGACACGAGACGAGTAATAGTAAGAATGAGGAGAGATAAGACTAGTAAGAGAGGAGAGACGTTATAGTAATGTTAAGAGGAAAGCAAAGAAATTAGTAAGAGAGATAGAAAAGAGAAGAGAACAGAGACTACTAAGAGAGAAGAGCCTAGTAAGAGAGGAGAGAAGAGACTGTAGTAAGAGAGAGAAGAGGAGTGAGTGTAGCAGAAGAGGAGAGAGAAAGAGAGAGAGAGAAGAGGAGTGAGTGTAGCAGAAGAGGAGAGAGAGAGAGAAGAGGAGTGAGTGTAGCAAAAGAGGAGTGTAGTAGAAGAGGAGAGGAGTGAGTGTAGCAAAAGAGGAGAGGAGTGAGTGTAGCAAAAGAGGAGAGGAGTGAGTGTAGCAAAAGAGGAGAGAGAGAGAAGAGGAGTGAGTGTAGCAGAAGAGGAGAGAGAGAGAAGAGGAGTGAGTGTAGCAAAAGAGGAGAGGAGTGAGTGTAGCAAAAGAGGAGAGAGAGAGAAGAGGAGTGAGTGTAGCAGAAGAGGAGAGAGAGAGAAGAGGAGTGAGTGTAGCAAAAGAGGAGAGGAATGAGTGTAGCAAAAGAGGAGAGGAATGAGTGTAGCAAAAGAGGAGAGGAGTGAGTGTAGCAAAAGAGGAGAGGAGTGAGTGTAGCAAAAGAGGAGAGGAGTGAGTGTAGCAAAAGAGGAGAGAGAAAGAGGAGTGTAGCAGAAGAGGAGAGGCGAGCGAGAGAGAAGAGCGGGGTTCAGCGACTGGAGTACATGCAAGACTCTGCGGTCATAACGGGGTAACTACAATTATAACACCCACCATCCCTTATACTGCTCTAACACCCCTATTTCTCCCCCCCCCCCCCTCTCTCTCTCTCATCTACAAACCATTTAGTGGCAACTGATATATATTTTCTTCATAAGACTTTTCCGTACTGAAAACAAATGTACAGGAGTCTTTTCTACCTCGCCATTATACCATGGTGCAAATTTAGCCACACCATTCACATAATATTTAAAAAATATGCTCATCAAAATACACTCAACCCTTTCAGTACGATCACTTATAACATAGCTTCACTACTGAAAAACCTTGGACGAGTTCGATTTTTAATTTGTTACCTAAACATCTAGGTAAGCAATCACCAACTTTCCACTAAGACATCACTAACTACACTACAATACACTATACTGTTTGATGTCATATGAAGCTTAATAGCTTTTCAGCTTTTTACATTAAGTCTAGGGAAGCAGCCACCCACTTTTCAATTACTTATGTCCATCCAATCGTGTCAGCCCGTGCGTTAACTTTCCTCGTCATCACTCTAGCAACTGTATTTCTTCACAGAGTTTGAAAATACTTAAACCATAGAGTCACTACTGAAAGACCTTGGACGAGTTCGATTTTTAGCTTTTTACCAAAAACTCTAGGGAAGCAACCACCAATTTCCCACTAAGACTTCACTAAGTACTATAATAATATACTGTTTCACATCACATGACGCTTTATCATTTTTCAGATTTTTACAGAAAGTCTTGGGAAGCAGCCATCCTTTGTTCTACTTCGAGAAAGTCTAGAGAAACAGCCACCCACTTTTCACTGACTTAACTAAGCCCAGTACAACAATACACTCTGCTTTACTAACTACAGAACAATAGTATGTTTTATATCATGACGTTTTATCACTTCAGCCTTTTACAAAAGGTCTATGAAAGTAGCCACTCACTTTTCAATGACTTCGATAAGCACAGTACAATAATATAATGTATAACGTCATGCAACGTCTTATCCGCTCGTCATGAGACGGGTCATGCTGACAACCATTCTCGGTGCTCTAAATATATATATGTAACCGTTTACATTAGTGTATTAAGTTGCCAATACTAATGAAAGTCCTGTGATTGAAAATAATATGGAATAATTTTTAGAAGAGTTGTCTGAAAGTCTCTTAACTTCAAGCTACT
>CM064562.1:5445734-5493234 GCA_032716605.1 Paralithodes platypus | reverse complement strand
CCTCTCTTCTACTCTACTCTTACAGTCAACCCATATCCCTCTCTTCTACACTACTCTTACAGTCAACCCATATCCCTCTCTTCTACTCTGCTCTTACAGTCAACCCATATCCCTCTCTTCTACAATACTCTTACAATCAACCCATATCCCTCTCTTCTACTCTACTCTTAGTCAACCCATATCCCTCTCTTCTACTCTACTCTTAGTCAACCCATATCCCTCTCTTCTACACTACTCTTAGTCAACCCATACCCCTCTCTTCTACTCTACTCTTACAGTCAACCCATATCCCTCTCTTCTACACTACTCTTACAGTCAACCAATATCCCTCTCTTCTACACTACTCTTACAGTCAACCCATATCCCTCTCTTCTACTCTACTCTTACAGTCAACCCATATCCCTCTCTTCTACTCTACTCTTAGTCAACCCATATCCCTCTCTTCTACACTACTCTTACAGTCAACCCATATCCCTCTCTTCTACTCTACTCTTAGTCAACCCATATCCCTCTCTTCTACTCTACTCTTACAGTCAACCCATATCCCTCTCTTCTACTCTACTCTTACAGTCAACCCATATCCCTCTCTTCTACACTACTCTTAGTCAACCCATATCCCTCTCTTCTACTCTACTCTTAGTCAACCCATATCCCTCTCTTCTACTCTGCTCTTACAGTCAACCCATACCCCTCTCTTACAGTCAACCCATATCCCTCTCTTCTACTCTACTCTTACAGTCAACCCATATCCCTCTCTTCTACTCTACTCTTACAGTCAACCCATATCCCTCTCTTCTAATCTACTCTTACAGTCAACCCATATCCCTCTCTTCTACACTACTCTTACAGTCAACCCATATCCCTCTCTTCTACTCTACTCTTACAGTCAACCCCTATCCCTCTCTTCTACTCTGCTCTTAGTCAACCCATACCCCTCTCTTACAGTCAACCCATATCCCTCTCTTCTACTCTACTCTTACAGTCAACCCATATCCCTCTCTTCTACACTACTCATAGTCAACCCATATCCCTCCCTTCTACTCTACTCTTACAGTCAACCCATATCCCTCTCTTCTACTCTACTCTTACAGTCAACCCATATCCCTCCCTTCTACTCTACTCTTAGTCAACCCATATCCCTCTCTTCTAATCTACTCTTACAGTCAACCCATATCCCTCTCTTCTACACTACTCTTACAGTCAACCCATATCCCTCTCTTCTACTCTGCTCTTACAGTCAACCCATATCCCTCCCTTCTACTCTACTCTTACAGTCAACCCATATATCTCTCTTCTACCCTACTCTTACAGTCAACCCATATCCTTCTCTTCTACTCTACTCTTACAGTCAACCCATATCCCTCTCTTCTACTCTACTCTTACAGTCAACCCATATCCCTCTCTTCTACTCTGCTCTTACAGTCAACCCATATCCCTCCCTTCTACTCTACTCTTACAGTCAACCCATATCTCTCTCTTCTACTCTACTCTTACAGTCAACCCATATCCCTCTCTTAGTCAACCCATATCCCTCCCTTCTACTCTACTCTTCTATTCAACCCATGACCCTCTATTATACACTGCTCTTACAGTCAACCCATACCCCTCTCATGTACACTGTTCTTCCAGTCAACCCATATCCCTCTCTTCTACTCTACTCTTACAGACAACCCATATCCCTCTCTTCTACTCTACTCTTCTATTCAACCCATGACCCTCTATTCTACACTGCTCTTCTATGGAACCCAACGGGGATCCAGAAAAAAACTCACTTCCTTAACTGGTATTACAATTTTAGCACATTTGTATCAACGAAAATACTTGGTTATAACAAAACAAGAGCCACAAGGTCGTCAAGGTCAACAGCCACTTAACACAGCTTGACTCCCTGCAACACAATGGCGTCATATTATAATTTACTCTAACTCATATGATTGTATTCGCATTACGAGGGATGTCTGGGAATTAAAGTGGTAAAACAATTCAATAGACCCTTTCATAATAATATTGATCATGTATTATCATAACCAAGGCTGCTCGTATAATAAGATGGTCCATATAATTTCATTAAAGATAGTTGCCGAAAGTTTAACAGCTCGTGTGAATCTGACATAAATGGGATATAACAAATTATCTCCCATCCGCTTTTTTCTTTTTTTTTTTTTTTTTTTTTTTTGTTAACCAAGTTGTGACCATTGATACACAAGACAACACTTCTATTAAGGGGAGATGGGTAGTTTTTCTAGATCCCCTTCTCCCTCATTGGCAAGGATCCGAATCTTTTCGAATCCTTGCCAAATGTAGTGTATGTATGTAGAGCGTCCATCAGACGAGATACAGCGTTGCCATATATACGAGGGGCCAGAATAGTTTAATTTTCTCCACTTTATTCCTTAACTATATAAATGTAACCCATGCTAAAGGACATTCTAGTGACACTGTATGTATGTAGAGCGTCCATCAGAGGAGACACAGTGTTGCTATAATAAGGTTGACTATACTAAAGAGTCCCCCCGCAGTACAGGAAACAGGAAGCTCCCACAAAACCCCTGGCACACACACACAAAAAACAAAGACCGGTATGAACGCGGAATCCAGGAGTACCAGCCTCATCACTCAACAAACAATTACCGGGGAAGGCAACCGGATCACTCATAACATAACATAACCTTTGTAAACAAAATATGTACAATTTATTTTTATATATTTTGTTTTAGTTCAATACCACACATTGCTTTGCTTCTTATTAAAACTATAATGTGTATAATCGTATATGCATGTTTTGTAATGACCACTAGACAAGAACACTAAGCATCTTTTACTACTTCCACTACTCAAATTTAACCATAATTTCCACAACCATAACTTACCGACACGAAAATACGTTTGATCAGTACGTTTGATGAAAAACAAAACAAAAAACAACAACTTCAGTTTGTGGACTGCTTCCCAAAGGTTGTGACTAAAGTATGGCTGTTAGCACCCCCTCCCTCCATGATGGTCACTCGGCCATACTTCCTCTCCTCTCGTTCAAATATTAACCCTCTAATGGCGATAATGGTTATGCAGGCTACCGCTACATTCTCAACAATCAGGGATAGCAAAAAGGTAGTTAAAATGTCCATAATGATCTACCCTTTTAAGGGGGGTCACCTGTTTTTTTTTTATCTTTCTCTCCTTTTCTCTCTTTCTCTGGCTTGTATCCATTCGGCCCCATTCAACCAACTGTTTTAAGACGTTTATCCCCATCCAGGTGTCGATTTCTTCCTGGCGAGCGATAGCGAGCCAGCATTGTATGGAGAAATCCGGCTTTGCCGGAGACATTTTTTCTATCGAAAAATATACAAATTGAATTTGCTGTCAAAACAAAAATATATAAATGCTGGCTCGCTACCGCTCGCCAGGAAAATATTGACACCTGGATGGGGGCAAACGTCTTAAAACAGTAGGCCAATTGGATACAAGCCAAAGAAAGAGGGAGAGAAAGATAAAAAAGGCGAGATGGGCCCCCTTAAGGTGAAACATAATTACGATATACAGATAGAAAGGTAAATCATTATCAATAAACCTAATAATTTTACTGTATAATGTATATACCCTTGTAATACCCCAGATGTGTTTGCCAGTGTAAAAACACTCGATGGGACTAACTTTGATGGACTAAGCTTTGTTTTCATGAGTTTAGCACAATCACGACAACCAACTCGTCTCTGTGTAATAGGAGATCAAAGTTTCTCAAAGAGCTATATTTTTTCGGGATTCGTAGGATAAAACCAACTCTCTTAGCACGCACTGTACTACAGTGTGTATTATAGATTCGGTTACACTTACCCGGTACTGCTAACTAAACTTATCAAAACCATTTCGACAACACAAACCCAGAAATGATCTCCTTTGCAATTCCCTTTTCCAATAACCAAGACGATTATTATTGAAACATATATATAACTAGATTCTTGAACTGTGTAGTACAAAATACAGTTACTCTCGTTCACTGCCCTCATACCTTTCCATTTGGTTTCTGGGTTTTTACTTATTATCAATGTATTGCTATTTCATGGGCTACTTATAGTTCAGCCAATGCATAGCGCGCTCTCTCTCTCTCTCTCTCTCTCTCTCTCTCTCTCTCTCTCTCTCTCTCTCTCTCTCTCTCTCTCTCTCTCTCTCTCTCTCTCTCTCTCTCTCATCTCTCTCTCTCTCTCTCTCATCTCTCTCTCTCTCTCTCTCTCTCTCTCTCTCTCTCTCTATATCTCTCCTGTCTCTCTGTATCTCGTCTATCTCTCTCTCTCTCTCTCTCTCTCTCTCTCTCTCTCTCTCTCTCTCTCTCTCTCTCTCTCTCTCTCTCTCTCTCTCTCTCTCTCTCTCTCTCCTCTCTCTCTCCTCTCTCTCTCTCTCTCTCTCTCTCTCTCCTCTCCCTCCCCTGCCCCCGCCCCAGGGTATGGGTATAGCAGCAGCCTCTCCCCCGTGGGCAAAACAAACAGGTGGCTGGGTTAACACTACCTCCTTACCTAGGGGGGCGTACAGTCACATACATACACCCACACACACACACACACAATGTAATGCACCAGACACACACCTAAACCACACATACACCACAAACACACACACACCATATAAACACACGCATATACTGTACAATAACACATGCACACCATACACACACATACCACAAACACACTGTCTCGCTCTCGCGCGCGCTCTCTCTCTCTCTCTCTGGCACTCAGCTTAACCCTTTCGCTGCGGGTGACATTCTGGAATGTTTTGGCACGTTACAGCAATTTCCAGGCTTTAAAAGCCTGTAAAAAACGTAAGAATCGAGTGTCAGTGGGTGGGAGCGTGAGGGGCCCACCTCCGACCCTCAGAGCACCGAGCGGCTCACTGAGCTAGGCTGTGTCTCGGGCGAGTCTCTCTCTGTCTCTCTCATCAGTGTAGCCAAGCGAGCGAGTGTTACATAATAGCAGGGTTCCCGCGTTTCACTGGGATCACTGCGGGTGAACCAGACCACGTATACGGTCCGTTCTGGTGTCATTTTGAAGCTATTTTCGCCTAGTTTTCAGCAGAATACACTTCATTTAATGCAGATGCTTGATTTATCATTCAGGAGTGCCTGAATATGCCCTAAATAGCCCAAACATAGCCGCAGCCAAAGGGTTAAGAGTGTAGACAGAGAAACTGATCTGGGAGTAACAATATCGAGTAACCTAAAACCGAGTCAACAATGTTCAGAAGTTGTTAAGAAGGCAAACAAAATAATTGGCTTTATAGGCAGGTCATTGGAGCATAAATCCAAAGAAGTAATCCTAACTCTTTACAATTACTTAGTCCGCCCTCTTCTGGAATACTGCGTTCAATCCTGGTGCCCTTATTACCAAAAAGATATAGACAAGCTAGAACGAGTTCAACGTAGAGTTACCAAAATGATACCTAGCCTAAAGAACAAAGTATACGAGGAGCGTCTTAGAGAATTAAATCTGTTTCCTTTATTCCAACGCAGATTACAGTAAGAGGCGACTTAGTTCAAGTGTTCAAAATCATCAAAGGCATCGAGAATATGAACTGTAGTAAGTACTTCACTCTCGACCAATCTAATTACACGTGGGGAAATGGTTGCAAAATTATTGGTAAATCTTTTAACTCGCACGAATCTAAGAATTTCTTCTTCAATCGAGTTGTCAACTTGTGGAATGGGCTTCCCCGAGACGTTATATAATGCAGCACCGTTGATTCTTTTATACTTCGCCTAGACAAATATCTTGCATCAAACCCGCTACTGACTGCGTTTGTAAATGAATAACTTTATTATATTCCTCCAACAGATTCATCAAGGATTATTGCGTATATATATTGCTAAGATGATACTCTATTTTTCCCAGATATACGAAAGATCACTAACTTATAACTGTGTTATGTTACTAACCCATCTGTCCCCTACTAACTTCCTAATCCTGCTACGGACATTAGTTCCAGGGCAGTAGTTCCCTTTCCAATTTTCCCTTACCCACTCTAAACCAGTTTGGACACTTGATCCTCAGTGTTTTGGAGGACAAGCAGCCTAGAGGGGGTCACTAGACCTGTTGTTGCTTGATTTCCTTTGTACTCACTCTCTCTCTCTCATTATAAGTAAAACAATAATTGTCAAGTCAGGTATCACACGCGCGTGTTTCCCTCAACTATTATCGGCAATTCTGGTTTATCAGCTTAGTGTCAGTTTTTATAATAACAGTCAGCTAAATCCATCTACCATTTGCCCAGTTTCAGATACCATTGCAAAAGACCCCAAACATATTACCGTCAAATGTTGGTCATCAAAAGGTTACGATAATAGTTTTCGTGTGGTATCCCCTTAATTTAAGACCTTCCCACTGACCATCGACTTTAATATATACACCACTTTTCTAACTTTTAGGTTATCTAATACTTCCATTTCAGGGCCATAAAATGCACTTGTGTATATCAGTGTCATTCGTTATTAGTTATTAGTTTTTGTTTCCTTCCCAACGTGATTTACTCTTACCTTGCTAGTGTCTCTCAAAAACTGCAACCCTTCTCTTCTCTGTGTCATCTCTTGTTTTAATGCTTATACATTACTTCAGTTCCTTTACCTATAACACGAAATATCTCTGCTTCCTTCAAGATAATGTACATAATCCAGCAACACTCGAAGAACCATGCAATCGCTAAACTCCAACATGAATCAATACAGTAATAGGTCAGAAATGTGTTAACAATATATGATAATCATTATAATTTATCAGTAACATGACAGTAGGCAACATCACACATATACAGATGAAAAATATCCAGGGGTATTTCAGCAAATGTTCTGTTACCATCTTCAAGTGAACAAAGAGCAATACAACAGTAACTTATTGAAATATCACATATGTTCCATTATATACATGCGAGATGTTGCATACACTTTATTCACAGTTTAAACAAATTATTTAAATATATTAATGTTAAATTTTGGAAAATTAGTTTATTCAAATATCATCCAGGAATTAGTTATTAGTACCCGACAGGAGTTTAGAACAGGCGAACTGAGAACTATTAAGGGGGTCACCTGTTTTTTTTTTATCTTTCTCCCCTTTTCTCTCTTTCCCTGGCTTTTATCCATTCGGCCCCATTCAGCCAACTGTTTTAAGACGTTTACCCCCATCCAGTTGTCAATATTTTCCTGGCGAGCGGGAGCGAGCCAGCATATATATATTTTTATTTTGACAGCAAGCTAAATTTGTAAATTTTTCGATAGAAAAATTTCTCCATACAATGCTGGGTCGCTATCGCTCGCCAGGAAGGTATCGACACCTGGATGGGGATAAACGTCTTAAAACAGTTGGCTGAATGGGGCCGAATGGATACAAGCCAGGGAAAGAGAGAAAAGGAGAGAAAGAACCAAAAAGCCGGTTATCCCCCTTAACCCATTCAGTACTGTGACCTTATTTACAGTTTATTCCTGATAACATTACAGGATTTTATTCCGCTTAAGAAGGATTTCTAGGAATCAAAAGGGTTACATATCTCAAGTAACCCTCTGACTCGCACAAGTCCTTCCGAAACTGAATAAAACAGTCTATTATCACCAGGAATCAAACTGACAAACAAACCATGATACTGAAGAGGTTAATACACGATTATATTTACTGTAAGACGTGCAGCCCGTGAGAGACAAGACATTATCCTCCAAATGTTGCTTATTAATAATTATATAAAGGAGTAATACTGAAGACCCATTAATTAGCCTTTACCACTGTTACGGACGCCCCCAAAACAGAGGTTGGGTACTTACAGGTGTGAATTCGGCCTTCGACTACAAAGGAAACAGAGATTAGTGCCAGGTGTACAATGTAGGGGAGGGAGACAAACGCATCTCACCTCATTAATGGACTTTATATCAACTTAACCCATCAGTTTCACTATATTTGATAAGTGTATTGACTATAAGTTACAGTCAACAGGATGGGGTAGATATACAGTATACTCCCACCCAAAGTTTCACTATAGCATTCACTAGATCTCAACCAGTGCCCACTCAACCAAAGCCAACTCAACCAGTGCCAAAGCTCTAATTTAAGCTAAGGTAACCTAACCTATGATTACTGACGGGTTTGGCACTGGTTGAGATCTAGAGAACTCTTCCCTCTAGAACTTGGATTGTTATTATCATTTCAAGTTCATGAACTGTTTAAACTACTGACGGTGTGAAACAAGGACACAAGATTCCCATAGATTCTTTTGACCAGTTATGGCCAAGCATACGCCTAACATGTAATTGTCATCTGTATGTGCAAACTTGTATAGGTACCTACTTATGTTTACATCTTGACAATACACTATTAATGTGCCTTTACTTTACTGTTCACATGTTACTGTCACTATTATTTTGGTGTTTTACTTTGATACCATTTTAACCTTACTTTCCACTAAAGACAGAACAAAGTGTCATGTCTCATATCCAGCAACCACATTTTTTAAACAACCTACTATCTTACAAATAATGTAGGTTACGTAGCATATGCATTGCATAAACTCACTTTTTCTTTGAAAAAGTTTATCTAGATAATGTTATATACAATAATGTTGACTGTGCTATTGCTTCCAAACCCATGCTTAAATTAATCAACCTAAGTCTAATACACAGTACACAGTGTGATGCATATAAAACACGATATAATTACACCTAAAATATATATTACCATTTAAGTTTCTATCTCGATCAGACATGTAATGATGTTAACAGAAATAAACCGCAAATAGATTAACGGAATATGTACTGTACTGCTATGTGATTGGGGTAGTGTTACCGTACGTCACCTCTTGTAAGCAAATCAAACGGATCAACTGATTGACAACAAAAGTATAAATTAAATTAGAAGTAATAGTGTAAATAAGCCTGAAAATGCACGATACAAAATGTATATTAAACAAGGGTGAAGAACTGTAGGCCTATAGAAGAGATAGAACAAAATAAAACAAAACATACAATACTTATATGCAATACAACAAAGGTAGATGAGATGCTATTACAACCCTTTATTATACATAGTGAAACACAGCTGACAGGGTAGATCTCCAACAATGCTTATGAATGACATGACAAGTTCAGACAAAATGGCTAGATCAACCCCAGAAGTGACCAATACATAATTTCTAGATCAACCCCAGAAGTGACCAATACATAATTTCTAGATCAACCCCAGAAGTGACCAATGGATAATTTCACAAGCCCGGTATATTGATGGGAATCATAAACTTGGGACTACAACCTTCACAACAATAGGTTCACATTTTGTCGCTTTATTCACTTCTGTTCTTGTGGACTCGATTTAAGGGGAGATTTCCACTTGAGGGATTTTTTTCTTGACTCCTTTCTCCCTCATGTTTAGCCCCATTGTTTTTTCTAATTTTAAGACGTTTGCCCCATTATTTTGACGATTTTAAGAACTTTCAACCAATTTCTGTCAATTTTAAGACCTTGCGTGCCATTTAGGTGTCGATTTTATCCTGGCGAGCGATAGCGAGCCTGTAATTTAAGAGGAACCGGCTTTCAGCCGGGAAATTTTTCTACCGAAAAATGTACAAATTTATCTAGAAAGGGGCTCAAGGGGGTGTAATCTTAAGCTTGAAGGATATCTAGGGACCAAACTAAAAACCTCCCCTTAATACAAGGGGGATAAGAGCCAAACTGAGTAGAAGGATATAAAACAAAAAAATAATAATAATAATAATAATAAAAACAAAAAAAATGAAGTATGAGAAAGGAGTGATTATAGGTGGATAGGAGTCCATATAAACCGAACGGTATACAAGAAATGGAAGAAACGGGACCAAAATAATAACGCCACCACTAATGATGAACATAGGGGGGATGGGGGGGGGATGGGGAACAGGAAGAGACATGACATAAAAACACCAAATGGTCGTCACGCAATGGAAGACACGTATAGAAATGCAGCGAAGATATTCCTGTAGTCTGTTCATTAAGGGAGGTGACCTGCTTTTGGTTATTTCTGTCCTTTTCCCTCTTTCTCTGGCTTGTATCCATTCGGCCCCATTCAGCCAACTATTTTAAGACGTTTATCCCCATCTAGGTGTCGATTTCTTCCTGGCGAGCGATAACGAGCCAGCATTATATGAAGAAATCCGGCTTCGCCGGAGAAATTTTTCTATCGAAAAATTTACAAATTTAGCCTGCTGTCTAACAAAAATAAAAAATATGCTGGCTCGCTACCGCTCACCAGTAAGAAATTGACATCTGGATGGGGATAAACGTCTTAAAACAGTAGGCTGAATGGGGCCAAATGGATACAAGCCAGAGAAAGATAGAAAAGGACAGAACCCAAAACCGGTCACTCCCCTTAATTCTACTAGGTAGGGCAGTAATGGTAACCTGTAATAACCTCTGCTAACTCACGAAGGAAGGAAGGAAGGAAGGAAGGAAGGAAGGAAGGAAGGACTAGAGTAATGGAGGAGCTAATATCGGTCTACCCCCCCCTAGGAAGACTTGGCCAAGGAGCAGGTGTGGAAATTGACAGTTCATTTTCTCTAGCGCTCTTTTGTGAGTTACCGAGGTTATAGAGGTTTACGATTCCTGTCCAACCTAGAGTGAACGGACTATGGTACCATAATTCTGAAGAGGGGTGAAGGGAGATACATACAATACATACAATACAATACAATACATAGGCAAGAAAACAAAACAAACATGAGAAAAAGATGTATATGGAGATCGAAGAGAGTAGAGAGAGGTGTGAAATGGCATGGCATGAAATAGATGGTTAGATTACAAGGATGAGGCTCTGTGTGTGTTAAGGGGAGTGACCTGTTTTTGTTATTTCTGTCCTTTTCTCTCTTGCTCTGGCTTGTATCCATTTGGCCCCATTCAGCCTACTGTTTTAAGACGTTTATCCCCATCCAGGTGTCAATTTCTTACTGGTGAGCGGTAGCGAGCCAGCATATTTTTAATTTTTGTTAGACAGCAGGCTAAATTTGTACATTTTTCGATAGAAAAATTTCTCCGGCGAAGCCGGATTTCTTCATATAATGCTGGCTCGCTATCGCTCGCCAGGAAGAAATCGACACCTAGATGGGGATAAACGTCTTAAAATAGTTGGCTGAATGGGGCCGAATGGATACAAGCCAGAGAAAGAGAGAAAATTAAAGAAATAACCAAAAGCAGGTGACCCTCCCCCCTTAATGTAGAGCGTGTATGTAGGCTACTGTATATGTATGTATGTACGCTTAGTTTGTATGTACGTACTGTAGGCTATAACCTGTACCTTTTGTATATGCTCCTACATTTCCATATGTGTTTCATACACAACCTATCTATTTATTTATGTATAACCAGTCATACACTAACCTATACCTATTTCCATATGTATAACAAATCCATACAACCTACCAGCATATGTATAACCCAACACACCCTCATAAAAACCATTTCATAACTAACCACCTATACCTATTTCCATATGTATAACCATTTCATACACTAACCTATACCTATTTCCATATGTATAACCATTTCATACACTAACCTATACCTATTTCCATATGTATAACCATTTCATACACTAACCTATACCTATTTCCATATGTATAACCATTTCATACACTAACCTATACCTATTTCCACATGTATAACCATTTCATATACTAACTTATACCTATTTCCATATGTATAACCATTTCATACACTAACTTATACCTATTTCCATATGTATAACCATTTCATAAACTGACAATGGTATTTCCGTTGGTTATGCAATTGTTGTTGTGTTTGTCAGTTGTTTGTGTTTTGGTTACAGGATTTCTGAAGCACTTATTAAGGGGGGTGACCTGTTTTTTGTTATTTCTGTCCTTTTCTCTCTTTCTCTGGCTTGTATCCATTTGGCCCCATTCAGCCAACTATTTTAAGACGTTCATCCCCATCTAGGTGTCGATTTCTTCCTGGCGAGCGATAGCGAGCCAGCATTATATGAAGAAATCCGGCTTCGCCGGAGACATTTTTCTATCGAAAAATGTACAAATTTAGCCTGCTGTCAAACAAAAATAAAAAATATGCTGGCTCGCTACCGCTCACCAGTAAAAAATTGACACCTGGATGGGGATAAACATCTTAAAACAGTAGGCTGAATGGGGCCAAATGGATACAAGCCAGAGAAAGATAGAAAAGGACAGAACCCAAACCGGTCACCAGTATTAATGGATTTGGACGCTATTATATGGCTTACTCTTCCATTATTTAGCTCCAGTGAGTATATAGATAACATTACCCTTTAGTTAAGGGGAGGTATTTAGTTTGTTCCCTACGTTTTCATCAAGCTTAAAATTATACCCCCTAGACCCCCTTTCAAGATAAATTTGTACATTTTTCGGTAGAAAAATGTCCCGGCCGGTGGCCGGTTGCTCTTAAATTACAGGCTCGCTATCGCTCGCCAGGAAAAAATCGACACCTTAATGGCACGAAAGGTCTTACAATTGACAGAAATGGGGCAAAGTGTCTTAAAATGTCCAAACTACTAGGGCGAACGTCTTAAAATCTCAAAAGCAATGGGGCTAGACATGAGGGAGAAAGGGGGTCCAGAAAAAAATCCCTCAAGTGGAGACCTCCCCTTATTAAGATTTCACATGAATATAAAGTATTGAATCTATGACTGTGTACTATGAAACTTACCGTGGCCATTCATTCATGATCCGGTAGTGGTTATTCAGACATCATAATTGATGCACACGTTTCAATACAATGGAGAAACGAAGAAATGATCATCGCCTCAACCTTCACCTTCGTAAAAAAAAAAAAAAAAAAAAATATATATATATATAAAAAAAAAATCAATTATCTCTACCTATCTTTATTTAAATATGTCCCTTGATTAAAAAAAAAAAAAAAAAAAAAAAAAAAAAAAAATCATTTATCTCTGCCTCTCTTTAGTTCGATATGTTTTGGTCTCGCTAATCTAGTTTCCCATGTGCATGTTATAACCGGTGCTGCTCCTTATTGGCTACTCAGACTTCGCACACAAAACGTCTATTCTATTAAGGGGAGATCTCCACTTGAGGGATTTTTTTCTTGACCCCTTTCTCCCGCATGTTTAGCCCCATTGCTTTTGATATTATAAAACGTTTGCCCCATTAGTTTAGCGATTTTAAGAACTATCGCCCCATATTAAGACCTTTCGTGCCATTCAGGTGTCGATTTTATCCTGGCGAGCGATAGCGAGCCTTTAATTTAAGAAGAACCGGCCTTCGGCCGGGAAATTTTTCTACCGAAAAATTTACAAATTTATCTTGAAAGGGACTCAAGGGGGTGTAATTTTAAGCTTGATGGAGGTCTAGGGAACAAACTAAATACCTCCCCTTAACTCAGACCCATTTGTCTTTGGGTTTTTTCTATTGACTCAGACCCATTCCTTTCCACAACACGTTATCAAAACATATTGTAGGCGATGACACGAACTCTAGCTACTGTACATATAATACACTCAAGTGTGTTTAAGAGGGGGAGGTAGTCGCTTTTTCTGGACCCCCTTCTCCCTCATGTTTAGCATATTAGCAGCTTTGAGATTCTAAGACGTTCTTTCCGTTACTTTGGCTATTTTGAGACCTTTCGCCCTATTCTTTGTCAATATTAAGACCTTACGTGCCATTTAGTTGTCGATTTTTTTTCAAGGCGAGCGATAGCAACCCTGTGATTTTAGAAGAAACCGTCCCAGCCGAAAAATGTACAAATTAATCTTGAAAGGGGGTCTGAGGGGTGTTCTTTTAAGGAGAGATATCCACTTGAGGGACTTTTTTCTTTACCCCCTTCTCCCTCATGTTTAGCCCCATTGCTTTTGAGATTTTAAGACGTTCGCCCCATTAGTTTTGGCAATTTTAAGACCTTTCACCCAATTTATGTCACTTTTAAGACCTTTCGTCCCATTTAGGTGTCAATTTTTTCCTGGCGAGCGATAGCGAGCCTGCAATTTAAGAGGAATCGGCCTTCGGCCGGGACATTTTTTCTACCGAAAAATGTACAAATTTATCTTGAAAGGGGGTCAAGGGGGTGTAATTTCAAGCTTGATGGAAGTCTAGGAAACACACTAAAAATCTCCCCTTAAACTTGATGGAGTCTAGCGAGGAAACTCATAAATAAATGAACAGCTAAATATATATAGACCACCAGAAACACCAGACAGAAACACTCTACCTACCCCCCCCCCCCCCCCCCCCCTAAGATAATTGGGGTTGGAAGGTCAGACCAAGAGGTGAGAGTGGCTGGTGGGTGCGGGGGATAAATGCAGGCTACACCAGAATATAGTCCAAATGACGTAATGGTGGTCAAGGGCAGGTATTTAGTTTGTTCCCTAGACCTCCATCAAGCTTAAAATAACACCCTCTAGAACCTCTTTCAAGCTAAATGTGTACATTTTTCGGTAGAAAAATGTCCCGGCCGAAGGCCGTTTCCTCTTAAATTACAGGCTCGCTATCGCTCGCCAGGAAAATATTGACACGAAAGGTCATAACATTGACAGAAATGGGGCAAAAGTTCTTAATAATCGCCAAATTAATGTGGCGAACGTCTTAAAATCTCAAAAGCAGTGGGGCTAAACATGAGGGAGCAAGGGGTCCTCAAAAAAAAAAAATCCCTCAAGTGGAAATCTGCCCTTAAGCCACTTTGGACTGCTTTCAATGTTGCCAAGACCCAACGATCACCCCCTCTACTACTAGCCCTATCCAAGCTAATTCATTATTATCAACCCTTGCAGTACCAGCGACGTATTTTGGGGGTTGTATTTCAGCTGCATTTAGACGATTTTGGGGTTGTATTTCAGCTGCATTTAGACGATTTTGGGGTTGTATTTCAGCTGCATTTAGACGATTTTGGGGTTTGTATTTCAGCTGCATTTAGACGACCCTATGAAGCTTGGGAAGGATATATGGCAGCTAAAAAGATTATTGGAGATAGTCTGTCATTTTTTAACGGGTAGACATCCTTCCTAAGCTGAATGTAACCGTCTAATAGCTGCCAGACTATAATGCAAAGGACGTCGCCGGTACTGAATGGGTTAATGTTTCGTGACAAGCCGGAATTGGTCAGCCCAGACAAATGCTTGACTCAACGACAAGACAGCTAATAAAAAGGAAAACTAACTTATTTTTAACTTACCTGGTAAATATAAAATAGATAATTAACAGGCAAATGTATAACACAATCGAAACTGGATGCATACTATAAAAAGGCAAAGTAATAATAAAACAATTCGACGATTAAGGGGAGGTATTTAGTTTGTTCCCTACTTTTTCATCAAGCTTAAAATTACACCCCCTAGACCCCCTTTCAAGATCAATTTGTACATTTTTCGGTAGAAAAATGTCCCGGCCGGAGGCCGGTTGCTCTTAAATTACAGGCTCGCTATCGCTCGCCAGGGAAAAATCGACACCTTAACGGCACGAAAGGTCTTAAAATTGACAGAAATGGGGCAAAATGTCTTAAAATATCCAAACTACTAGGGTGAAGGTCTTAAAATCTCAAAAGCAATGGGGTTAAACATGAGGGAGAAAGGAGTCCAGAAAAAACTCCCTCAAGTGGAAATCTCCCCTTATTAAGTTGAAGAAAGAATAATAATGAACGAAATAGAGCAGAGAAATAAATAATAGAGAGAATATATAATACATGAATATATAACACATGAATATATAATACATGAATATATAATACATGAATATATAATACATGAATATATAATACATGAATATATAATACATGAATATATAACACATGAATATATAACACATGAATATATAACACATGAATATATAATACATGAATATATAATACATGAATATATAATACATGAATATATAACACATGAATATAACACATGAATATATAATACATGAATATATATAACATGAATATATAATACATGAATATATAATACATGAATATATAATACATGAATATATAATACATGAATATATAATACATGAATATATAATACATGAATATATAATACATGAATATATAATACATGAATATATAACACATGAATATATAACACATGAATATATAACACATGAATATATAACACATGAATATATAACACATGAATATATAATACATGAATATATAACACATGAATATATAACACATGAATATAATACATGAATATATAATACATGAATATATAACACATGAATATATAACACATGAATATATAATACATGAATATATAATACATGAATATATAATACATGAATATATAACATGAATATATAATACATGAATATATAACACATGAATATATAAACACATGAATATATAATACATGAATATATAACACATGAATATATAACACATGAATATATAATACATGAATATATAACACATGAATATATAATACATGAATATATAACACATGAATATAATACATGAATATATAACACATGAATATAACACATGAATATATAATACATGAATATATAACACATGAATATATAATACATGAATATAATTAATATAATACATGAATATAATTAATATAATACATGAATATAATTAATATAATACATGAATATAATACATGAATATATAATACATGAATATATAACACATGAATATATAACACATGAATATATAATACATGATATATAACACATGAATATATAACACATGAATATATAACACATGAATATATAACACATGAATATATAACACATGAATATATAATACATGAATATATAATACATGAATATATAATACATGAATATATAACACATGAATATATAACACATAATATATAATACATGAATATATAACACATGAATATATAACACATGAATATATAACACATGAATATATAATACATGAATATAACACATGAATATATAACACATGAATATATAATACATGAATATATAACACATGAATATATAATACATGAATATATAATACATGAATATATAACACATGATATATAATACATGAATATATAATACATGAATATATAATACATGAATATATAACACATGAATATATAACACATGAATATATAATACATGAATATATAACACATGAATATATAACACATGAATATATAACACATGAATATATAACACATGAATATATAACACATGAATATATAATACATGAATATATAATACATGAATATAATACATCAATATATAATACATCAATATATAATACATCAATATAATAATACATCAATATATAATACATTAATATAATACATCAATATAATACATCAATATATAATACATGAATATATAACACATGAATATATAATACATGAATATATAATACATGAATATATAACACATGAATATATAATACATGAATATATAATACATGAATATATAATACATGAATATATAACACATGAATATATAACACATGAATATATAATACATGAATATATAACACATGAATATATAATACATGAATATATAATACATGAATATATAATACATGAATATATAACACATGAATATATAATACATGAATATATAACACATGAATATATAACACATGAATATATAATACATGAATATATAATACATGAATATATAACACATGAATATATAACACATGAATATATAACACATGAATATATAACACATGAATATATAACACATGAATATATAATACATGAATATATAATACATGAATATATAATACATGAATATAACACATGAATATATAACACATGAATATATAACACATGAATATATAACACATGAATATATAACACATGAATATATAATACATGAATATATAATACATGAATATATAATACATGAATATATAACACATGAATATATAACACATGAATATATAACACATGAATATATAACACATGAATATATAACACATGAATATATAATACATGAATACATTTAGTGACATTGCATAATACCGAATATAAATGCAGTAAAAACCAAAATTGAAGATATAATAACAAATACCAAAAAAGACCGACAACATTGAAGCCAGCAGCAACAACATTAATTAAGGGTGATTTTCTTTCACTTGAGAGGGTTATTTTTTGGATCCCCTTCTCCCTCGTGGTTAAGGGGAGGTTTTTAGTTGATTCCCTAGACTTCCATCAAGCTTAAAATTACTCCCCCTTGACCCCCTTTCAAGATAAATTTGTACATTTTTCGGTAGAAAAATTGCTCTTAAATTACAGGCTCGCTATCGCTCGCCAGGAAAAAATCGACACCTTAATGGCACGAAAGGTCTTAAAATTGACAGAAACGGGGCAAAATGTCTTAAAATGTCAAAACTACTAGGGCGAACGTCTTAAAATTCTCAAAAGCAATGGGGCTAAACATGAGGGAGAAAGGGGTCCAGAAAAAAATCCCTCGAGTGGAAATCTCCCCTTAACCCTTTGAAGCTCTGACGCGTTTAAGCAGTTTCTTTTGGGCTATCATTAGACGATTTTATGCAGCTTAGGAAGGATCTGTGGGTATTAAAAGGGTAAATACTATCTCAATCAACCCTTTGACTTCCATATACCGTTACTCATCTGAATAAAATAATCTAATAGTAGCCAAACAAACAGAACAGAAACGCGTATTGGAGCTTGAAAGGGTTAAGGTCATTATATTCAGTTAATAAAGTGCCTAAACTAATCAAACAATCAAAGAAACCTTGGACTCGCAGATGTCCTTCCTAAACTACCTAAAATCTTCTGATGACCAGAATGAGTCAAACATTATATGGGTCACCGTAGCAAAGGGAGACTCTACATTACTAACTGAAAGCGTAAGAGATCAGTTCTTCATTACTTAACCCTTCCTGTACCGGCGACGTCTGTTTTAACTTAAGGGCAGGTAGGCTATTTAGTTTGTTCCCTAGACCTCCATCAACCTTAAAATTACACCCCCTTGAGTCCCTTTCAAGATAAATTTGTACATTTTTCGGTAGAAAAATGTCCCGGCCGAAGGCCGGTTCCTCTTAAATTACATGCTCGCTATCGCTCGCCAGGATAAAATCGACACCTGAATTGCACGAAAGGTCTTAATATGGGGTGAAAGTTCTTAAAATCGCTAAACTAATGGGGCAAACGTTTTATAATATCAAAAGCAATGGGGCTAAACATGAGAGAAAAAGGGGTCAAGAAAACAATCCCTCAAGTGGAGACCTCCCCTTAAGTCTGGCTACATTCAGACGATGTCATTGAGTTTCGAAAGGGCCTCCAGCAATTAACAGGCTTCGAAATATCTCGCTAAACCATTTTTTACTACCACAGATCCTACTTAACCCTCTCACGTTCTTGACGCAATTTTGAGCCTATTAGGGATACTTTAAAGCCTTTGTTACCATCAGGGGTATTTAGAAACCTTTAGTTAGTTACTTCAACCTCTGCAGTTGTCTTTGAGTTAGCTGTGGGCAGAAAACTAATTTTGGAGAGCGAATTATAAGAGTGAGAGAACTCTATTTAATATTGCTAATCTGGCAACCTCTGCGTCATATGGTCGTGAGAGGGTTAAACTGCGCAAAATCCTCCGAATATAGCTAGGCTAGAATGAAAATATAAAGACTTTGCCGGTGAAGAAGGAATACACTCTGTACCAGCAACGGCTTTTCTAGTGGACATTTGCTACATTTAGACGATTTTATAAAGCTTAGGCAAGATATATGGTAGCTATAAGGATTAATTGAGATAGTCTGACGTCCTGCCCGACATGAATACAATCGTCTAATAATTGCCAGAATACAATAACATTTATACTGAACGTAGGAAGGAGTTGTGGAAGTTGACATTACTTGAAATAGTTTTGACCCCACTTTATATCTTCTTAATTATATAACAATGATAAGGGCATGTGAGGAGTGAACACATGTTACATAATACATATATACAAGGACGAGATCAAACGTTGGAAATCAACACCGGAGAATAAAGAAAAGGGAAACGCTGACACAGATGAAAGAGGAATAAGTTAAAGAATGAGGATAATATAATAGAGAAGGAAGGAGAGAGGAGAATGGAACTAATGGGGTGAGAGGATGAGTGGTCATTATCACGCCAAGGAGGGAACAAAAATAACAACAACAATAATAATAATACTATATATATAAACTATAAATAACTAATGAATATTATCATCGTTATTATATCAACTTCATTATATATATATATAAAAAGAGAGAGAGAGAGAGAGAGAGAGAGAGAGAGAGAGAGAGAGAGAGAGAGAGAGAGAGAGAGAGAGAGAGAGAGAGAGAGAGAGAGAGAGAGAGAGAGAGAGAGAGAGAGAGAGAGAGAGAGAGGTATTCTATATTTTATTAATTTAATGTATAGCTAGTATATACACATTATATATATATTACGACTATTGCCTCCCCATTAACTAACTGAATTAAGAGCACTATTTTGCGGAACAGAATAAACTACCAAATATATATATGATGACGGGAGAAAGTAGGGACCATTAGGAAAGAAAACAAAATGAATAAATATGTATCTTTAGTGACAATTGCCACCTTTGTCAGTAGCTAGGCGAGTAGTAATTGGCACCACCCCAGTTCACATGCATGACACAACGATAAGTCAATGCAATGTACTGCAGTTGTGGTGATAATACATACATACCGGTACATACATAAATACATTACCGGTACATAAATAAATACATTACCGGTACATAAATAAATACATTACCGGTACATAAATAAATACATTACCGGTACATAAATAAATACATTACCGGTACATACATAGATACATACCGGTACATACATAAATACATTACCGGTACATAAATAAATACATTACCGGTACATAAATAAATACATTACCGGTACATAAATAAATAGATTACCGGTACATACATAAATACATACCGGTACATACATAAATACATACCGGTACATACATAAATACATACCGGTACATACATAAATATCGCCCGCTGGTGTGTTTCTCATCCACATAATTATATTCTAACGTCTTACACCCACTAACTTAAGGGGAGATCTTCACTTGACGGATTTTTTTTCTTTAACCCTTTCTCCCTCATGTTTAGCCCCATTGATTTTGAGATTTTAAGACGTTCACCCCATTAGTTTGGCGATTTTAAGAACTTTTGCCTCATTTATGTAAATTTTAAGACCTTTCGTGCCATTTAGGGATCGATTTTATCCTGGCGAGCGATAGCGAGCCTGTAATTTAAGAGGAACCGGCTTTCAGCCGGGACATTTTTCTACCGAAAAATGTACACATTTATCTTGAAAGGGGGTCAAGGGGGTGAAATTTTAAGATTGCTGGAGGAGTAGGAAACGCACTAAAAACCTCCCCTTAAGGGGAGGTTTTTAGTTTGTTCCCTAGACCTCCATCAAGCTTAAAATTACACCCCCTCGAGTCCCTTTCAAGATAAATTTCTAAATTTTTCGGTAGAAAAATGTCCCGGCCAAAGGCCGATTCCTCTTAAATTACAGGCTCGCTATCGCTCGCCAGGATAAAATAGACACCTGAATTGCACGAAAGGTCTTAATATGGGGTGAAAGTTCTTAAAATCGCTAAACTAATGGGGCAAACATTTTATAATATCAAAAGCAATGGGGCTAAACATGAGGGAGAAAGGGGTCAAGAAAACAATCCCTCAAGTGGAGACCTGCCCTTAACCCATTTACTACCGGTGACATCCTTGTGTCAGTATCCTCGGGCAACTATTCGATGCTAGTATTCAGTTTCAGAAGGGCGTCCAATGATGAACAGGCTTCGAACTATCTCAATTAACCGTTTATTTGACTAGCACAAATCCTTCTTAAGGGGAGATCTCCACTTGAGGGATTTTTTTTCTTGACCCCTTTCTCCCTCGTGTTTAGCCCCATTGCTTTTGATATCATAAAACGTTTGCCCCATTAGTTTAGCGATTTTGAGAACTTTCACCCCATATTAAGACCTTTCGTGCAATTCAGGTGTCGATTTTATCCTGGCGAGCGATAGCGAGCCTGTAATTTAAGAGGAACCGGCCTTCGGCCGGGACATTTTTCTACCGAAAAATGTACAAATTTATCTTGAAAGGGACTCAAGGGGGTGTAATTTTAAGCTTGATGGAGGTCTAGGGAACTAACTAAATACCTCCCCTTAAGCTGCACAAACTCGTCTAAATATAGCTAGGAGAGATATAAAGAGACGTGGCTTGTACAAAAGGGGTTAATTTGTACATTCCAGTCTTATAGTACACATGAATGTATATATTTCTTACAGCAGACTAATAGGCGGACTAATAGCAAATATAACAAAGCAAAATGAATGTATGTACTTGATAAGGAGGCAACATCATCTGGAGGATAATGTTAAAAAGCAGCAACCTATGAGACAAAAGATGGAAAATGGTGTGAAAAAAATGAATAAATCGAGGAGAAAAGATTGAATTATACTGGCACGAGATGGAGAGGAGAATGTGAGTTGGGAAGGCAAGAGAGATGGGGAGTAGAGATAATGAGAGGTAAACGAGGAAGAGGAGGAAAAGAAAATAGGGCTGAGGACAAAATATAGGAGAAAGCTAAATGAAGACCAAAACAGAGATGACGGAAAGGAATTAAAGAGAAAATATAAGGTGTGGCGAGAGAGAGAGAGAGAGAGAGAGAGAGAGAGAGAGAGAGAGAGAGAGAGAGAGAGAGAGAGAGAGAGAGAGAGAGAGAGAGAGAGAATGCAGACTACCTCACGTACAGGATGATGGAAGACACTGTAAGGGGATGGAGGGGAGGGGGGGGGGCCTAATTAAACTACACACAGGTAAACACTACACTAACCCCTTCTATAGTTACACACACACACACACACACACATTACACATGGGATGGTGGGTTAATTAAACTACACCCAGACCCTGAGGTAAACAGGACAGTAACCCCTTACACCTCTTCCATATAGACTCACTCACTCACTCACTCTCTCTCACTCTTACATAAGTTTTCTCATTTTTCTATTTTCAAAATATTATATGCAATGTTCTAAAATATATTCCTTCGTATCCTACTGTTACTTCTTATTCTACAATTATATATATATATACATAATATATATACTGTATACTGTATATATATATACCGGTATATATATATTATTGCAATGCAGTTTTTACAACAAAAACTTGGTTTAATTAAATTTCAGGTAATATTCTTTAATTTCTGTATCTATTGTCGTCAAAACCCTGTTCATCCTGTTACCATCTACCAGTGTGTGACCATTTCTTCCTGCTTAACAGTTTTGCTTCCACAGATGCTCTATTGTTGATACTAATTCTCCTTCACAAGTTTCTATTCCATTTTCTTATGCCACGCTGCTTTCACCTAATTATCTTGGTTTGTAACAATTTCATCTTTCAAATAACACACTAACATTTGACAAATAAGAAATGTATAGTCTATCTATCTATTTCTATCTATCTATCTATCTATCTATATACTCGGGCTCAATCTCCACTTTTTCTATTTTGTATAGTCACACGGTCAAATGAGTTACTTCGTGTGGTGAAGCTTTAAAGTTCCGCCGCTTTTTTAACTGCTTTAACAACCTTTCTCTTTATTCTTCCTGCTTTAAGTTTGTCTCGCACATCTGCTCCTCAACACCCCCCCCCCTCTTTTTTTTGGCCCCTTCCTATTTTTAGCGCTTCAGAAACCACCAGGCAAGAGGCAAACACCTAACTTCTTTTCAAGAGTCGCAATCACTCCATTCCTTCTAAACAAACAACCCAAAACCTTCAACCTCTGCCCTCCATCCTTATATTCGTCTTTCCTTTCTACTTCCACTATTACATTACATTATCAACATCATGATATATATTATAACACATATTATGCACTCCCTGATAAACCCACTAGCCTTCAAACTCCCTATTGTACCACTGGTCTTACATTACCAACTTTTCCTTCTCCCTATATCCGCGTCCAACCTCATATAAACCAGAGAACTCACCCATAACATGAACAGTCGGATTACATAGATGGGAAACTATATACCTTGAAGATATAGCTCTTTCCTTGACAGTCATCATTTGTTTCTACCTTTTAACCGTTCCTATTTTTTCGCTCGTAAGATTGATTCACACTCTGGAATTTCCACAATTTTATTCGTCTGTTGATAACATTTAAATCAGAGTGTACATTCGTGCACATAAATACTTGAACATATTCAACAAATGAACACATAAACATGGACTAGTTACCTGCAACCATTTCATCCATATAGCCCAATCAGTTTCATCCATATAGCCCAATCAGTTTCATCCATATAGCCCAATCAGTGTTCTTGCGCGCATTTCCTAATTCCACAAACTACATTTGCTGGATCCCTTTCCCCACCTAGGCTCCAACACAGACCCTCTAAAGCCCTCTCAACTCAGTATATTCACATTTCTATCCCTGCTATCGCATCATTTTGTCTCCCATGCGCCCACTACTTTACCCCACCATTCCCATCTTTCCCACCTTCCATACAAACAGTACCGTACCGTATCGACATGCTTCCTCTCAACTCTACCTCTCCATTCCTCCCCTCTCGCCTCCTACCTCCCACTCACTCCACCACCTCAATAACTGCATCCATATCCCCACCCTTTACTTCTCTACCTATCCCTTATATTCCCCGCCCCCTTCTTATCAAGTAAATTATCCCATCTACAATATAACCCTTCCCATTCAACTCCCGCCTTCTCTTACCTCTCCACCACCCCAATAACTCCACATATACCCCTCTCTTTGCTTCCCTAACTATCCTGTCTCCTTCCTCCTCTTATAATCACTTATAATATTCGATCTACAATACATCCCTTCCCATTTATTCCCTACCTTCCCTTACCTTCCCCTCTACATCCTTTCCATCTATCCCCTTTTATTGGTTTACCTCCCACCACCCCAAGTTCACTCAGCTACATTTCTCTCACTAATGCACCACCCCACTAAAAAAAATCCATATATCCCCCTCCCCCACCACCCCACTTATTCCCACCCAGTTCACTCCATCACCCTAGCAACCCCTTCTCTCTTCCCCCCACTCCCAATTATCCCCCATCCAGTTCACTCCACTACCCAAGCAACCACTCCTCTCTCCTTCCCTATTCCAAATTTCACCATCTTCATTCCTCCCACCAATACACCAACCCACTAACTCCCATCTACCTCTTATGATATCTCCTCCTTCCCCCAGCACCCCAATTATCCCCCATCCAGTTCACTCCACCACCCAAACAACCCCTCCTCTCATCTTTTCTCCCCCACTCCAGATTCCCCATTTACATTCCTCCCCACCAATGCACCTCCCCCAAACTCCCATCTACCTCGTCTCCTCTCTCCTCCTTCCCCCACCACCCCAATTATCCCCCATCCAGTCCCCCCCCCCCCCCACCCACCCTTCATTGCAGCAGGTGGAGGTGGTATGAATTGGTCGTCTTCGTGCGCGTCTTCAGTCCGGCGTCACGAGCGGGCTTTTGGGACTCACCAGGCGTTAAACTCTCCACTACCCCCTTCCCTTCCCCACCCTTCCTCCCCTCCCCTCTCACCCTCCCAACACACACTGCAAGTCCCCCACTCACCCCCCACCCCCCCTTTTACAGCCCCCGATCCACCTCAAATATCTTGTATATATTCACCCACTGCCACCGCAAATATTCCATCCCCACATCCAAAGCAACTGCCTCACCCTAAAATAAAGGAAAACCCGTTTCACCCACACATCCCCTACCAGCCAACCAAGTATCTCACATACGGTACTCACACATCACTGTTGCAAGTATTTCAACCCGTCAGCACCCCACCCCCACCTCCACCCCCAAGAGCATAACAACCTATTACATATAGCTCCCATGTGCATCACTCACTCTCACAACCCATTACATATAGCTCCCATGCGCATCACTCACTCTCACAACCCATTACATATAGCTCCCATGTGCATCACTCACTCTCACAACCCATTACATATAGCTCCCATGCGCATCACTCACTCTCACAACCCATTACATATAGCTCCCATGTGCATCACTCACTCTCACAACCCATTACATATAGCTCCCATGTGCATCACTCACTCTCACAACCCATTACATATAGCTCCCATGCGCATCACTCACTCTCACAACCCATTACATATAGCTCCCATGTGCATCACTCACTCTCACAACCCATTACATATAGCTCCCATGTGCATCACTCACTCCCACAACCCATTACATATAGCTCCCATGTGCATCACTCACTCTCACAACCCATTACATATAGCTCCCATGCGCATCACTCACTCTCACAACCCATTACATATAGCTCCCATGTGCATCACTCACTCTCACAACCCATTACATATAGCTCCCATGCGCATCACTCACTCTCACAACCCATTACATATAGCTCCCATGTGCATCACTCACTCTCACAACCCATTACATATAGCTCCCATGCGCATCACTCACTCTCACAACCCATTACATATAGCTCCCATGTGCATCACTCACTCTCACAACCCATTACATATAGCTCCCATGTGCATCACTCACTCTCACAACCCATTACATATAGCTCCCATGTGCATCACTCACTCTCACAACCCATTACATATAGCTCCCATGTGCATCACTCACTCTCACAACCCATTACATATAGCTCCCATGCGCATCACTCACTCTCACAACCCATTACATATAGCTCCCATGCGCATCACTCACTCACAACCCATTACATATAGCTCCCATGCGCATCACTCACTCTCACAACCCATTACATATAGCTCCCATGCGCATCACTCACTCTCACAACCCATTACATATAGCTCCCATGTGCATCACTCACTCTCACAACCCATTACATATAGCTCCCATGCGCATCACTCACTCCCACAACCCATTACATATAGCTCCCATGCGCATCACTCACTCCCACAACCCATTACATATAGCTCCCATGTGCATCACTCACTCCCACAACCCATTACATATAGCTCCCATGCGCATCACTCACTCCCACAACCCATTACATATAGCTCCCATGTGCATCACTCACTCCCACAACCCATTACATATAGCTCCCATGTGCATCACTCACTCCCACAACCCATTACATATAGCTCCCATGTGCATCACTCACTCCCACAACCCATTACATATAGCTCCCATGTGCATCACTCACTCCCACAACCCATTACATATAGCTCCCATGTGCATCACTCACTCCCACAACCCATTACATATAGCTCCCATGCGCATCACTCACTCCCACAAGTCCCTACCCATCATCATCATAGTCCACACCACATCCACACCCTCCCACATCCACCGCAAATATCTCATCCACCCACGCACTTCGAACTTCACATTGCATTTTAACCAACAAAGAGAGCTCATCCACTGCTTTCACCCCATGTAACCCACTAAGCTAACATACTCACCTTCCACTATATATATATATCATACACTTCAAGCCAAAGAAACAGTTCCAGTCACTCTCATAATCCCATATCCATCACGTTAGTGGCAGGGCAGTAGTTCCCTTTCCAATGTTCCCTTACCTACTCTAAACCACTGTTTGGACACTTGATCCTCAGTGTTTTGGAGGACAAGCAGCCTAGAAGGGTCACTAGATCTGTTGTTGCTTGATTTCCTTTGTACTCCTTTGTACCCCAACCCACCTTAAGTAACTTGCACCACATACTCCTCACCACAAGTATACAACACTCATCCATTTAGACCTGCATCATCGCCCATACGTAACCCATCCACCCACATTGATTAATTCTTACCCTCTCCCATCACCACCATATGTACTTCATGCACTTGATACCTTATTTTCATTACACCCACCAGGAGTAACTCATCAGCAATATTCACACTTCCCTCTACATCACAAACATACTCGGGGGGAGCAACTCTCGCCGAGGCCACTGATGGATGGCCGAAACAACTCCAGGTAGGTAGGTAGACCACTACCCATCTCAAATACTAACCCACCAACGCAACAAACACTTTATTCACTTTACTGACCACGACCTATTCCCCTATCGTGTCAAAAATAGATAAACAAATGACACATGCACAATGATAGTTATATTGAAATAATGTCACAATTTCAAAGTCGTACAATATCTCTCTCTCTCTCTCTCTCTTCCCCCTCTGTACAGTCACCCTAATGAAGTCATTAACCCTTTGTGCTAGCCCATCACACCGCCTACACCCCCCCCTCTCTATCTCTCTCGCTCTCTCACACAAACACACACATACACACTCTCTCTCTCTCTCTCTCTTACACACACACTCAATCATTAATATAGTGAACAAAATGTATTTAACTCTATTTCTACATGAATGGTAATTAACTGAATTATATTTGGTCTTATAATCTACATCAGCAACACAGACATACCTCAACACTCTCTCCTCTACTCTCCCCCACCCCCCCACCCCTCATCTCTCTCTCTCTCTCTCTCTCTCTCTCTCTCTCTCTCTCTCTCTCTCTCTCTCTCTCTCACAGCTAACCATCACTTCCCTCCCTTCCATTAACCTGTTCCACTAATTACCTCTTCCATCACTAACAATCTCACATCTACCAAACCTTACACCAACATACACACAAACAAACAATACATTAACTCCCTCACACACAAACAATACATTAACTCCCTCACACACAAACAATACATTAACTCCCTCACACACAAACAATACATTAACTCCCTCACACACAAACAAATACATTAACTCCCGCTCCTCACAACAACCCACCCACCAAACCCACCATTAATTAAAACAGATCGTTAAGAATATAACTAATTACGGAATCATAATATTTGGACCTATCAATACCAATACCGACTCTCACCAGGGCAATTAAGGGGAGGTATTTAGTTTGTTCCCTAGACCTCCAGCAAGCTTAAAATTACACCCCCTTGAGTCCCTTTCAAGATTAATTTGTACATTTTTCGGTAGAAAAATGTCACGGCCGATGGCCGTTTCCTCTTAAGTTACAGGCTCGCTATCGCTCGCCAGGATAAAATCGACACCTGAATGGCACGAAAGGTCTTAAAATGGGGTGAAAGTTCTTAAAATCGCCAAACTAACGGGGCGAACATCTTATAATATCAAAAGCAATGGGGCTAAACATGAGGGAGAAAGGGGTCAAGAAAAAAAATCCCTCAAGTGGAGATCTGCCCTTAAACAAGAGAATATACAGCGATTATGTTATATTCTGACGACTAGTACCTCCAGGGGGGTCACCGGCTTTTTTGTATCGTTCTCTCCTATTCTCTCTGTCGCTGGCTTGTATCCATTCAGCCCCATTCAGCCAACTGTTTTAAGACGTTTATCTCCATCCAGGTGTCGATTTCTTCCTGGCGAACGATAGCGAGCCAGCATTGTATGGAGCAATCCGGCTTCGCTGGAGAAATTTTTCTATCGAAAAATGTACAAATTTAGCTTGCTGTCAAAACAAAAATATGTATATGCTGGCTCGCTACCGCTTGCCAGGAAAATATTGACACCTGGATGGGGGTAAACGTCTAAAAACAGTAGGCTGAATGGGGCCGAATGAATACAAGCCAAAGAGAGAGGGAGAGCAAGAGAAAAAAAGCGAGGTGGGCTCCCTTAAAATAGCACAGCATAACACTTAATTAGCTTATGCCATTCTCTGTTATATTATAGCTTCCTGCAGGCGATTTTGTGCGTTTAAAAATGATTACACGACTAGAAAATGACAGAGATGGTTGACTGTGATGACGTATATCAGCATATCACTGTAAGTTGAGCTGGAACTTTGTTTGTGTAGTCAACCGTTAGGTAGACTTCTAAACTATGTGTATTGGATTTTGGAAGGACTTCTTTATCTTGAACACAATGGTCATAAAAAAAAAAAAAAAAAAAAACATATGTACCACGCACACTAAACATCTCAATTCACCCAAAAATCATAAATTTGAATATCAAACTATCCAATCAATAATAACAAAACAATCTTTCAACAACATACCCCAGCACAATTATTCAAATAATAAAATATAAAAATATCTGCGACAAATATTTCTCCTATAAAATAAGGCAACACATTATTCGTATAAAGCAATTTCCAGCGCATGTCATTAAAATACAAATTCCTGTAATACTAAAGCTATTAAAACATCTAGTCTAATGTAGAGGAAGAAGTGAATGTGCAAACTAAACGGTGAATAAGAACTCAAACAAAATAACTAAAAAACACATGCACTACAAAGCAAGTTGGTGCGTGTGTGTGTGTGTGATGTGTATGTGTGATGTGCGGTTTTGTGTACAAAATATAATTGTGTTGTGTGGTGTGATATGTGTGCGTGTGGTGTGTGTATGTGTGTGTGTGTGTGTGTGTGTGTGTGTGTGTGTGTGTGTGTGTGTGTGTGTGTGTGTGGGTGTGGTGTGTGATGTGATATGATGTGTGTACAACATATAATAGTCTATCATAGTACTTGTTCCACGTGTGTCTGCCTAGTCCCTCCCTTCCCATAGCCAAACTACTGTCTTTATTTAAGGGGAGCTTTGTTTGTAACTGGACCCCCTTTTCCCTCATGTTTAGCCCCATTAGTTTAGATATTATAAGACGTTTGCTCATTTACTTAGGCTATTTAACACGTTTTGTACCATATAGGTGCTTATTTGTTTCCTGGCGAGCGATAGCAAGCCTGAAGAGTAGGAGGAACCGACCTTTGGCCGGAACATTTTTCTACAGAAAATTTACAAATTTATCTCGAAGGAGGGTGTTGGGGGTATATTTTTAAGCTTGGTGGAGGTCTTGGGAGGTAACTATCGGTGGTTGGGGTAGTAGTGGTGGGTACGGTAAGAGCAGTGGTAGCCTAGTTGTGGTGGTAATGGTAGTAGTAGTGGTGGGTACTGTATTACAATAGTAGTAGTTGTGGTGGTTATGGTAGTGTGGTGGTAATGGTGGGCTTCGTAGTAAGAGTTGCAATAAAGCGTGCCATTATAAAAAGTAAAGCAAATGAGTCAATCAGCCATATTCCTAAACAGGTGGGACGGGTCATTAAAAAAAAAAAACATTATCGAACTCATAAGAAACTGAGTCGTCATTCACTAAAGTTAGCTTGATATATTACTGTTACCTAAATCTAACAATACATAAACACATTTCGTCATTTAGATTATTAGTGCTGTGGTCGAGTTTAGGAATACGGCTGAATGAAATGGAGTGACGGGGAAAACAGAATGGGTGGATAAGGAAAGATAGGAACACGTTACAATATAATAGTTAATTCAATATATGGTGATGTGGGGTGGTTGGGGTGATGGGTGGTGGTTGGGGTGGTGAGTGGTGGTTGGGGTGGTAAGGGGTGATGAGTGGTAGGGGTGATAAGGAAATATAGGAACACTACACGTTACAATATAATAGTTAATTCAATATATGGTGATGTGGGGTGGTTGGGGTGATGGGTGGTGGTTGGGGTGGTGAGTGGTGGTTGGGGTGGTAAGGGGTGATGAGTGGTAGGGGTGATAAGGAAATATAGGAACACTACACGTTACAATATAATAGTTAATTCAATATATGGTGATGTGGGGTGGTTGGGGTGATGGGTGGTGGTTGGGGTGGTGAGTGGTGGTTGGTGTGGTAAGGGGTGATGAGTGGTAGGGGTGATAAGGATAAGAGTGGTGATGATGGTGATGATGGTAAAGAGGGATTAGTAGTGATGGTGAGGGGTGGTACTGGTGGTGAAGAGTGGTACTGGTGGAGAAGGATTGGTAGTGATGGTGAGGGGTGGTACTGGTGGTGAGGAGTGGTACTGGTGGTGAGGAGTGGTACTGGTGGAGAAGGAGTGGTATTGGTGGGGGCGGTAGTTGTGGTGGTAGGGAGTAGAGGTGGTAGGGTTAGGGTGGTACTGGTGAGGGTGGCAGTTGTAGTGGTGAGTAGAGGTGGTGGTGTAGGAGTGGTACCAGTATTTGTGGGGGTGAAGGGTAGAGAGAAGGAATATGGAGCTATCCATATCCCCGAAAGGAGTTGAAATAGGGGAGCTATCCCCCCGCCAAAGGCGGCTTTCTAGGGCCTTTCCTAGCTGATGCTGAGAGGATTGGGTTCTAGTCATGTGGTGATGGGCTGGTCTATCCGAGTGAGAATTGAGCGATCTCTGCCATGCCCATAGCTTACTCTGACTGTTCCTTTTACTTATATATCTTCTAGTTGGCAGATTGGGAGCCTAAGTGTCACATTTTTCCCTTACCCCTCAACTTTCCCTTCATAATTGCTGAGGGGCACAGGGCCTTGGGTGGGGCTTTGGTTTCCCGGGCGTTTCCGCACCCTCCTCAGCTCCCTGCCTTGGAGTGGCTTCGGTCAACCGGGCTTTGTTGGTGGTAAGCAGGGAGGATTTTGTGGGGGCGCTCGTTTATGGCCTTGGCCTTGCTAAAGACCTTGGGGCTGTTCGGCCAGACAGCCTGGGGAACAACAACAACTAATTTGTCTTGTGGTTGTAATTGACAAACTCTAATAAGGTTAATAATGTCAACAGTGTCATAGTTGTTTACAGCATCCATTGCAAATACCGGTTCATGATGTTTTATGAATGAACATACTTTTATATATACCCTCAAAAATATGAATATCAGGAATAAAATGTCTTGTCATAATCAATCAGATACCTTATGTTATCTTACCTACCGCCAGACAATTTTAGACAGCTTAGGAATGATCTCCAGGAAACTAACCAATTCACAGGACTAATTCTTATAAGCTCATTAAGGAGATGTTTTTTCTGGACTCCCTTCTCCATCATGTTTAGCCCAATTAGTTTTGAGATTTATAGAGGTTTTTCCCATTATAATGGCGATATTAAGATCTTTCGCCTTTTTGCTTTGTACAGTTTAGACGTTTAATGCCATTTAGGTGTTTATTATTTTCCTGTATAGCGAGATAGCGCGAGAGAGAGAGAGAGAGAATGTGTGTGTGTGAGTGTGTGTGTGTGAGAGAGAGAGAGAGAGAGAATGTGTGTGTGTGAGTGTGTGTGTGTGTGTGTGAGAGAGAGAGAGAGAATGTGTGAGTGTGAGTGTGTGTGTGTGTGTGTGTGTGTGTGTGTGTGTGTGTGTGTGAGTGAGTGAGTGAGTGAGTGTGAGTGAGTGAGTGAGTGTGTGTGTGTGTGTGTGTGTGTGTGTGTGTGTGTGTGTGTGTGTGTGTGTGTGTGTGAGAGAGAGAGAGAGAGCGGGGGATCAATGTGGTTAAATAATCAATAAACTAAGCAGTATGGTATGAGAGGGGGGAAACGGAATCAATGTGCTTAAAATATGATCTATAAATGAGCAGGCATGGTATAGGCGGGGGGAAACGGAGTCAATGTGTACAGCTGATCAATACACTACAATTATTCGACTACAATAACCATAAATTAGATGAATAGACAATAATAATAATAATAATGAATGCATGGTATCATTATAATAGCCAATGACATACAGACCATGTTACTGTGGGATACCGTGGGACAGGACGGGGGTATAACTTAACCCTTTGACCAGCATATACTGTAAGGTACCATTAAATCATTGTCATCAGTTCGGTGTAGGTCGTTTAGTAAAGACAATCATTACACTAATTGAACACAATAATAAAACAAATATATATATAACTAAATAAATTACAAAATAAATCAATCAATAATTCAAAGCATCAAACTGAAAAAGAGTTACCACAACATATCTTATAGGCTAGCTAACTTTGCTAAGCATTTTCATAGACAAACAAGATGAAAACTAGCGGCATGTTTGGTAAGCTATGATTGTCTAGGGGTGGCGGAGAGGTGTTGGTGTCGTTGGAGGTCAGGGAATTATATATTAGCATTAGTCAAGAGAAGTTATGAACCTATGATCATGTAGACAACAGAAACGTTAACCCATTAAAGCATTAAGCAGTCAAAAACTTCACACACAAACACGGCTCTCCATTTCACTAGACATTTTTCCTTTGTGTAATCAGGATCATATTAATTGGCAAAAAAAAAAAAAAAAAAAAAAAAAAACGCATAGAAGTAAAGCAAGCTAGAGCGTGGTCAAAGGGTGGTATTGGTGGTGGGCTGGGTCAATGATGTAGTTGAATGTTGTGTATGTGGTGGGGTGAGTTTGGGGGTGGACTGGGGTGAAAAGGATGGATTGGGTGAATAAGGTAGATTATGTGTGATGGAGTGATTATGGTGGATTGGGTGAGTATGTGTGTGTGGTGGGGGTGATTGTGGTGGGAGAGGGTATGCGGTGGTGGGGAGTGTATGTGTGTGTGTGTGTGTGTGTGTGTGTGTGTGTGTGTGGGGGGGGGGGGGGGGGGGAGGTGATTATGGTAGGGGTAATTATGGTGGGGTGATTATGGTAGGGGTGATTATGGTAGGGGTGATTATGGTGGGTGTGATTATGGTAGAGTGGGTGTGGTGGGGTGATATGGAGGATAGGGTTTGGTGGGGAAGGTGAGTGTGGTAGTTGAATGTGGTGGGTGGTAGTTAAAATACGGAGCCACATTTCTTAAAACATATACTTCGGCTTAGTAGTGACAAACACGAATTCCATCTCCGGAAGTGTTAGCTATATGACAGTTTATAGTTAACAGATCATCAACAGTATGATAGCTATTTAAAATAAGTTCAATCATCAAAACAATATTAAGTATTTACAACTGATCACGTAGATGTATGTACTGTATAAGGGCAAATTGAAACAATGGCTATACAAAAATAATGAAGTGTGATTTCAGAGTAAAATATCTCGGAGCAAGTCAGAAGAATAATAGTTTAAAGAAATCACCGTCAGAGTACGATTTCTGGAACAAGCCGGAGCATACTAGTTTAAAGAGATGTGAGTTCCAGTGATAGATAATATAGTATAATAATATAATAATGTAGTGGGCTTACCTGGCAAATCGTTCCTTGTCCTGCATGTTGTCCTCCCCTGACTCCATCCGCCCGTACTTGGACCCGGAGCCTTCATCTTCGTCAGATCTGAAACATAAAGAACCAGAGTTAGAATGATGCTACCAAATATACCGATTTATTCCACACAAACCATCTGGAATTGAACCCTAGACACTTAGATCAACAGGCTTATCCCACACAAACCACCTGGAATTGAACCCTGGACACTCAGATCAACAGGCTTATCCCACACAAACCACCTGGAATTGAACCCTGGACACTCGGATCAACAGGCTTATCCCACACAAACCACCTGGAATTGAACCCTGGACACTTAAATAAACAGGCAAACGGAATACAGATGTATATACTAAAAATATGAAAAATATTGTAATTAACCGTTTGTTCTAAAACGGTCTAACATAGTTTAATGTAATTAAAATTCCGTTTCAAATCTAACATAAAATAAATATGAACCATTCAATAAATGTTAACATTCTTGTAAGTCAGCATATATAAAAATAATCCATAAAAAAGTGGCAAGTTAATTTACAGCTAATAAACACACACACACACACACACACACACACACACACACACACATATATATATATATATATATATATATATATATATATATATATATATATATATATACCGATTATTATTAAATTTACATGTATTCCTGCAGTAGTAACCAGGGCCAGATTGTACCTGAGCCAAATGTAAAACCCGCGGTAGTCAAGCCAGTGAGTTCCGTGACCGAGAGAAAGGAACCAAGCTACTTAACTCACCAACTTCCAGGACCTCCCTCAAACTCTAAACCCACTTTTTACTATTTATATACAATTCCAAAAGTTTGTCTTGGTCCCCAAACTGAGAAGCAGCCTCCTTCTCAATACATGATATATCACAGAAATATTCAGGAGAAAGTTTATCTTAGTGTGGGTGAAAATGCGGAACTGTATCCCTATATTGCCACATGACAGACCAATTGACCACTTGCGAGTTTCAGGCTATAAGGAAATTGAGCCACAAACTTCAATATTTAGTAGAAATATAAAATTGACAGTAGTTTGTGAAAGATTGAAAACTTACTATAAGATTAATGTATGCATATTTGCACTACATCCGACATTTAATTGGTTATTCTATTAAATGTCCGACTTCCTTATAGCCTGAATCCCGTGGTCAATTGGCGTTCACTAGTAATTGGCCATTCGTGTCAGCTTTATATCATTGGGAAGGGGATAAGTCTCACCTTCCTTATATTCATTATACTAGGGGAAGAAGAAAATAAATAGCTTCCTAGTATTGAAAATAACATAGGGAACGCGTGAGTCACTGCAGGTGATTAAAATCAATATATTTGTAATTATATTAATACTATATTTATTTTAAACACGTACCCGTATCATAATTAATGGAGTACCGGTAGTTTATAGACAATCAAACTGAGCTTATCTGATTATTCACTAAATGTGAATGGAGGAATGTGTAACTGGACAAGCAGTAAAGTAATAAACAATGTAGTAAAGTATCAAACAATAACAAACAAACACAACAAAGGTATTATACATGATAACCGAAATTGTTTGGTGGGATCTAAGTCATCTAACCCACATATTGAGATGCAAAAGTACGAACCTATTAGCGTAAATAACCTGTCCCGAAAAATTCCCAAACAACTCACCCCATCATCAATCAACAAGCAGCAGCAGAGAAGCAGCAACAGACGAGGACAACTGGGCTTACTAGATAAACTTTATAGTCGCTCTCGTTTAAGGAAATGTGTGAACTGGTTGTTATTGGTTCAATCTGTTCACGTTGGTAAGTGGAGTGGTGAAATATAAGCAAAGGTGACTTATTGACAACTCTGTCTTGATAGCCTAATGCTTAGTGTTCGGAATTTATGTGTGAGTATCCTAGGTTCGAGTCCTTGGAGAACCACATGTATTCATTACTTTCATCGACTTCATTAATTAGGTTTATTTTTAATATAATTGGTAAGTTGGTGAAAACAAATATGAATTATTATTGTTCGTATGGTTTGTTATCTTAAGGTAATGATGCAGGTATATTATGGTTACATAATTGATGTGTTTTGATTATGCTACGGCTTATGTTATGACTATGCTTTGACTAAGGTTGTTTCGGTTAGGACTATATTAAGATTATGGTTAAGTAATATCATGCTGCAGTATATGTGTTATGAGATGTTTGTTTGTTGTTGTTGTTGTTGATAGTATGTTATGAGTTATGAGATGCTTGTTGATGATATTATCTATGTGTTAGGAGATGTTTGTTGTTACCGATCGACACAATATTCCTGGCGATAAAGTAAGCAGCCGAGCGAGACCAAGGAGAGACCAAGACTAGTAATAATAAAAGACCTCACAGGGGACGACACCCAAACCGAACTAACCATACCCACCCTCACGGGACCTCCAACCTGACTCCCTTCACACCCACCCACCTTAATCCACCCCACCTCGCTTTCTTATCTTTCTCTTCCGCTCTCTTTGGCTTGTATCCATTCGGCCCCATTCAGCCTACTGTTTTTTAGACGTTTACCCCCATCCAGGTGTCAATATTTTCCTTGCGAGCGGTAGCAAACCAGCATATATTTATTTTTGTTTTGACAGCAAGTTAAATGTACACATTTTTCGATAGAAAAATGTTTCCGGCGAAGCCGGATTTCTTCATACAATGCTGGCTCGCTATCGCTCGCCAGAAGAAATTGACACCTGGGTGGTGATAAACGTCTTAAAACAGTTGGCTGAATGGGGCCGAATGGATACAAGCCAGGGAAAGAGAGAAAAGGAGAGAAAGATAAAACAAAAAAGGTGACCCCCCTTAATCCTAGACAGTAAAATGTGGGAGGGGAGATTTATTACGGTACATTGTAGTCGACCCGTAGTTTAGTCGCCTAGAGTAGCAACCCTGAAGGCAAACCATCCCTCAAATAACTTACACACCTTCCCTCTGTCATACTCAAAACACACACTCCACGCCATCCGCCCATAATCTCCACAAACTCGCCCTCCCGCACATCCACAACCCCAAACCAAGCTCTCCACAACCCACAACCATCCTTCCACCCACCCAATAACCTACAACCCACAACCTCACACCCATAAACCTCCCTTAAGCTCCCTCCACAACCCCAAACCATCCTTTCATCCACCCAATAACACGCACCCTACCCCACCCTATACAACCAACCTAACCCCATAAACCTCAACCAAGCGCTCTCTCCACACTCCCCAACCACCCTTCCATTCCACCCAATAACCTACACAACCAAGCCCTCCCCCATAAACCTCCCTCAACCAAGCTCTCTCCACACTCCCCTACCACCCTTCAATCCACCCAATAACCCACCCCACCACACCCATAAACCTCAACCACTCTCCACAACCCCCCTTCCATCCACCAAATAACCCCCCCCCCCCCCACACAACGCCGACGAAGCCCCAGTGACCGCGACCAAGCCTCCTGTGAACACCTGAGCGGACTTAAGACGACCAGGTGAGGGATCGGTCACGTCCAACACCGCTGCCCACATAAATACTACTATACCCAGGACCTGACTATACCCACATTTACCTCGCTCGTTTAGGGGTAAAGGGAGTGAGGGGAGGGGAATAACACAGATAAATATAATAAAGAGTTATTTGTGGAAATATTGCTTGGACGGATAACTTTAATACTATTTACACGGACTGTACTGAAGACCTTTACTTTAATAAATATATCATGGTTGCCCAGTCTTTTTGAATACCTTATTGAATCACTTGATATATCAATGATTTTTTTGTCAACACATGTATGAAATAAAATTTGTTTCTTTCTGGCAATATAATGGAGGACATAAAATGACAGTACAAATAAATATGTTCTAGAAAAATAATTATATATATTTTAGAACATTTTATTTAAATTAAAAAAAACACTGAAGCATAAGATACAACAAAATACAACATTTCACATATCAAATTGTCTATACCAAAGCCGCATTCCATGTATGGCATGATGACTTTTGTTCCGGACTCTTGGATAAAAGTGGAATAGATACACCAGGTTTAACACAACAGATGCTCTACTCTCAAATCTTGCTAATATACTTACCCGGTATTACGTTTTGATTTTCACGAACATATATATTGCCTGATTGTTTTTTTTAAACACACATATTTCTCCGGTTGAGTTAAAAATGATTTATGTCGATGAATGCCAATAACGACATTAACCGCCAAAACCATATGTTAATACCGGTACATAAGTTTTGTTTATTTCTTCTTTTTTTAATGGTAAAAGGACCAATTTCCCATTGGGGGAGGATATTGGGCCTTTTCAATACATAGTACACATATTTAGTCTTGGTTTAACATGCCAAAATCTTCATTGCCAATTTTTTTTCTTTCTAATGTGAGTGAGGGAGACAAAAGGCAGAACTACCTGTAACGAGTGCCTCCCATAGAGTTGAAAGAGTGACAGGGCCAAAATCAAAGGGCGTTCGAGCCATAATTATGGAAATAAGCCCTTTTTACACTTTGCCAGAGAACTGATTCGCATAATTTAAAGATATATAGTACATTTTGAAATCTGGTAAACGGACACCACTATCGTCAAAATGAATATAATTCTATATTCCATTACAACGAGGATAATGATCTTAGTTGTGTGTTTTGTTGCTAATATCAGGATCATAATAAGCATAAGAAAGACCTATAGTCATTCACTCATACTCATACTCATACTCTCTCTCTCTCTCTCTCTCTCTCTCTCTGTGAAGGCGTGAGGTATAGCTTGGGTGAGCAGATTAGTAAATCATTTCCTTTCCTCTCTCTCTCTCCCATTCACAGATTCAAGCTCCTTGGTTCTCCTTTCCTTTCCTTTCCTCTCTCTCCCTCTCTCCCTCTCTCTCTCTCTCTCTCTCTCTCTCTCTCTCTCTCTCTCTCTCTCTCTCTCCTATATATTTACATTTAATATGAACTTTACTAAATATGAGACCTATAAAACATCAAATTAATAGAACACGGGAGTCATATTTTATCAATGGATTATTCCTACTGACGCTCCCCCCCCCCCCCCAAACCACTACCCCCCCCCCCCCCCCCCCCCACCCACAGTCCACACCCAATGAGTGCTACGCAGGGGCCTCTGGTGCCTCGTACAAAAACTGGTATACAATGAGTCCAGCTCAATTACTGTACTGCAAACATCGGACTTAATTAGGTCAAGGTAGTGGTACTGGATTTATGTCTATGTATAAATTATACTTACAATATACGATAATACATACATACATACATACATACATAGGTCATACATAATAATTTATTATACTCTGGCACATGCCCCCTTTCTTTCCTTTTCTTTTTTAATTGGGGGTGGCCGACTCGAGACAGAAATAGTAATACTAAATATATACTGCACTGAATTGATGTCAACGTCTCCATTCACCTTACAATATACGATAATATTTATAAAAATACATAATAAAGAGTCCGTAAATGCTATGATGAACCAATCAAATAATATTAATCAATTACCAACAGATTACTCCATCAATTACTCCAGATGAGATAAACAAATTTAAAAAAATATGAAATACATTCTATATACAACAAAACTAAAAACATTCTTGAACAGATACCGTAACATTGTGAAGAAATAATACCACCCCCCCAAAAAAAAAAAAAAATAAAAAAAAAAAATATATATATATATAGTGTAAATTACATGTCAGGATTTTTTTTTATACATGAATGGAGTGGAAAATAAGTGCCAGGAAGAAAATACCAGGAAACAAAAATATACAGGATTAGAGTGCCAAATAATACAAGGTTAAAATATACACGAATATAGTGCGAAATAAGTACCAAGACAATATTATACCGGATTAGAGTGAACAATCGGTGCCAGGAAAAACTATACAGGATTAGAGTGGAAAATAAGTACCATGAAAATATATACGCCATTAGAGTGCAAAATAAGTGTCAGGAAAAACATATATAGTATACAGGATTAAAGTTGAAAATAAGTGCCAGGATTAAAGTTGAAAATAAGTGCCAGGATTAAAGTTGAAAATAAGTGCCAGGATTAAAGTTGAAAATAAGTGCCTGGATTGAAGTTGATAAGTGTAAACAAATAATAAAACACGATTATAGTGGAAAATAAGTGCCAGGAAAAAAAAAAAAAAAAAAATAGAGGAAAACTAATGCAATAGTAAAATGCTTGAGTAAGGGAGTGAGACGGAAGGTAGAGAGAGAGGGGGTCTAGTAGGTCGACTTCATGATAGGTCAAATTACCAATATTAACTCTTGCTTGAAGGATAATTTATACACCGGGACAGCTGACAAGGAGGAATATAAGCACCGGGGAGATAATGTGAGCATGAATAATTAAATAATGGTCTCCCTTCGCAGCGCCGTTAATGGGGGGGGGGGGGTTGCTTTTACTGGACCCGTTTTCCCTCATGTTTAGCCCCATTAGTTTTCGCATTTTAAAACATTCGTCCCATTAGTTTGGAGATTTTAAAACCTTTCACCCCGTTTCCTTGTCAATTTTAAGACCTTTCGTGCCATTTAGGTGTCGATTTTTCCCTGGCGAGCGATAGCGAGCCTGTAATTTACGAAGAACCAGTTTAGCCGGAACATTTTGCTACCGAAAAATGTACACATTTATCTAAAAGGGGGATCTTATTTATTTATAGATTTTAAGCTTGATGGAAGTGTAGGGAGGAAAATAAAGACGACAAAAAAGCATAAATCAAAATAATAAACTATTATATATAAAAATACTATTATACTGTATATATCGACCAATAAATACCCCCTTCAATAATTTGTCTCCCTTCGCAGCGCTATTAACAAATTATATAACCTGAAAAAACAACGATACCTTTAGAAATGGAAATGCCGAGATATATACGTCTTAAGCGCTCGGTAAACAACACTCAATCTCACATTACACCAGGCGTATCAGGCGCTGGGAAGGGTTTATACATGTTTAAGGGGAGGTATTTAGTTTGGTCTCTAGATATCCATCAAGTTTAAGATTACACCCCCTTGACCCCCTTTCAAGATAAATTTGTACATTTTTCAGTAGAAAAATGTCCCGGCCGAAGGCCGATTCCTCTTAAATTACAGGCTCGCTATCGCTCGCCAGGATAAAATCGACACCTAAATGGCACGAAAGGTCTTAAAATTGACAGAAATGGGTCGAAAGTTCTTAAAATCGTCAAAATAATGGGGCGAACGTCTTAAACTTAGAAAAATCAATGGGACTAGACATGAGGGAGAAAGGGGTCAAGAAAAAAATCCCTCAAGTGGAAATCTCCCCTTAAGAATACAAGCGATCAAGGGTCAAAGAGGGAACTAAATGACAGCAGGTAAATATGATGATGGGCCACAGGGGAAGGAAGAACAGACGTGGGCTGGAGAACAATAAATGGCGTAACCCCTATATGATGGGCCACAGGGGAAGGAAGGACAGGCGTGGGCTGGAGAACAATAAATGGCGTAACCCCTATATGATGGGCCACAGGGGAAGGAAGGACAGGCGTGGGCTGGAGAACAATAAATGGCGTAACCCCTATATGATGGGCCACAGGGGAAGGAAGGACAGGCGTGGGCTGGAGAACAATAAATGGCGTAACCCCTATATGATGGGCCACAGGGGAAGGAAAGACAGACGTGGGCTGGAGAACAATAAATGGCGTAACCCCTATATGATGGGCCACAGAGGAAGGAAAGACAGGCGTGGGCTGGAGAACAATAAATGGCGTAACCCCTATATGATGGGCCACAGGGGAAGGAAGGACAGACGTGGGCTGGAGAACAATAAATGGCGTAACCCCTATATGATGGGCCACATGGGAAAGACAGGCGTGGGCTGGAGAACAATAAATGGCGTAACCCCTATATGATGGGCCACAGGGGAAGGAAGGACAGGCGTGGGCTGGAGAACAATAAATGGCGTAACCCCTAGATGATGGGCCACAGGGGAAGGAAAGACAGACGTGGGCTGGAGAACAATAAATGGCGTAACCCCTATATGATGGGCCACAGGGGAAGGAAAGACAGACGTGGGCTGGAGAACAATAAATGGCGTAACCCCTATATGATGGGCCACAGGGGAAGGAAAGACAGACGTGGGCTGGAGAACAATAAATGGCGTAACCCCTATATGATGGGCCACAGAGGAAGGAAAGACAGGCGTGGGCTGGAGAACAATAAATGGCGTAACCCCTATACAGTACCGGTGATGTCCTTTTCATTCCATTCTGGCAACTATTAGACAATTATATTCAGCTTAAGAGGAGGTATTTAGTTTGTTCCCTATACCTCCATCAAGCTTAAAATTACACCCCCTTGAGCCCCTTTCAAGATAAATTTGTACATTTTTCGGTAGAAAAATATCCCGGCTTCCTCTTAAATTACAGGCTCGCTATCGCTCGCCAGGATAAAATCGACACCTAAATGGCACGAAAGGTCTTAAAATTGACAAATGGGTTGAAAGTTCTTAAAAACGTCAAAATAGTGGGGCGAACGTCTTAACTTTAGGAAAACAATGGGGCTAAACATGAGGGAGAAAGGAGTCAAGAAAAAAATCCCTCAAGTGGATATCTCCCCTTCAGAAGAACATACAAATTCCTAGGTTTGATGACGTCCTCGCGCTGAAGGGGTTAAATGTGCGAATAATAAAGAGAGAGACACACACGAGAGAGGGAGGGAGGGAGCATCGGGTAGGTCAAGTTCCTGATAGGTTAAACTGCCAATACAAACACGGCTTCAACGATCTATTACACTGCAAGGAATATAATTATCTGGGGACTTCAATGGAAGGGAACAACAATGGCTAGGGATATACTTAAGCGGAGGTTTATTAGTTTGCTCCCTAGACCTCCCAGCAGGCTTATAAAACAACTACCCCACCACCCTTCGAGAAATATGTGTATATTTGTCCCGGCCGAAGGCCTATTCCTCCCATTTCTTTGTCAGTATTAAACACTTTCGTGCAATTTAGGTGTCGATTTTGTTCCTGTCGAGCGATAGTGTGCCTATAATTTAGGAAGAATAGGACTTCGGCCGCGTCAAATTTATCTCGAAGGGGGGTCTTGGGGGTGTCCTTTATTAAGGTTGATAGAGGTCTAGGGAACAAACTAAAAAAACATTAAAAAAGTAGAGAAAAATACTGACCAAAGTAAAATAAAATGGAGGAACAATTTCAAAATAGATCGGATGGAGAAAATACTCAGAAGGAATACTGTTATTATAATGAACTAGAAGAGGAAAACACCTAGCTATGAGACATAGTAACCCGAGTAATGAAGTGAGACGGAAGGAAGGGAGGGTAGGGTAGGGAGGTGCAGTCTAGTAGGTCAACATCATGATAGGTCAAACTGCCACTAGTAACACAACTTGAAAGCTATATATGCAGCATCGCAGTCTTCAACACAACTGGACACGGTATAATGCAATATATACATACATACATACATACATGCTCTGGGCTACATGTTCTTGTAATTTTTTGTACTTTTGCACATTTTTCGGTATAAAAATGTCCAGGCCAAAGGCCGGTTCCTCCTGAATTACTGGCGAGCGATAATCGACACCTAAATGGTACAAAAGAACATAAGGTCTTATTATTTACATAGGAATGGGGTGGAAGGTCTTAAAATCGCCAAACAAATGGGCCGAACGTCTTAACATCTGAAAACTAATGGGGCTAAGCATGAGACAGAAGGGGTCCAGAAACACCAACCATCTCCCCTTAAAGTGAACAAAGCGGCATACACTCTGGAACATAAACTACCAACAATCAAGCACGTCTAAAGGTTCAAAACATGACATTTTAGCCAAAACAAATGTATGTGCCCTTGGGAAAATGATAAACTGCTATCAATATACCTTAATATATACAAGTAAATACATCAATAAATACAATATAACAGTGAAGCACATGATAAACTGCTATCAATATACCTTAATATATACAAGTAAATACAATATAACAGTGAAGCACATGATAAACTGCTATCAATATACCTTAATATATACAAGTAAATACATCAATAAATACAATATAACAGTGAAGCACATGATAAACTGCTATCAATATACCTTAATATATACAAGTAAATACATCAATAAATACAATATAACAGTGAAGCACATGCGCACTATTCGTCTTGCAATAATATAGATTACTAGTTAGTGATGGTGATGTGTATTACAAGAGAATAATAAACAAGTGGACGGTAGACTTCTGAGTATTGTGACGTAAGACAGTGTGGCGGCGGTGGTAGAGGGTGCGATGTAGAGAGGCTGCAGTAAGAGAGAGTGGACAACTTTTGCCTTGGATGCCATTTTGGTGCCTCAATAAACAAATAAATATATAAAAACAACAAATATATATAAGAAAAGTGAGAATACATAAATACAATAATGAAGCAACAGGGTTATATGTTTGATAAAGTAGAATTGACCTCAAGACCAAGCTATCTATCCTGTACCAGTATGACCTAATGTTTATTATGGGTATGGATATATTGGAGTGTAAGGAGAACAACATAATCAGTGGTACCAAGATGGCGGAGGTTGGCCGATCTATGTTATGATAGGATCTGTGTGATGTATAAAATATAGTAGAGAAGTATGGGTGTGACCAGTGTGTGGTGCAACATACGAGTATGGTGTAATGGTGCAGTGTGATGTGTGGGGTGATAGTGTACGGTACTATTAATGAGGCGGCAGATTGGTCAAAAGGGGGGGGGGGGGTGAGGGGAGTGAATGGTAGTGGAGGTGGCTTAGTATTATTTCTTATAAGTGATGGTGGTGCAAAAACGAGAGAGAGGGGAGATGGTGATGGAAGGAGTAGTAGTGGTGGTGTTGGTGCAAGAGGGCGTGATGGTACTAGGCATGGTGAAAGATGAGGTGGGTGGAAAGGGTGTGGTGATGGTGGTAAAGGGTGTCGTGGTGGTGAATGTGGTGGTGAGAGAGGGTGTGTGGTGGTGGTAGTAAAGGGTGTGGTGATGGTGATAAAGGGTGCCTAGGTGGTGGTGGTGAGATAGGGTGTGTGTTGGTGGTGGTGGTGTTAGTGGTGGTGAAAGAGGGTGTGTGTTAGTGGTGGTGGTGGTGTAAAACAAAAGGTCAAACATAAGGTGTGGTCCACTACATCTATCCTCATACTGATATACCGTACCTCTCACTGCATTCATTATACCATCACATCAACGGCCTTGCCCAATAGAAACGGGAAAAACCCACCCACACACACACACATCACAAACATATAGGATATTATTAATACGCTTTTGTTAATACACTTGGCTCATAGTTGTATGCCGATTAGTTACTACAACAGTACAACATTATTGTTTGCAGTATATATATATTCTCCCCCTCCACTCATCATGCTTCCTACCTTGATACCTTTTGATGTGTTCGCCACTCTTCTAGCGGCACCAAGGAGCGCGACGCCCCTCGTTATGGGTCACAGAATGACACCCACTTGTTACCCCACCCCTCCACATAACAATCATGATATAGTAAGTTTTGTCCAGACTGCAAACTATAACATAAAAACATGACTAAGTAAGAGGGATAGAAGGGCAAGATATAGATTTTGGTTCTGACCTGCTCTAGTAATAGTTTCACGAGTGCAATCTTAGCCCATACACCCACATTACACCAATCTCTAACACACTCCACACCCACATTACACCAATCTTAGCCCATACACCCACATTACACCAATCTCTAACACACTCCACACTTACAACTTGACAGACTCCACCCACGCCTGTTCCTATCACCACAGCCCACCCACACTCACAACTTGACAGACTCCACCCACGCCTGTTCCTATCACCACAGCCCACCCACACTCACAACTTGACAGACTCCACCCACGCCTGTTCTATCACCACAGCCCACCCACACTCACAACTTGACAGACTCCACCCACGCCTGTTCCTATCACCACAGCCCACCCACACTCACAACTTGACAGACTCCACCCACGCCTGTTCCTATCACCACAGCCCACCCACACTCACAACTTGACAGACTCCACCCACGCCTGTTCCTATCACCACAGCCCACCCACAATCACAACTTGACAGACTCCACCCACCCCTGTTCCTATCACCACAGCCCACCCACACTCACAACTTGACAGACTCCACCCACGCCTGTTCCTATCACCACAGCCCACCCACACTCACAACTTGACAGACTCCACCCACGCCTGTTCCTATCACCACAGCCCACCCACACTCACAACTTGACAGACTCCACCCACGCCTGTTCCTATCACCACAGCCCACCCACACTCACAACTTGACAGACTCCACCCACGCCTTTCCTATCACCACAGCCCACAATCACAACTTGACAGACTCCACCCACCCCTGTTCCTATCACCACAGCCCACCCACACTCACAACTTGACAGACTCCACCCACGCCTGTTCCTATCCTCACAGTCCACCCACACTTACAACTTGACAGACTCCACCCACACCTGTTCCTATCCTCACAGTCCACCCACACTTACAACTTGACAGACTCCACCCATACCTGTTTCCGATCCCTCACAGTCCACCCACACTTACAACTTGACAGACTC
>CM064562.1:5277602-5443134 GCA_032716605.1 Paralithodes platypus | reverse complement strand
ATGTATATATAAGGTTAGCTAGGGGTACGGAGGGTTATAATGTAGTAGTTTGTGTATGTATGTGTCAGGTTAGCTATATGTGTACGTGAGTGTATAATGTAGTAGTTGTAGGTTTTATGTGATATGTCGGTTAGCTATGGTGTACGTGAGTGGTAATGTTAGGTGTATGTATGTTTTTACTATATTGTTAACGTGAGTGTATAATGTAGTTTGTGTATGTATATATAAGGTTAGCTATATGTGTACGTGAGTGTATAATGTAGTTTGTGTATGTATATATAAGGTTAGCTATATGTGTACGTGAGTGTATAATGTGGGGTTTTGTTGTAGTTTTCTTTATATATATTATAGGCCGAGTAGCTATATGTGTATAACGTGAGTGTATAATAGTTTGGGTTTTATATATATAAGGTTAGCTATATGTGTACGTGAGTGTATAATGTAGTTTGTGTATGTATATATAAGGTTAGCTATATGTGTACGTGAGTGTATAATGTAGTAGTTTATAATTATGCGTAGGTGTACGGATAAGATAATCAATTTGCCGGAGGATAACAGGTTTTTCACAATACGTAGACGGAGGTCTTTTTAAAATTAAAACAAAATATATAATCGTGTGTATATGTTTTAAGAGAGTGAGAGTGAGTGTTGTAGGCAACATGTGTGTGTATGTGTGTGCCGTGCGTGCGGTGCTGTGTGTGGGTATTGTGTGTCGTGTGGTGTCGGTGTGTTGTGTTTGTGTGTGTGTGTGGTGTGTGTCGTTGTGTGTGTGTGCCTTTTGCGTGTGTCTGGTGCGTGTGTCGTGTGTGTGTGTTGCCGTGTGTGTGGTGTGTGTGTGCTTCGGTGCGTGCTGTGTGGTCGTGTGTGTGTGCGCGTGTGTGTGTGTGTGTGTGCCGTGTGTGTGTGTGTGTGCCGTGTGTCGTGTGTTTGTGTGGGCGTGTGTGTGTATGGCTTATTGTGTTGGGTGTGTCGTGTGTGTGTGTGTTACTGTGCGTGTGTTTTTGTTTTGTGTGCATATATCATATATATATCTTATATATATATATATATATAGAATATATATATTATTTAATCGATTATATATACATTGTTGTATATATGATATATATAAGGGCAACTAATGCAACCTTTTAGCCCCACATTTAATCACGGTGTTGTAAGGGGAAGATGTTTTAGTTTGTTTCCCTAGAGCTCCATCAAGCTTAAAATTATACCCTCTAGACCCCCTTTCAAGATATATTTGTACATTTTTCGGTAGAAAATTGTGCCGGCCGGAGGCCGGTTGCTCTTGAATTACAGGCTCGCTATCGCTCGCCAGGGAAAAATCTACACCTAAATAGCACAACAGGTATTAACATTGACAGAAATGGGGCGAACGTTCTTAAAATCGCCAAACTAATGAGGCGAACGTCTTAAAATCTAAAACAAGCAATGGGGCTAAACACGAGGGAGCAAGGGGTCCATAAAAGAATCCCTCAAGTGAAAAATCTCCCCATAATGTTAGGTTATCCAGGTGTGAAAGAGGAAGGGGGGGGGGGGGCACGGATCGCACCTGCGGCCTCTGATTCACTCTTGATGGGGCAGGTAGTTGCCTTTTTCTGGACCCCCTTCTCCCTCGTGTTTAGCATATTTGTTGTGAGATTATAAGGCGTTCGTTCCGTTAGTTTGGCGATTTTGAGACCTTTCACCCCATATATTTGTCAATATTAAATCCGTTCGTGCCATTTAGGTGTCAATTTTGTCTTGGGAGAGTGATAGCGACCCTGTAATTAAAGAAGGATTCGGCGTTCGGCATGGACATTTTTCTACCGAAAAATGTCTGGTGGGTGTTTTTATGTTTAGGCTTGGGGCTGGCTGCCTACGCGGCACCGAGGCACTCTCTTAATAGATAAGTGAATTATATAGACCAACAAACAAGCACTAACCCCTTGATATTTATGGCTACCGTACTTCATATATTCACGTCAATTATGGGTTTAGGGGGGTAGGGTTGTTTTTCTGGCGTCCCCTTCTCCCTCATGTTTAGCCCTTTTAGTAGTTCTACCCATTAGTTTGGCGATATTAAGACTTTTCACCCCATTTCTTTGTCAATATTAAGACCTTTCATGCAATATACTGTAGGTGTCGTTTTTTCCTGGCGAGCGATAGCTAGCCTGAAACATTTTTCTATAGAGAAATGTAAACATTTATCTTGGAGGGGTCTTGTTGTTGTTGTTGTTTTTATTAGCTTGATGGAGGTCTAGGGAGGAAAATAAAAATATTTAAAAGATTAACAAATAAGCCAATAAATACGGCCATCCCCCCCATGATATTGATGGCTACTCCACATGCCTTATCGTATGTGGAATATGTATATGGCCGATATTAATATTAATGAGTTGCTTAAATCATATTATATAGTCATTACATTTATCAAACTCCACTACGTAATGAATATAGTGTGTGTGTGTGTGTGTGTGTGTGTGAGAGAGAGAGAGAGAGAGAGAGAGAAGGGGTTTCACAGTATATATTTTGTTATCTTTGCCTTAAGGGGAGATTTCCACTTGAGGGATTTTTTTCTTGACCCCTTTCTCCCTCATGGTTAGCCCCATTGCTTTTGATATTATAAGACGTTCGCCCCATTAGTTTGGCGATTTTAACAACTTTCGCCCTATTTCTGTCAAATTTAAGACTTCGTGCCATTTAGGTGTCGATTTTTTCCTGGCGAGCGATAGCGAGCCTGTAATTTAAGAGGAATCGGCCTTCGGCCGGGACGTTTTTCTACCGAAAAATGTACAAATTTATCTTGAAAGGGGGTCTAGGGGCTGTAATGTTAAGCTTGATGGAGGTCTAGCGAACTAACTAAAAACCTCCCCTTAAGCAAGCATATTATTGTAAACAATAGTGCAAACCTATTAAATATGCAAATTGACTTAGTAGTACTCCTTTCTATTACTGCATGTATATTGTTATGGCTGATTGTCAAGTATGGCTTATGTATTATCACCATCATTGCTGCTGTCATCCTTTATCATACCATTGCTTCCTCCTATCACCATCCCACCCCCATACCACCTCACACCATCACTATCCTATCCCCACATCACCCCCCATACCACCCACTCCACCACCATCCTACCCCATCACCATCAACCCCCCCCCCCCCCCCCCCCCCACAACACACACACACACACACACACACCATCCCTATTCCCCATCCCACACACCCCTTCTTATTGACACACTATACGGACATGATACTGTGTACACTGATTTATGTATGTTTATTTTTTTTTATTCATTTTGCATATATTATGATAATGATGTGATTAATAATGTATTATATAATTATGACCTTGTCTCCCATTTTTCGTCTTCTACATTGTGTTCCGGTTGAACTCCTTATTTACCCTTTATTTTACAATGTGTTGAGTAAGTTTGTCAATGTGTTCCCATTTTATATAATTTGCCCTCTACATTTTGATATTCATAGCCCAATGTTCAGTGTATTACCATTCAAGATCAGTTTCTCTGTTCATTTACCTTTGCATTATGTTATTTGAGTGTAACATTGTGAACTATAAATTATCATTATTAGTTTGCACTTATTCTCTGCCGGTTCTCCTTCTCCAGTCTAACCGTGTGTTCACTCAGTCCCTTCCCCTCCCGTTCCTTCCGTTCCTCTCCCTCCTCTTTCATTCCCTTCCCCTCCCGTGCGTTCCTTTCCTCTCCCTCCTCTTTCATTCCCTTCCCCTCCCGTTCCTTCCTTTCCTCTCCCTCCTCTTTCATTCCCTTCCCCTCCCTTCCTTTCCTTCCTTTCCTCTCCCTCCTCTTTCATTCCCTTCCCCTCCCGTTCCTTCCTTTCCTCTCCCTCCTCTTTCATTCCCTTCCCCTCCCGTTCCTTTCTTTCCTCTCCCTCCTCTTTCATTCCCTTCCCCTCCCGTTCCTTTCTTTCCTCTCCCTCCTCTTTCATTCCCTTCCCCTCCCGTTCCTTCCTTTCCTCTCCCTCCTCTTTCATTCCCTTCCCCTCCCGTTCCTTTCTTTCCTCTCCCTCCTCTTTCATGCCCTTCCCCCTCTCCCGTTCCTTCCTTTCCTCTCCCTCCTCTTTCATTCCTTCCCCGCCCGTTCCTTCCTTTCCTCTCCCTCCTCTTTCATTCCCTTCCCCTCCCGTTCCTTCCTTTCCTCTCCCTCCTCTTTCATTCCCTTCCCCTCCCGTTCCTTCCTTTCCTCTCCCTCCTCTTTCATTCCCTTCCCCTCCCGTTCCTTCCTTTCCTCTCCCTCCTCTTTCATTCCCTTCCCCTCCCGTTCCTTCCTTTCCTCTCCCTCCTCTTTCATTCCCTTCCCCTCCCGTTCCTTCCTTTCCTCTCCCTCCTCTTTCATTCCCTTCCCCTCCCGTTCCTTCCTTCCTTTCCTCTCCCTCCTCTTTCATTCCCTTCCCCTCCCGTTCCTTCCTTTCCTCTCCCTCCTCTTTCATTCCCTTTCCCTTCTTTTCTTTATCTTCTCATTTCTTCTTTTACCATACCTTCTTAGATCTTCTCCCCTTTCCCTCCCCTCCCCTCCCCTCCCTTACCTTCTTCTCCCCTTCCTTCCCCTCTCTTCCCTTCCCCTCCCCTCCCCTCCCTTCCCTTCCTCTCCCCTCCCTTCCCCTCCCCTCCCCTCCTTTCCCCTTCCCCTCCCCTTCCTTTCCCCTCCTCTCCCTTCCCTTCGCCTCCCCTCCCTCCCCTTCTTTGCTCTTCTATTCTCTTCTAGTTTCCATGTTATTTAAGCAAATCTGTTCCTTCCGTTAATATCCTTTTTTAGTTTATACTTTGATAATTGTGTTTGAGTGCAATATTATATTATTAGGTACCGGTAGGCTATACCATAAGGTCCCCATTGAATAATGATCTTGTTTCCCATCTTCCCCGTTATAATGATCTCTCTCCTTTATCCCCAGTAAATTATATCATTATGTTGTTCTCACCTTTCCCCTTATTGTTTCGTCTTCTTTTCTACTTTCTGCCTTCCGTATCATCACCAATGATCTCGTTATTATGGTCTTCCTCACCTTCCTCATTACTGATTACCCCTTCTCTTTGATGTAATCCAGGATCCTATGGCTTGTGTATATATCTATCTACTGTATCTATATCCTATCTCTCTCTCTCTCTCTCTCTCTCTCTCTATATATATATATATATATATATATATATATATATATATATATATATATATATATATATAATATATATATATATATATATATATATATATATATATATATATATATATATATATATATCTGCAGTATATTACCTTGTATTTATTAGTTATGTTATTTAATATTATGACCGGTGGTGTGGTTACCTAATTGATTAATTATTTTCTTAAATTAGAACACTTACCAGTAAGCTATAATTAATTTGCATATTTGTCTTGCTTATCTTTATTATTTTCATAATGAATTGCTCCCCATAATACTAATCATTTACATTATACTCCTTAGCCTCTTGCTGTGTCTATCTTCACCCTTATTTATGTTCACATATTCTTTATCTACTTCATTTCCGCTACTACTCCTTTTCCTAACTCTTCTTCTGAGAGCTCTGCCCACGTCATAGCCTATACCCACTCTGCCCACGTCACTAACTCCCCCCCCCCTCTCTCTCTCTCTCATATACCCTACGAACCTCTCTCTATCTCCACCCCCGACCCAACCACTGATACACAAACTTATTTCCCCTTCAAACTCTTCATTTGTCCTAATAAACCCTAACAGAAGTGAAACTAGTAACTATTATCAACAGATTATAGTTCGTCTGCATAGCTAAAACTAATGTTTAGGATCAATCAGATCAAATGTTTAAGATTGTTAACATACTTGACATCGTTCAACCTCCCTTGACCTATTATTAATGTAATCTTTAAAAGGGTTTCAACCACCTAATTTATCCTCAACATTTCTAACATTTTACACAAAGGCATATGTTGCTCTAGATTAACCATAGCTTAAATATGATGAGCCATTATAATAATTAAAAACTCATAGTTTTATTATTACTTGCCATATCAATATTGTACTTAAAAAGTCTATGGACAGAGCCACAACCAATTTCACTATCAATGTTCATTATTTAGTAAGAAAAAGTGTCCATTTTCACTTGAATGACCCTAAAACTATCAAATATCGCTTTTATTTGACGACCGAAATATAACATGCTATTATACAGTAATTATCTTCATGAGTCACACGATTAGAAAGCTAGTCTTTCAGTAGAACATTGACAGTAAAAATGTGCCGTGTGCATTCCACACTTTTGTTTAGCAATACCTTCATGGGTTCACGATCTCTAGACCCAAAAGTGTTTTGTTTTAGCTTTTCAGACAAATGCTACCCCTGTTGACGAAACCTACTGAAAACTATAGTCTATTTTTTTTCCAGCTGATGGTAAATTGATTCTTTGAGCAGCCTATTTATCAAGATGTAATGGAAGAATATGAAACTACTATGTCTATGCATCATATTAAGGCCTATGTTTTTAGATTTTAACGACATATTTCGCTACACAATCTTCGTCAGAGCTGAGTAATGGAAACAAAGACCTGACAATTTACCATCAGCTGGAAATAAACCAAGTATAGGGTCCTTATTGCAGGTCCTGCTTCTGAACCATTACCTCTCCAGACCTTTCCTTCCCTCACCTCCTTCATAACCCTTTCTCTCTCTCTGCTTCTGAACCATTACCTCTCCAGACCTTTCCTTCCCTCACCTCCTTCATAACCCTTTCTCTCTCTCTGCTTCTGAACCATTACCTCTCCAGACCTTTCCTTCCTTCACCTCCTTCATAACCCTTTCTCTCTCTCTCTGCTTCTGAACCATTACCTCTCCAGACCTTTCCTTCCTTCACCTCCTTCATAACCCTTTCTCTCTCTCTGCTTCTGAACCATTACCTCTCCAGACCTTTCCTTCCTTCACCTCCTTCATAACCCTTTCTCTCTCTCTCTCTCTGCTTCTGAACCATTACCTCTCCAGACCTTTCCTTCCTTCACCTCCTTCATAACCCTTTCTCTCTCTCTCTGCTTCTGAACCATTACCTCTCCAGACCTTTCCTTCCTTCACCTCCTTCATAACCCTTTCTCTCTCTCTCTCTCTCTGCTTCTGAACCATTACCTCTCCAGACCTTTCCTTCCTTCACCTCCTTCATAACCCTCTCTCTCTCTCTCTCTCTCTGCTTCTGAACCATTACCTCTCCAGACCTTTCCTTCCCTCACCTCCTTCATAACCCTTTCTCTCTCTCTGCTTCTGAACCATTACCTCTCCAGACCTTTCCTTCCCTCACCTCCTTCATAACCCTTTCTCTCTCTCTCTCTCTCTCTGCTTCTGAACCATTACCTCTCCAGACCTTTCCGTCCCTCACCTCCTTCATAACCCTTTCTCTCTCTCTCTCTCTCTCTGCTTCTGAACCATTACCTCTCCAGACCTTTCCGTCCCTCACCTCCTTCATAACCCTTTCTCTCTCTCTCTCTCTCTGCTTCTGAACCATTACCTCTCCAGACCTTTCCTTCCCTCACCTCCTTCATAACCCTTTCTCTCTCTCTCTCTCTGCTTCTGAACCATTACCTCTCCAGACCTTTCTGTCCCTCACCTCCTTCATAACCCTTTCTCTCTCTCTGCTTCTGAACCATTACCTCTCCAGACCTTTCCATCCCTCACCTCCTTCATAACCCTTTCTCTCTCTCTGCTTCTGAACCATTACCTCTCCAGACCTTTCTGTCCCTCACCTCCTTCATAACCCTTTCTCTCTCTCTCTCTGCTTCTGAACCATTACCTCTCCAGACCTTTCCTTCCCTCACCTCCTTCATAACCCTTTCTCTCTCTCTCTCTCTCTGCTTCTGAACCATTACCTCTCCAGACCTTTCCGTCCCTCTCCTCCTTCATAACCCTTTCTCTCTCTCTCTCTCTCTGCTTCTGAACCATTACCTCTCCAGACCTTTCCTTCCCTCACCTCCTTCATAACCCTTTCTCTCTCTCTCTCTCTGCTTCTGAACCATTACCTCTCCAGACCTTTCCTTCCCTCACCTCCTTCATAACCCTTTCTCTCTCTCTGCTTCTGAACCATTACCTCTCCAGACCTTTCCGTCCCTCACCTCCTTCATAACCCTTTCTCTCTCTCTCTCTCTCTCTGCTTCTGAACCATTACCTCTCCAGACCTTTCCGTCCCTCACCTCCTTCATAACCCTTTCTCTCTCTCTCTCTCTCTGCTTCTGAACCATTACCTCTCCAGACCTTTCCTTCCCTCACCTCCTTCATAACCCTTTCTCTCTCTCTCTCTCTCTCTCTGCTTCTGAACCATTACCTCTCCAGACCTTTCCGTCCCTCACCTCCTTCATAACCCTTTCTCTCTCTCTCTGCTTCTGAACCATTACCTCTCCAGACCTTTCCTTCCCTCACCTCCTTCATAACCCTTTCTCTCTCTCTCTCTGCTTCTGAACCATTACCTCTCCAGACCTTTCCTTCCCTCACCTCCTTCATAACCCTTTCTCTCTCTCTCTCTCTGCTTCTGAACCATTACCTCTCCAGACCCTTCCTTCCCTCACCTCCTTCATAACCCTTTCTCTCTCTCTCACTCCTGCTTCTGAACCATTACCTCTCCAGACCTTTCCTTCCCTCATCTCCTTCATAACCCTTTCTCTCTCTCTCTCTCTCTCTGCTTCTGAACCATTACCTCTCCAGACCTTTCCTTCCCTCACCTCCTTCATAACCCTTTCTCTCTCTCTCTCTCTCTCTCTGCTTCTGAACCATTACCTCTCCAGACCTTTCCTTCCCTCACCTCCTTCATAACCCTTTCTCTCTCTCTCACTCTGCTTCTGAACCATTACCTCTCCAGACCTTTCCTTCCCTCATCTCCTTCATAACCCTTTCTCTCTCTCTCTCTCTGCTTCTGAACCATTACCTCTCCAGACCTTTCCTTCCCTCATCTCCTTCATAACCCTTTCTCTCTCTCTCTCTCTGCTTCTGAACCATTACCTCTCCAGACCTTTCCGTCCCTCACCTCCTTCATAACCCTTTATCTCTCTCTCTCTCTGCTTCTGAACAATTACCTCTCCAGACCTTTCCTTCCCTCACCTCCTTCATAACCCTTTCTTTCTCTCTCTCTCTCTCTGCTTCTGAACCATTACCTCTCCAGACCATTCCTTCCCTCACCTCCTTCATAACCCTTTCTCTCTCTCTCTCTCTCTGCTTCTGAACCATTACCTCTCCAGACCTTTCCTTCCCTCACCTCCTTCATAACCCTTTCTTTCTCTCTCTCTCTCTCTCTCTGCTTCTGAACCATTACCTCTCCAGACCATTCCTTCCCTCACCTCCTTCATAACCCTTTCTCTCTCTCTCTCTCTCTCCCCCCCCCCCCCTCCAGATACAGCACATTGAGGTAGGCGCCATACTATGACAATCAATCTACCTGTGTGTATAGTTAACTCGAGGTGTCTCTTTCTCTTTCCGTCCCCAGGGAGAATCATTGCGAGATCGAGCGCAGGTGTGTCCTCTTGCTTTGTTACTCTCACCCTCACTCACTCTCTATCTATCTATCTATCTCTATCTATCTATCTATCTTTGTATCTATCTCTCTCTCTATCTCTCTCTCGTGTTGTGTGTTAGGTATACGCTTCCTGTAACTTAAGGGGAGTTTTTTAGTTTGTTTCCTAGACTTCCATCAAGCTTGAACTTACACTCCCTTGACCCCCTTTCAAAATAAATTTGTAAATTTTTCGGTAGAAAAATGTTCCGGCCAACGGCCGGTTCCTCTTAAATTACAGGCTCGCTATCGCTCGCCAGGAAAAAATCGACACCTAAATGGGACGAAAGGTCTTAAAAGTGACATAAATGGGGTGAACATTCTTAAAATCGCAAAACTAATGGGGCGAACGTCTTAAAATCTCAAAAGCAATAGGGCTAAACATGAGGGAGAAAGGGGTAAAGAAAAAATCCCTCAAGTGGAATCTCCCCTTAACTGACCCCCTTGCCTGTTCTGTTTGAGTCTTCCCTAGAGCTACTTATTACCTATTGTTTTTAATACTATAGGTAGCGTCTACCAACTTGACGGTAATCTTGACCCCTTAACTTCATGTAACTCGAAATGAATGAAAGCAATCGGGCTGACGTTTCTTATCATTTAGGAAGAGTCCACCAGGAAATATGTGTGGATATTATTTACAGCCAGTTTGCTTTAGGCCCTTTTGAGTTACAGAGAGGTCAGGGATTAAGACTATTGTCAAGTTCGTTGGTGCTACCTATAGCTTGTTTGGCTATGTTACCCACCAATGTATCCTTCATTGACCGTACTATACTGTAAATGCCCTCACCTGCCTTCCCCGACCCTGCACTGTCCTTCCTACCCTTGCCTTGCCCTTGTTATGCCCCGCCTTGCCCTTGTTATGCCCCGCCTTGCCCTTGTTATGCCCCGCCTTGCCCTTGTTATGCCCCGCCTTGCCCTGCCTATATCTGTCTTTGTGGCTGTTCTAGGCTATGCTATACCTGACCATCATAGCTCATGTTATACCTGACCTTTCCTAGTCTTAGTATTTCCCTCCCACCACTTGGGTTTTTTATGTGTTGGTTTGCCCTTCCTTAGCTTGATATTCCCAACCCATTATATATATATATATATATATAGTGCCCTTGTAATGTATAATCGTCCTTCTTTATAACCCCTTACCCCTTGCGCCTTCTACTAACTGCTTTAATTTTCTCTAATGTTTTTGATGTTGTAATTGGTTGTACAAGTAGTTTGATATACCGTAAGAACATGTTGTGTACACCCGTCCCATAGTGTGTGCTTAGTGTTGTTATCCAGCTTTAGTTCATGGGTCATAGTAATATTGGCGCCGTAATTTAGTGCTACTAAGAACGATACATAATTATAATATACTAGACATTGCTAGTTATGTTGTGGAGGTGTCAAAATTAGATGACAACGTTTTGTCTGAGTGCCTGTATCACTTCATTTGTATTGGATGGTACGGTTGGCCAAATAAATCATGTCTCTGCTGTCATTACGTTTTGCTCACTGTGTGCTGTATTAATGTTTGTCAGATGTTGAATAGGGTGTGTAAAACTAGGAACATGTTTGTATATCTCAATCGAAATGATGAATTAATGCTTAGATATTGGTGACACCAATTGTTGATAGAAATATACTTGGTGCCGCGATATAACTTACTGGTGCAACTGTACCGATGGATGCCATATCTGTGCCCGGCCAAGAGAACTACTACGAGTGCTTCACTAATCAGTATCCATTGACAAACCTCTGGCTATGACGTGTATGTGGGTTATATTCACCGGTGTCAATTATCAATTATCAAATGTATGGGTTAAAACTCAAAACCTGCACACTTGGTGGTAGTCGCGTCAGTTTTGCTGTTCATAAAAGATTGTCAAGAATAATACAAATATGTCTTGTAATATATAGAAGATGGTGGAATTGGTGAAGTTGACTGGAATTGATCTCTGTTGAGAGTATTATTAGGCAGGAAACTAAAAAAAATAATAATAAATGAAAAAAAATCGACCAAAAAGTGAACCAGCAGCAGAATTGTTTATTCAATTGTACTAGTTGCATGTTATAGAGGATATTGTGGTGTGCTGTGTTGTAGCTTTGTGTGCATGTTATTTACTGTGTGTGTGTGTGTGTGTGTGGGTTGGTGTGTGTGTGTGTGTAAATCAATGAACCCTTGTAGTGTTGAGCGTTCATGTTGGTAATTGTATTGCTCTGTTGATAATTATGGTGATTGATCTTGTAAATATATACACCATTTGAGGAGGAGTACTTATTTGAGAACGTTTCGCAGATAACTTTTTCAGGTCACTGAATCTTTCAAAGTTAATTTAACATTGATAGTGTACTAAGTCAACAACAGTTGTTATTGGTGAGTTTGAGGTTAGTGTAAACATGAGTAATAGTGACTAAGTATGGAAAACCCGGTGAGAGGACATGGATTCCCTGTTATCATAAAACAACATCCTTAACCCCTTCAGTACGATGACGCCATGGGCCCTTGTAGTCTGACTACCTTTAGAGTTGATTTTACTTAGTATTGTAATCTTCTATGGAGGTGGCAGGATAAATTAAATGTTTACACCTTCAATTATGGAGGTGGCAGGATAAATTAAATGTTTACACCTTCAATTATGGAGGTGGCAGGATAAATTAAATGTTTACACCTTCAATTATGGAGGTGGCAGGATAAATTAAATGTTTACACCTTCAATTATGGAGGTGGCAGGATAAATTAAATGTTTACACCATCAATTCCCAGAAGTCATATCTTAAGGGGAGATATCCACCTGGAGGATTTTTTTCTGGACTCTTCTCCCTCATGTTTAGCACCGTTGCTTTTGAGATTTTAAGACGTTCGCCCCATTAGTTTGACGATTTTAAGAACCCTCGCCCCATTTAAGTCAATTTTAAGACCATTCGTGCCATTTAGGTGTCGATTTTTTCCTGGCGAGCGATAGCGAGCCTGTAATTTAAGGGGAACCGGCCTACGGCCGGTATATTTTTCTACCGAAAAATGTACACATTTATCTTGAAAGGGGGTCTAGGGGAGAGTAATTTTAAGCTTGATGGAAGTCTAGGGAATCAACTAAACACCTGCCCTTAATGAATAACATAATTTATTGATAGCTAACAGTAGAACAAGATGAAACTAGGACATGATCGTACAAAATAGGCTAAGCATAACTTCTGCACTCTACATACCACCTGCACTTTCTATAAACCATTACAGGTAGTCAAGATATATGTGTTTCAATGGAGCTACTTAGAAGTGATTGTGAACGTCTTGACTATTAAATGTATGTTCCTCCAAGTTTCATAAAATTGTTTGGTACCCCTAGAATAAGACGAAACAAGACGTCATCGTACTGAAAAAATACAAGACCAAATCACACGAGTACCTTTTTGGTGGCAACTTTTTGTGAGTAGGAGGGGGGGGGGGGGTTGTACAAATAACTTCCCAGACCAGAGTTGCAGAACTAAAGTGTGTGTGTGTGTGTGTGCGTGGGGGGAGGAGGGGCATTCGTACAATTTGCGTAGTATATATACCGATATATAATAAGTCAGCATATACGGTTCACGAGTACAGAAATGTGACACGATGACGTATTTGTCCACTAAAAGCAAAATATCGCCTCTATCAACCCTTGCCGCGTCCTGTGGATAATTAGGTTTGGTTGAATCATTCAGATGTTCACGATATGTTTAGTGAATGCTACATCGATTGTTACCGCAGTAATTGTCATGTGCTGTATATATATATATATATATTGGTTTAACGCCTCCAGTACGATAACACCCGTATACATTATATTCTGGCCAACACTGCCACAATTTTTAGTCTGCTTAAGGGGAGATATCCACTTGAGGGATTTTTTTTCTTGACCGCTTTCTCCCTCATGCTTAGCCCCATTGTTTTTCTAATTTTAAGACGTTTGCCCCATTATTTTGACGATTTTAAGGACTTTCAACCCATTTCTGTCAATTTTAAGACCTTTCGTGCCATTTAGGTGTCGATTTTATCCTGGCGAGCGATAGCGAGCCTGTAATTTAAGAGGAACCGGCTTTCAGCCGGGACATTTTTCTACCGAAAAATGTACAAATTTTTCTTGAAAGGGTGTCAAGGGGTGTAATTTCAAGCTTGATGGAAGTCTGAGAAACACACTAGAAACCTCCCCTTAATAGATGTGTATATACAGAGTGGTCGCAAAACATTTCCCCATAGGGAATTCCTGTGTATTGCCCATAGGGTATTCCTATATATTGGATCTGCATTCCTATATATTGGATCTGCATCTGTATGTGGTAACCCAGGTTCGAACCCCGGTGGATCACATGCTTGCTGTCATAAATTTCTTTGGGAGGTGTTTGGTGTTGGGGTGAAATATATCCAAAATAGATTAGTCAACCGTTCTTTATATTATTTACTTATTTTCTTTCAGTTTCCTCCATAGACCATCAAGCTTGAAAAATACCCCCAAGACCCCCCCTTTGACATCAATTTGTACATTTTTAGGTAGAAAAATATAGATGGCCGCTTCCTCCTAAATTACAGGCTCGCTATCGCTCGCCAGGATTTTTTTTTTTTTTTTTTACTCCTATATGGCACTAAAGGTCTTAACATTGCCAAACTAATGGGGCAAACGCCTGCTTAACATTTCAAAACTAATGGGGCTAAACATGAAGGAGAAGGGGGGGGGGGGGGTGGCATTCATCCCAAGCCTCCCATTATAGGTGGATTTACACGAGTTTTCTTTCCCGCAATTCTTTATCACCCATTTTTTTTTTTTTTTTGACTAAGCTGGTTCCTGCAACTAAATGGAAGGTAGATCATTGTGGACGACATACTTTTGTTTTATACAAGGACCGGTATTCCCGAAGCTCAGTATTGTGGCTAGATGTTGTGGGTATAAGCGTGAATAATAAGCGTGAATAAGAGTGAATCCACCTTTATTAGCAGGCTCGTAGGAATCCAACGAGTATATAATTATATTCTCAATTTACCCTTTGACTCCCACCGAGGCTTCCTAAACCCAGTATCATACGAGAGCGCTGTTTCCCTCAATATTTATCAACACTGGTCTGGCAGCTTATGTGGTCAACGTATACAATATTTCGGTTGCCTAAAAATGTATCTATCATCAGTCTAGTTTCCGATACCCAGTGCCAAATAGTCCAGAAATGTTGCCAGATTTTGTTTATCATCGAATGTTGACTATAAAAGCTCTCGTGGCTTGGGTTAAGGGGAGGTTTTTAGTTAGTTCGCTAGACTTCCATCAAGCTTAACATTACAGCCCCTAGACCCCCTTTCAAGATAAATTTGTACATTTTTCGGTAGAAAAATTTCCCGGCCGAAGGCCGGTTCCCTTTAAATTACAGGCTCGCTATCGCTCGCCAGGAAAAAATCGACATCTAAATGGCACGAAAAATCTTAAAATTTAAAAAAATGGGGCGAAAGTTCTTAAAATCGCCAAACTAATGGGGCGAACGTCTTATAATATCAAAATCAATGGGGCTAACCATGAGGGAGAAAGGGGTCAAGAAAAAAATCCCTCAAGTGGATATCTCCCCTTATATTATATAGAAGCGTCCAAGGATAACCAGACCATAATTAGAATCGGCGTCGTCATCGTGTTGAGTGTGGTAGAAAATGAGGTGAAATTTGTCAATGAATGATATCACGTAAATGTTAAATTAATCGATCTTCAGTTAGTTTCCGATACCAAAGATCCCAGAAATATTGCCAAAATATATTGAACATCGAAAGTTATCGACATGAAACCTCGTCTTAGAGGAGTTTTTTTATGGGCCCCCTCCCCCTGTCTCCCTCATGCTTAGCCTCATTATTTTGACATTTTAAAAGTTAGCTCCATTACTTTGGCGATGTTAAGACCTTTTGTGCCATTTAGATGCCATTTTGTTTTCCTGGCAAGCGATAGCGAGCCTGTAATTCAAGACGAATTGTCCTTCGGCCGTGACATTTTCTTACCGGCTTAGGGGTATTTTCTTACCGGCTTAGGGGTATTTTCTTACCGGCTTAGGGGTATTTTCTTACCGGCTTACGGGTATTTGCTTTTGTTTGTGTATGCTCGATGGTGATCTTGGGCCAAAACTGAAGAAAATAATAAATAAATAATTAAACCAATAAATACAAATCTTCCCTTAAGGGGAGGTTTTTAGTGTGTTTCTCAGACTTCCATCAAGCTTGAAATTACACCCCCTTGACTCCCTTTCAAGAACAATTACACCACCTTGACTCCCTTTCAAGAACAATTACACCACCTTGACTCCCTTTCAAGAAAAATGTGTAAATTTTTCGGTAGAAAAATTTCCCGGCTGAAAGCCGGTTCCTCTTAAATTACAGGCTCGCTATCGCTCGTCAGGATAAAATCGACACCTAAATGGCACGAAAGGTCTTAAAATTGACAGAAATGGGTTGAAAGTCCTTAAAATCGTCAAAATAATGGGGCAAACGTCTTAAAATTAGAAAAACAATGGGGCTAAGCATGAGGGAGAAAGGGGTCAAGAAAAAAAAAATCCCTCCAGTGGATATCTCCCCTTAACTTAACACCATAATTGCAATATTGCCATTTTTCCTATAGTAACAAAGATCGACCAACTTCCGTCATTTTGATGCCGCTGGTGTCTTGTGTATCCCTTTACACTCATATATAAAAAAAATATATATATATATATACTGTATACCCATTATATAAATTCGGCAATATTGGTACATGATACATATTACTTGTCTCTTCAATCTAAATTATATATGATCAACGATAAAAGATCATCCCGTTCTTTGATAATTATGGCACCAAAATGGCGTCCAAAAAATTGATAATAATAATAAAATGAAAAATAAATTAAAATAATAATAAAATCTAATACTAATAATGGCTCTCTCTTGCTACAGTTTCTCTAGTTTCCAGTGATCGTTCTAAGGTTACATATTCTCGGTACATACATCCAGCACACTTTAGCTTAGTTGCTCAAATCTTGCCATTGTATATTTGAACTCGATAGCGTTACCTTAAGGGGAGGTATTTAGTTTGTTCCCTACTTTTTCATCAAGCTTAAAATTACATCCCCTAGACCCCCTTTCAGAATAAATTTGTACATTTTTCGGTAGAAAGATGTCCAGGCCGGTGGCCGGTTGCTCTTAAATTACAGGCTCGCTATCGCTCGCCAGGAAAAAATCGACACCTTAACGGCACGAAAGGTCTTAAAATTGACAGAAATGGGGCAAAATGTCTTAAAATATCCAAACTACTAGGGCGAAGGTCTTAAAATGTCAAAAGCAATGGGGCTAAACATGAGGGAGAAAGGGGTCCAGAAAAAAATCCCTCAAGTGGATATCTCCCCTTAATATTATTGTAGTTGACACTATTATATTGTTCCCAGATTAGGAGGGATCTCGAGAAATCAGACTTAATACAAACTATCTATTAATCATTTGATTCTCGTAGATCCTTCCGTAACTCGGTATAATAGTTCAAATTTAATTTAAGATTACGTCATGGTATTGCAAGTGTTAACACACACCACAACACTTAACTCATTTAAACATCCCACAACACTACTTACATTAACTCCTCTAGAGTGTATAATGTGGGGTCAATTATGCTTATACGACAGACAAACAAAAACATATATAAAAGCATGGTAGTGTCTACTTTCTCCCGGGAATCCTATTCACTGAAGAGAGAAAATTCAATGGAATTATCAATGGAATTTTGAATATCCAACACTGGTATCTAATAATGGAGGTACGACCTATCTAATAAAGGTTCGACACTTATATCTGTCCAGTAACAATGTGAGAATTCCTAATTACAGCCAAAGTGACACAGACAGCGTCAGTCACATAATCGTCACCAAAATTATAATTTGTCTGAGCCTGAGAGCACTACATCAGTACATTTACCAGCAACGTAATATTCCCAGTTTACCAACTATAGTACATCATATGACATACCCCACAACTGAGACTTACACCACACTACAACTACAACCTTTAATGTTCCACACTGTTTGTTCCCCACCACCACCACTATGTACTCCACTAACTATATACCTTCCTCCACCCAGGGAGAACCACTGTGAGATCGAGCGGCGGCGACGTAACAAGATGACGGCCTACATCGCTGAGTTGAGCGACATGGTGCCCACCTGTTCAGCTCTGGCCCGCAAGCCGGACAAGTTGACCATACTGCGCATGGCTGTGGCGCACATGAAGGCCTTGAGGGGTGAGTACAGTCAGGAGGATAGTAGTATAGTCATCATAATGGTAGTGAAGAGGAGGTATCGAATCGAGGGATTTTTTTCTGGACCCCTTTCTCCCTCATGTTTAGCCCCATTGCTTTTGAGATTTTAAGACAGTCGCCCCATTAGTTTGGCGATTTTAAGAACTTTCGCTCCATTTCCGTCAATTTTAAGACCTTTCGTGCAATTTAGGTGTCGATTTTATCCTGGCGAGCGATAGCGAGCCTGTAATTTAAGAGGAGCCGGCTTTCAGCCGGGACATTTTTCTACCGAAAAATGTACAAATTTATCTTGAAAGGGGCTCAAGGGGGTGTAATCTTAAGCTTGATGGATATCTAGAGACCAAACTAAAAACCTCCCCTTAATAGGTTGATCCTTGTGCAGTTATCACCAAATGTTGTGTCCAAATGTCAACTTGAATCATATATCTAGCTCGGACTGAAAATAATAATTATGACCAAAATTAATAATAATAATAAATGACATACGAACATGGCCTTTATATTTAGTTTGTTGGCTGTGTTATCATTGAGTACTTTTGGCGTTCATCTATAACATAATAACATTTAGTTGTGAAGATTGAACATGACTTTTGAAGGTGACTGTACAAAGTTTAGTATTATACTGTATAGTGTTAGAGTCTAGTGCCAGGTTGAACTACTGTAAAGGATAGTAGTAGTAGTAGACAGTAGTAGATAGTAGATAGTGTTGTGAGGTCAGAAGGTGATGCCATTGGTGGATGTAGACCGTGGTAGATGGTTGCTTTAGTTTGTTTTTTCCCTCTCCCTGGATTGTATCCATTCGGCCTCATTCGGCCTGCTGTTTTAAGACATTAATCCCTATCCAAGTGTCGATTTTTTCATGGCGAGTGGTAGCGAGCCAGCATATTTTTTTTAATGTTTTTGACAGCAGGCTAAATTTGTACATTTTTCGATAGGAAAATGTCTCACATGCTGGCTCGCTTTCGCTCGCCAGGAAGAAATTGACACCTGGATGGGGATAAACGTCTTAAAACAATAGGCTGAATGGGGCCAAATGGATACAAGCCAGAGAAAGAGAGAAAGGGAGAGAAACAAAGCAGGTCACCTCCCTTAAGAGTGTTCGGCTTCGGCTATTCTGGGACACCATAAACTGGAGAGACGCGCTGCAAATGACTCCATGGAAATAAAATGATATATTAAATTGTAATAGTTGCGTATTAAGTTGTAATATAGTTAAGGATTGAGTTTAGTTTCTTATTGTTGTTATTTTTCATGTTGACTAGTTTCCTATGCTTTAGTATTGCCTAATGTTGGCTATTATTGGCTTATTTGCAATCAGTCATTTATTACCTTCTATCAGTATTGTAATTACTGTCCCTTTTATCAGTGTGTGTGTGTGTGTGTGTATGTGTGGGTGGGGGGGGGGGGTGTTATTATATCATACTAATATTAAACATATCCTAGACGATCATTGTGTTACTCGTGATTATATTTAGAGCGAGTTAGAGTGCAGGATATATGACCTTCCTATTCTTCGGAGAGGGTGAAGAAATAGGCGAGGCGGAAATAGAATAGGAAGTGGCTAAGGTGAAATTGAAAGAGGAAAATGTGTAGCTTTACGAAGGATGAAAGGGTTAATGGAGGTCAAATGTAGGAAGTATGGAAGGATGAAATGTGGAAGGACGGCGGTAATGAGTGGTATGGAGGAGGAAGAGGGTTTACTGGGGTGGAGGAGGAAGAGGGTTTACTGGGGTGGAGGAGGAAGAGGGTTTACTTGGGTGGAGGAGCAAGAGGGTTTACTGGGGTGGAGGAGGAAGAGGGTTTACTGGGGTGGAGGAGGAAGAAGGTTTAGTGGGGTGGAGGAGGAAGAGGGTTTAGTGGGGTGGAGGAGCAAGAGGGTTTACTGGGGTGGAGGAGGAAGAGGGTTTACTGGGGTGGAGGAGGAAGAGGGTTTAGTGGGGTGGAGGAGGAAGAGGGTTTACTGGGGTGGAGGAGGAAGAGGGTTTAGTGGGGTGGAGGAGGAAGAGGGTTTAGTGGGGTGGAGGAGGAAGAGGGTTTACTGGGGTGGAGGAGGAAGAGGGTTTAGTGGGGTGGAGGAGGAAGAGGGTTTACTGGGGTGGAGGAGGAAGAGGGTTTAGTGGGGTGGAGGAGGAAGAAGGTTTAGTGGGGTGGAGGAGGAAGAGGGTTTACTGGGGTGGAGGAGGAAGAGGGTTTACTGGGGTGGAGGAGGAAGAGGGTTTACTGGGGTGGAGGAGGAAGAGGGTTTAGTGGGGTGGAGGAGGAAGAGGGTTTACTGGGGTGGAGGAGGAAGAGGGTTTACTGGGGTGGAGGAGGAAGAGGGTTTACTGGGGTGGAGGAGGAAGAGGGGTTTACTGGGGTGGAGGAGGAAGAGGGTTTACTGGGGTGGAGGAGGAAGAGGGTTTACTGGGGTGGAGGAGGAAGAGGGTTTACTGGGGTGGAGGAGGAAGAGGATTTACTGGGGTGGAGGAGGAAGAGGGTTTACTGGGGTGGAGGAGGAAGAGGGTTTACTGGGGTGGAGGAGGAAGAGGGTTTACTGGGGTGGAGGAGGAAGAGGGTTTACTGGGGTGGAGGAGGAAGAGGGTTTACTGGGGTGGAGGAGGAAGAGGGTTTACTGGGGTGGAGGAGGAAGAGGGTTTACTGGGGTGGAGGAGGAAGAGGGTTTACTGGGGTGGAGGAGGAAGAGGGTTTACTGGGGTGGAGGAGGAAGAGGGTTTACTGGGGTGGAGGAGGAAGAGGGTTTACTGGGGTGGAGGAGGAAGAGGATTTACTGGGGTGGAGGAGGAAGAGGGTTTACTGGGGTGGAGGAGGAAGAGGATTTACTGGGGTGGAGGAGGAAGAGGATTTACTGGGGTGGAGGAGGAAGAGGATTTACTGGGGTGGAGGAGGAAGAGGGTTTACTGCGGTGGAGGAGGAAGAGGATTTACTGGGGTGGAGGAGGAAGAGGGTTTACTGGGGTGGAGGAGGAAGAGGGTTTACTGGGGTGGAGGAGGAAGAGGGTTTACTGGGGTGGAGGAGGAAGAGGGTTTACTGGGGTGGAGGAGGAAGAGGGTTTACTGGGGTGGAGGAGGAAGAGGGTTTACTGGGGTGGAGGAGGAAGAGGATTTACTGGGGTGGAGGAGGAAGAGGATTTACTGGGGTGGAGGAGCAAGAGGATTTACTGGGGTGGAGGAGGAAGAGGATTTACTGGGGTGGAGGAGGAAGAGGGTTTACTGGGGTGGAGGAGGAAGAGGGTTTACTGGGGTGGAGGAGGAAGAGGGGTGGGTGGAGGAGGAAGAGGGTGGGTGGAGGAGGAAGAGGGTTTACTGGGGTGGAGGAGGAAGAGGATTTACTGGGGTGGAGGAGGAAGAGGGTTTACTGGGGTGGAGGAGGAAGAGGGTTTACTGGGGTGGAGGAGGAAGAGGGTTTACTGGGGTGGAGGAGGAAGAGGGTTTTACTGGGGTGGAGGAGGAAGAGGGTTTACTGGGGTGGAGGAGGAAGAGAGGATTTACTGGGGTGGAGGAGGAAGAGGGTTTACTGGGGTGGAGGAGGAAGAGGATTTACTGGGGTGGAGGAGGAAGAGGATTTACTGGGGTGGAGGAGGAAGAGGATTTACTGGGGTGGAGGAGGAAGAGGGTTTACTGGGGTGGAGGAGGAAGAGGATTTACTGGGGTGGAGGAGGAAGAGGGTTTACTGGGGTGGAGGAGGAAGAGGGTTTACTGGGGTGGAGGAGGAAGAGGGTTTACTGGGGTGGAGGAGGAAGAGGGTTTACTGGGGTGGAGGAGGAAGAGGGTTTACTGGGGTGGAGGAGGAAGAGGGTTTACTGGGGTGGAGGAGGAAGAGGGTTTACTGGGGTGGAGGAGGAAGAGGATTTACTGGGGTGGAGGAGCAAGAGGATTTACTGGGGTGGAGGAGGAAGAGGATTTACTGGGGTGGAGGAGGAAGAGGGTTTACTGGGGTGGAGGAGGAAGAGGGTTTACTGGGGTGGAGGAGGAAGAGGGTTTACTGGGGTGGAGGAGGAAGAGGGTTTACTGGGGTGGAGGAGGAAGAGGGTTTACTGGGGTGGAGGAGGAAGAGGGTTTACTGGGGTGGAGGAGGAAGAGGGTTTACTGGGGTGGAGGAGGAAGAGGGTTTACTGGGGTGGAATAATATACAGTATATATGAAAGGAAAGGGGTAATGGATCTGCAACTGGGGTAAGAACATAACTGTAATAGGGGTGGACATGTGGAAGTCCAGGGGTGATGTTATTGGAAAGGAGTAAGGAGTAGTGGAATGATTGAAGTATAGGGCAAACAGATGATATTAATGGGGTTGAAATAAATCAAATTAGTATTGTAAATTATCCGTAAGTACCCTGCCCCGTGAACAGGAACAAGCTATAGTAGATAATCGATCGAAATGCCTCAGCATATGTATGCATAATAGGGTTGATTCATTGGTGCTAACCAACTCCAGGATCAAGATGTCTAACAATAGATACAAAGTAAATTAATTAAGGGGAGGTATTTAGTTTGTTCCCTAGACCTCCATCAAGCTTAAAATTACACCCCCTCGAGTCCCTTTCAAGATAAATTTGTACATTTTTCGGTAGAAAAATGTCCCGGCCAAAGGCCGGTTCCTCTTAAATTACAGGCTCGCTATCGCTCGCCAGTATAAAATCGACACCTGAATTGTACGAAAGGTCTTAATATGGGGTGAAAGTTCTTAAAATCGTTAAACTAATGGGGCAAACGTTTTATAATATCAAAAGCAATGGGGCTAAACATGAGGGAGAAAGGGGTAAAAAAAAAATCCCTCAAGTGGAGATCTCCCCTACGTGTAAATGGAATACTAAGAGTAAATGGAATGATAACAGTAATTGGAGTAATATAAGTAAATATAGTAATAATAGTAAATGGAATGATAACAGTAATTGGAGTAATATAAGTAAATATAGTAATAATAGTAAATGGAATGATAACAGTAATTGGAGTAATATAAGTAAATTTAGTAATAATAGTAAATGGAATGATAACAGTAATTGGAGTAATATAAGTAAATTTAGTAATAATAGTAAATGGAATGATAACAGTAATTGGAGTAATATAAGTAAATTTAGTAATAAAAGAAAATGGAATGATAACAGTAATTGGAGTAATATACATAAATATAGTAATAATAGTAAATGGAATGATAACAGTAATTGGAGTAATATAAGTAAATTTAGTAATAAAAGAAAATGGAATGATAACAGTAATTGGAGTAATATAAGTAAATTTAGTAATAAAAAAATGGAATGATAACAGTAATTGGAGTAATATAAGTAAATTTAGTAATAATAGTAAATGGAATGATAACAGTAATTGGAGTAATATAAGTAAATTTAGTAATAATAGTAAATGGAATGATAACAGTAATTGGAGTAATATAAGTAAATTTAGTAATAAAAAAATGGAATGATAACAGTAATTGGAGTAATATAAGTAAATTTAGTAATAATAGTAAATGGAATGATAACAGTAATTGGAGTAATATAAGTAAATTTAGTAATAAGAGAAAATGGAGGTGTAGGAAGAAGAATACATCAGTAATGGGCGGGATAGAAGGAACTAAAGACAATTTGAAAGGGCATTTATTCTGGCTACTATTACACGACTTGTTCAGCAATTGACCACTTGCCAGTTTCAGGATATAAGGAAGTTGGAGCCGTGAACATCGATATTAAACAGAAATACAATAATAATGTACGTTTCTGATGGATAAATGGTATGTTGAATTGGGGCTTAAGTATTTATAAATGTACTACGACCGTATTTTAGCTATAAATTGTGTTAAATATCGTTGTCTACAGCTTCAAACTATCTCACTTAACCCCTGTCACTACCAGAGATCCTTCTTAAGCTTCACACAATTGTCTAAATGTAGCTAGATTAAGATTTTAAAATACGTCGCCGGTAGAGAAGGGGTTAAGGGGTAAGTAAGGTGGGTGAAGGTAGGAAAAGGGGTAATGGCGTCTGAATGAGGTTGGATTGAGGGTGTAGCCTAAATGACGTGTTCTTTTGTGTTGTTTGAGCTTCGTGCTGGTGAAGGAGGAGTCGAGCCGCACAACACACACACGCATACATACACACAGACACACCTGGCTAAACCTGCCCTCTCACTTAATTGTTGTTGCTCTCTCGCTCTCTCTCTCTTTGTATTTTTGTCACATTTACTATATCTTCCTTCCCATATTTTAGCTTAGTACCCCCTCTCAACCATACCCTATCCCATATCTCCTCCCTCCTGGCTAGCAAACGAGACTATTCATAACGTTTAGTTAGGATTTGTTGCCCCTTCAGAACCAGTGCCATCCTCTTAACTTTATTCTGGCTACTATTAAACGATGTTTTTTTGGGGTTTTTTCAGTTTATTAAAAGGGACTCCAGCAATTAACCGGATTCGAACTATCTCACTTAACCCTTTTTACTACCACAGATCCTTCTTAAACTAAAAATAATAATCTAAATATAGCTACAATATAATATAAAAGACGTCGCTGGTACAGAAGGGGTTAAATATGCAAATTTACATGCTCCACAGTTCGTATTATATCTTATGAAGTGTATTAATGTCCGAAAACAAAGCGAGTTCACGTTGGATTCAATGTATTCCTTCTCGTATTTCCAGTTTAAAATCCAAATAGTCCGGGTTTGACCCTCTGCCTCCCTTCCCCTCCTCGGCCTCACAAAGGAAATAAAATCTCTCCAAGCCCGGCCTTCTCATTTGTCTCATTCCGTGTAGCTAGTTTATCTCACCTTGTCTCCCACTCCACCTCTCTCAACACACCTTATCTCCCACTCCACCTCTCTCAACACATCCTTGCAGTCCTTCTACTCTCATCTCAGGTATCCTGGTACACTTTACAGTGTATGTGCGGTTAATGGGACACATACTATAGTCTATTCGATGTAAATAGGCGAGAAATCATGACCTCTATCCTCTGTAACTCAAAAAAAGGAGAGAACAAATTGGCTGTAAATTTCCACATCTATTCCTTGGCTGACTCTTCCAAAATGGTAGAAATATTAGCTCGATTACTCGAGTCGTTTTTGAGTTACAGAGGTTAGAGGTCATGATTTATCGCCTACTTACAGCGAATAGACTATAGTAAGTACACATTGTAAAATGATGACATTAATTACAGTTTATAATTATTCAAGAGCATGTCATTAACTCCAGAAGACCATATAATATGAATTAACAATTTGTTAAAGACTTAGAAGTGGTCAAGTTGTCAACCCACTAATGTACCAATACCAGTTATGGTTTAGTCTATGTTCTGTATTGTTTACGTAAAATTAATAGTGTGAGTCATTTATTTTTTACCCCTACTTCCACATTCACTTTACCCTGTATTCTTATTTTGCAAGTTTTACATTATAATTCATATCCTTCACCCTCCCTCCTTACCCTATATTACCCACATCCACCCTCACCCACATTCACTGCCCCATTTAGGGTATTATAGTGGGGAAGGGGGTCAGGTCAGGTCAGGTGTCCAGTAGTTCCACATGACTGATCCAGGTCGGGTTTTTTTTCAACTGATAGTAAATGATCACGTTTTCATTTTGTTTACTCCAGTACTTCCAAGATGTTATAGCGATGTATGTTGTTATTTATGATAACTATATACTGTATAGGACTCTTCCCGGAACACTACGCAATGTATAGGACTCTTCCCGGAACACTACGCAATGTATAGGACTCTTCCCGGAACACTACGCAATGTATAGGACTCTTCCCGGAACACTACGCAATGTATAGGACTCTTCCCGGAACACTACGCAATGTTCCCGTCTTTCATAAGCGGAATAAAATGGTCTAATGGTTGTCAGAATGTGATGAAAGGGACGTCGGTGATACTGAATGTGATGAAAGGGACGTCGATGATACTGAATGTGATGAAAGGGACGTCGGTGATACTGAATGTGATGAAAGGGACGTCGGTGATACTGAATGTGATGAAAGGGACGTGGGTGATAATGAATGTGATGAAAGGGACGTCGGTGATACTGAATGTGATGAAAGGGACGTCGATGATACTGAATGTGATGAAAGGGACGTCGGTGATACTGAATGTGATGAAAGGGACGTGGGTGATACTGAATGTGATGAAAGGGACGTCGGTGATACTGAATGTGATGAAAGGGACGTGGGTGATACTGAATGTGATGAAAGGGACGTCGGTGATACTGAATGTGATGAAAGGGACGTCGATGATACTGAATGTGATGAAAGGGACGTCGGTGATACTGAATGTGATGAAAGGGACGTCGGTGATACTGAATGTGATGAAAGGGACGTCGATGATACTGAATGTGATGAAAGGGACGTGGGTGATACTGAATGTGATGAAAGGGACGTCGGTGATACTGAATGTGATGAAAGGGACGTCGGTGATACTGAATGTGATGAAAGGGACGTGGGTGATACTGAATGTGATGAAAGGGACGTCGGTGATACTGAATGTGATGAAAGGGACGTCGGTGATACTGAATGTGATGAAAGGGACGTCGGTGATACTGAATGTGATGAAAGGGACGTCGGTGATACTGAATGTGATGAAAGGGACGTCGGTGATACTGAATGTGATGAAAGGGACGTCGGTGATACTGAATGTGATGAAAGGGACGTGGGTGATACTGAATGTGATGAAAGGGACGTCGGTGATACTGAATGTGATGAAAGGGACGTCGATGATACTGAATGTGATGAAAGGGACGTCGGTGATATTGAATGGGTTGAAACGTATACGGTTGAAACACACTTGGTGTGTATAGTCTGTGTTACATTTGTTAGCATCATATTACAGTATGGTGGTCATAAGGGGAGATATTTACTTTGTTCCCTAGACCTCCATCAAGCTTAAAATTATACCCCCTTGAGACCCTTTCAAGATAGATTTGTACATTTTTCGGTAGAAAAATGTCCTGGCGAAGGCCGGTTCCTCTTAAATTACAGGCTCGCTATCGCTCGCCAGGATAAAATCGACACCTGAATGGCACGAAAGGTCTTAATATGGGGTGAAAGTTCTTAAAATCGCTAAACTAATGGGGCGAACGTTTTATAATATCAAAAGCAATGGGGCTAAACATGAGGGAGAAAGGGGTCAAGAAAAAAATCCCTCAAGTGGAAATCTCCCCATAAAATGTTGTATATACTGTATATGAAGACACCCGACATAGTACCAGAGCGTTGAACTGGGGAAGGAAAAACTTTGAGGATTGTTTGGCTGAGAATATTTTCGTATCATGATTCTGACCACCTTGAACAAGAAACTTAACTGTATCCAACCCGAGGGGGGCAAACTAAAGATATAGTGCTACTCCTCCAAAATGACAAAAACCCTCCAGAACAATTACTGTACAAAGACACCATACTATTCCCCCAAGCGTCGGATGGGCTTGTGGTAAGGGTTTATTTATATACATTTATATATGTTTGTTTGCTCCTTAGACCTCCATCAAACTTTTAAAAATGTCCCGGTTCCTCCTAAATTACAGGCTCGCTTTTGGTCGCCAGGAAAGAAATTGACATCTAAATGGCACGAAAGGTCTTAAAATTGACATTAAGTGGGGCAAAACATTTAAAATCGCCAAACTAATGGGGCGAACGTCTTATAATATCAAAACTAATGGGGCTAAACACGAGGGAGAAGGTAGTTCAGAAGATCCCCCCCCCCCCCCTCAGTACGATGACCTTTGAGTTGTACTATTATCCTCGCTTTCGTTAGACGAGTTTCTGTTTAGGATTAGGCGCTGTGGGTGAGTCAGTTAAGGGGAGATATCCACTTGAGGGATTTTTTTCTGGACTCCTTTCTCCCTCATGTTTAGCCCCATTGCTTTTCTAATTTTAAGACATTCGCCCCATTATTTTGACGATTTTAAGAACTTTCGACCCATTTCTGTCAATTTTAAGACCTTTCGTGCCATTTAGGTGTCGATATTATCCTGACGAGCGATAGCGAGCCTGTAATTTAAGAGGAACCGGCTTTCAGCCGGGACATTTTTCTACCGAAAAATGTAGAAATTTATCTTGAAAGGGGCTCAAGGGGGTGTAATTTTAAGTTTGAGGGAAGTCTAGGGAATCGACTAAAAACCTCCCCTTAATGAGTCCAGATATGGTCGGTACTGGTTACATTTTGATTTGTAGAGGTCCTTCCTAAGTTGAATAAACGTAAGATCACTTAAAATAAGATTAGAGTGACGCTGTTGTATCTTAGACTTTCAGCACGGGTGACAATTTGTTCTGGCTACCATTAGACGATTTTACTCAAGTTAGGGAGGATCGGTGGTAGTTAAAGGGATTGTCTTTTACTTCCTGGAGGTCCTGCATAAGCTAAGTAAAATAAGCTAATGGTATAAACAGAACAGGTCGCCCATACTGAAGGGGTTAAGGGGAGGTATTTAGTTTGTTCCCTACTTTTTCATCAAGCTTAAAATTACACCCCCTAGACCCCCTTTCAAGATACATTTTTACATTTTTCGGTAGAAAAATGTCCCGGCCGGAGGCCGGTTGCTCTTAAATTAAAGGCTCGCTATCGCTCGCCAGGAAAAAAATCGACACCTTAACGGCACGAAAGGTCTTAAAATTGACAGAAATGGGGCAAAATGTCTTAAAATATCCAAACTACTAGGGCGAAGGTCTTAAAATATCAAAAGCAATGGGGCTAAACATGAGGGAGAAAGGGGTTCAGAAAAAAATCCCTCAAATGGAAATCTCCCCTTAAAGAGGTCAAAATTCCACGGCTAAAGGCTGCAGTACTGATAATCCTTTTGAGGGATAAACTTAATAGGTTAACACAAAAAGTTGTTAGGGCAGAGTAGTGACAGAAAAAAAAAGTGGCTGACATTCTTAGGCTACGATTCTCATTACAGACTCCAGACTGGAAATTAGTTGGCACAAGCTGCTAGAAAGTGGTCATGGTTTAGGTTTAATTAAATGAAAAGTAAGTATGTAGGCTATACAAATAAATAAATAAATAAATAAAATAATTAAATTAAATAATCACTAGGATCGGATTAATGAGATTAACTATTTAATGGTCTGGACATTGTTTTTATTGTTAGGTGTTGAGGTAGACCTATATATGAGCACGACTATACATGAACATTTAACTTGTTCATATAACCATTCACCTGTACCGTGTTCAGGTTCTGCACACCAGATGGGCCACACTATTTTCTTTATCCGAATCTGTCTTCCTGGAGGTGGCACACAAAGAGAATCGGCTTAACCAAGAACTTTTCGGTGCTAAAATTAAACTAAGATAATAAATAATGTCTTTTAGGCTAAGATAACATGGTTAATAGTTGTCCCATGGGTGTGACTGTATTCTTAAATATATTGAAAGGGCGTTTTCTATGCCATACCAAACAAAGACTAAGGAACTCGGATGATGATAAGTGAAAGAGAACTTGATATCCAAAAGTTTCGTAACTATTGTAGTTCACGCTATAAATTGCGTTCGCCAGTGCTTAGAGCTTCACAATTGTAAAGTTTGTGCATGTGGCCTTAAGTTAGTGAATGGTATATATGGTGTTAGGGTAGGGGTATATGATGCAGACTGGTAGACTGACTATAAGAGAAGGTAACTGTAACGGGCGCGCGGAGTGTTGCCCGCAGCTCTGCTTCCTCCTAAGTAAGTCGTGACTGGCACAGGGACCAACAAAAACAAAACATGTACTAGACCCGCAATTAACAGATACATAAATTACATATTACTGTTTCCACTTTAGCGTATAATAAGGTGTGACGGAGATTGCTAGTAGTTAGGACTGTAGTGATGGTATTGGGATGTATTTAAGGTGGTCTAGTGGGAGTTTGTTGGTATGCTGCACGGGAGGTTTGTTTTTGTGTCATCCTGTGCGCCCGTCCCCACTACCTGTGCTGCGAGCCGATGTGTAGCGTTGTGTACGAACTGTTCAATTAATGAATATTTAATTGGTCATGCTCAGTGCTCATGTGGTGATCAGTGAATCAATAGTATCATAGTTTGTTCTCGGGTGTTGGTTAATACATGCAACTATTGTACGGGAATAATGGTTTCTGTCCTTTAGGGGGGGAGGTTGTTGCTATTTATGCACTTCTCCCTCATGTTTAGCCCCATTTGTTTTGAGATTTGAAGACGTCCGTTTCATTAGTTTTTGCGATTTTGAGACTTTTCACCCCATTTCTGTCAATGTTATGACCTTTCGTGCCTCTTAGGTGTCGATTTTTTCCTGGCGAGCGATATCGAGCCTGTAAATTTGAGGAATCGGCCTTTGGCTACCGAAAAAATTACCGGTTTAACTTAAAGGCGGGTCTAAGGGGTGTTATTTTTAAAGATAACTGGAGGTCTAGCGAGGAAACTTTAAAATAAATAAATAAATAAATAAAATACCAAAAAAATAACCACTACCCCCTTAAGTCAACATTGGCAATCCGGTATGTTGACCCTTGTTTGCAAAGTAAAGCAAACAATGTGAATCAATCCATTTGACTTTGTTCATCGTGGATTCTTTTGACTTAAGAGGCCATTGTAAGAACGCGCCCGACCACCATTATTCAAAGTTAAGGGGAGATGAGCCGGTTTTCTGGACCACTTTCTCCCTCGTAGTTAGCCCCATTAGTTTTGAGATTTTAAAACGTTCGGCCCATTAGTTTGGCGATTTTATGACTTTACGCCCCCCATTTCTTTGTCAATATTAAGACCTTTTGTGCCATTTAGGTGTCTATTTTTCCTGGCGAGCGATAGCAAGCCTGTAATTTTAATACATTTTTCTACCGAAAAATGGAAAAAATTATCTTGAGTCTATTTTTTTTTTTTTAAAGCTTGATGGAGGTCTAGGGAGGAAACTAAAACAATATACGAATAACTTAATAAATAGACAAAAATAAACAAGCCACTATCCCTTTAAACCCTTCACTACGATAACGTTTTTATATATAGTATTCCAGTAAACGTTAGCCGAGTTTATTAACCTAGGAAGGACCTCTAAGTATTAAAGGAGGTAAGATCTAATTCAATAAACCATTTGACTCTTGCAAATATTCCCAAGTTAAATATAATCGTGGGAACTTGAACAATACAGTATGTACAAAATGCGTTATCGTAATAAAAACATTAAGGTCAATCACTTGAGGGTTTTTTTCTGGAGCCCCTTCTCCCTTATGTTTAGCCCTATTAACTGTGATATTTGTCGTTCGTCTCATTACTTTAGCGATTTTAAGACCTGTATTCCCATTTCCTTATAAATGTTAAGACCATTTGTGCCACTTAGGTGTCGATACCTGGCGAGCGAAAGCGACCTTGTAATTTAGGAGGAACCGAAATTTTTTCTACCGAAAAATGTACTAATTTATCTCGAAGCGAGGTCTTAGGGGTGTGCTAGTGTGTGTGTGTGTTTTTTTTTTTTCCTAATATAGCTTAGTTGAGGTCTAGGGAGCAAACTATATATACTGTATATGGAGTAGGCTATATCTGACGATGTAAACCAACTTCAATACATGAACTTGATAACCTATATTTGCCGCCCCAGTGTGTGTGTGTGTGTGTTAGAGGGTGAGGGGGGGGGGAGGGATGTATTACTCTTAGTGTTGATATAATTAGAGGTTGTAGTTACGTTATAGTGACGTGTAATCGTTTCCAAGGAGATGTAGGCTATAATGTATAATGAAGTTTGTAATATAATCTATATTTATGTTTGTTATTCTTTATGGTGAGCAGTGTAGGGAAGTCTGTGTAGAGAAGATTTTTGACATGTATAGTATATTTTTTGTGAGGTTTATAGTAGAGTTTCCTGTGATTTCTAGTACTGTAATGTGTTTTATGGTGATGTACTAAATCATAATGTGTGTAGTGGTATATAGTGAAGTGATAGTGTGTGTAATTATGATGATAGGTTAATAGTGATATGTGCTGTGAATGTGATAGACTAACAGTGAAGTGTTTTAGTGAGATAGATGTTGAGCCAGTGAGTAGAGTAACATTCCCACGGCTTCTGGTTGATATGCAAGCTTCAAGCAGCTACTGTTGTTCTTACCACCACCACCATACCTATTATTATGTGTTGGGATAATACTACCACTCTACCATGCCCATCCTTAACCATGTTTATCCTATCCTAATATACCCTATCCTTACCCCTGTTATCCCATCCTATCCTGATATACCCCATCCTTACCCTTGTTTATCCTAGCCTATCATACTATACCCCATCCTTATCCCTGTTATCCTATCCTAATATACCCCATCCTTATCCCTGTCATCCTATCCTAATATGCCCCATCCTTATCCCTGTCATCCTATCCTAATATAGCCCATCATTATCCCTGTCATCCTATCCTAATATACCCCATCATTATCCCTGTTATCCTGGCCCATCATAATAATATACTCTATCCTTACCCATGTTATCCTATCCTAATATACCGCATCCTTATCCCTATTATCCTATCCTATCCTAATATACCCCATCCTTACCCATGTTATCCTATCCCAATATACCCCATCCTTACCCCTGCTATCCTATCCCAATGTATCCCATCCTTACCCCTGTTATCCTATCCTATCCCAATGTTGACTTGCATGGTGATTTTATTGGCCATATGCTATTTTGTATTTAGTAAGGAACCCACAATAATTATTCTTTATAATGTGTTTATTAAGTCAGTTTGGATTAATATCAGACACTTCCCTGTCCCTCTCGTCCTCCAACAAACCTCACCCTGCCTTGTTCTACCCAGTCCTGTCCTCCTCCACCCCGCCCCTCCCCACCCTACCCAGTATTGCCCAGTCCTTCCCCACCCCACCCAGTCCAGTCCTCTCCCACCCCACCCCACCACACCAGGCCCAGTCCAGTCCTCCCCCACCCCACCACACCATGCCCAGTCCAGTCCTCCCCCACCCCACCCCACCACACCAGGCCCAGTCCAGTCCTCCCCCACCCCACCTTACCCAGTCCTGTCCTCCCCCCCCCCCCCCCCTCCCTACCTTTTGTGTCTTACTCTAACCCTCATCACCCCACCTCACCCCACCTTGTCCAGTCCTGTCCTCCCCTACTCCACCTTACCTCACCCTTACCTGTTGTATCCTACTCTAACCCTCACCACCCCACCCTGTCCAGTCTGTCCTCCCCCACCCTACCCCTACCTGTCGTGTACTACTCTAACCCTCACCACCCCACCCTGTCCAGTCTGTCCTCCCCCACCCTACCCCTACCTGTTGTGTACTACTCTAACCCTCACCACCCCACCCTGTCCAGTCCTGTCCTCCTCTACCCCACCCTTGCCTGGTGTGTCCTACTCTAACCCACCCCACCCTACCCAGTTCTGTCCTCCCCCACCCTACCTCACCCTTACCTGTTGTATCCTACTCTAACCCTCATCACCCTACCCCACCCTGCCCAGTCTTGTCCTCCCCCACCCTACCTCACCCTTACCTGCCCAGTCCTGTCCTCCCCCACCCTACCTCACCCTTACCTGCCCAGTCCTGTCCTCCCCTACCCTACATCACCCTTACCTGCCCTGTTCTGGCCTTCCATCCCCTGCCCTGCCCTACCCTACCCTACCCTACCCTACCCTGTTCATCTTCACCCCAGCTTTATACTACAATACCATTCCTTGCATAGTTAAATTATATGCACATATGTTCTTGCAAATATGGTACAGTATATGCATGCATCCTAAAAAATATACTATATACCACAGTGTATTATTTTGATATTTTGTTCAGTCTTTAAGTGTACATTAGTTCACTGTTAGATAAACACTTATTACATTATATGTTTTTTTATATTTGTCAACATATACCAGCATTTATAAACATGATCAATTAATTAACAGTAATTTTGTCTGTACATTCAGTAATTAATTATATATAATAGTTTTGTTTGTATAACTACCATCATATACAGTATATCAATATCAAATATATTAATTTTACTTAAATATTATTTCGTCTACACTAAATCTCCAAGGTAGCTGTAACTGTTAGTGTGTCTTTTGTTCATTGCAATAATGCATATATTATAGAGATAATTCATATGTGTTATATTTTAGCATTTTTACTAATTTGCATGCCTACAGTATTTTTATATCATTACAAAAGAATTTTGCCATTCAGTACTTTAGATTTATAGGTCTTTTATTTTACACCGACACTTGCTAGATCAGTATGTTTGATAATTTAGGATAGCATAAGCATTATAATAGAGACATTACAATGTGATTCTCTCTCTCTCTCTCTCTCTCTCTCTCTCTCTCTCTCTCTCTCTCTCTCTCTCTCTCTCTCTCTCTCTCTCTCTCTCTCTCTCTCTCTCTCTCTCTCTCTCTCTCTCTCTCTCTCTCTCTCTCTCTCTCTCTCTCTCTCTCTCTCTCTTACATTGGTTAAGTAAGGTTATTGGTAGCATTTTGAAGAGATCATACATTAACAGTATATTTAAGTAACTATTATTTGTTTAGATTATTATATATTACGAAACTCGCTGTTTAATCCTTTCAATCTGTCATAACAAAGATAAAGATATCATTGTAGCATAATAGCTATACAAGACTTCATAGTTATTAGAAAGGAAGAAATAGGAATATTGGAACAGTTAATGCTATAAAGATAGTTCACAAGTTCATATGGTAGTAACATGATAGATAACATTTGTCTTCCTGGTAAATTGTAAAGACTGATAAAGACTATAAAGCACTATCCAGCACTTACAGCAATACAGGCTTCAATTTGTTTTATGAAAGCTTTTTATGTAATGTAAATGGTACATTTTATCTAATTGAATGCAGGAATATTAAATCCCTAACTTTCGTATTGAACTACTGTATTATCCAATGTACCATTCACATTCAACACCTTATAAAACAGGTTCGAATTCTGGAACTGCACTCTAAAATTGATGTGCACCTGAGGCCTCTGAAACTGCATGACACTGTCAAAATGCAAGGTCTCTGTATCCACTATAAGCCCCTGAGATGGCCCAAGTGCTGAGCTAGAATTCGTACCTCTGAGAGCAAGCCCCCTATCCTCTCTGTGGTTCCTAGCATGACTGGAAGTGTGTTTTGCAGGTGTGGAGATAACCAACGGCAGTGGAATGGGTAAGCTGGTGGTGGGCGGTAGTGTGGCTAGTGTGCTCTCCGAACCTCCTTTTGGATTGGTTTGTCAGTCCCCCCTGCCTCTTTGCTCACAAGACTCGGTGCTCTGCCCATAAAGCTCTCGGCCTCCTCATTACTCTTTCACGCAGTGTTGGAGATCTCTAATGTTGTGTCCTCTTCCTCCCTGTAGTATAGTACTGTAGTTCTCTTGTTTCATAGCACAAGACAAATCAGACAAGTTATTTATTTAATTATGTACTGTACAGTACAGTATATTAATTAGTTGATCATGTTTATTTTTTACACATTTGTGACAAACCTTCACAATAAATGTGCCAAGAAAGCATACGTGTGTTCAAGGTTTTCATAATACCCTGTACTTCCGGATTCTATAAACATACATTTTCAAGTACATTAGTGACATCAATATACTTTGAGATTGATACTCCTCTGTTTATATTTTAGTAAATTTGTGTTGTATATACCGGTATTATTATCATACGTCTTTATTCACTGTGATAGACTGGATTATTGCATTACGACTTCAGAATTGAACTCTTGCACAAATCTATTAATCTTGAATTTAAAACACAAGAAACCTGATGATTGTCTGTGGTTGAAACTACTCTACTGTATATGGAATACTTTTTTTGTGAAATAACCCATTTTACTATTTGAACTAAAACTTATAAATTATTTTTGGATTATTTTAATGTTAACAACAGCTTGGTTACTGCTTGTGCAATGCCTAGTGTTCCTGCATTGCCTTGTAATGCTGGCCTAAGTACTGTAAGGTTATATTGAACAGTGTAAAGCCGGTATCACACAAGAGCTTTTATAGTCAACATTCGATAGTCAACATTTTTCTGGCAACATTTCTGGAACATTTTGCTCTCTTATCGGAAACTAGACTAATGATAGATGAATTTAGGTAACCAAAAAAGTTTAAATGTTGACCTCATAAGCAGCCAGACCAGTGTTGAGGATAAATGTTGACTATAAAAGCTCTCGTGTGATACCGGCTTAAGAGCATGAACTGAGTACAGTAAATAGAAGTAACTGAATAGTGTGTATGAATAAGATGAGTAAGTTTAGCTTGTGATGAATGAAGATAAATGACTGGTTAGAATATATTGAATTTGTACTTTTGCTTTGAATGCTAGTTTAGTCAGTACAGTATGTTGCTTCTTTTGCTCTATTAACCTTTGAATATGAGGACCTGCTTATGTATATTATTCTAGTTTCTGACAAATTATTATTCAGCATAGACTGTATGTTTTACAATATCCTGCACAGTTTGAAAGTTTTTACATGGACTGTTGGTGCTTGAAGTTTGGTTCTATTTAATTAAAGACATAATTAAGTACCAGTATATTTTCAACACAAGTATTGCTTCGTATTTTCCCTATGGTCTTCAATGTTTTGTGTCCCCTCATCATTAAATACAAAATTATAAGGAGTTATCATGTTACAACCACACGGGGCTGTTCGGCCAGGCAGCCTTGGGAACGACTACAACCAATCCCATGACAGTTGTCTAGATATCAGACTTGCTGTTTGGGAGGCCTAGAGTTGCTACGAGGGAGAAATAAGGTCTTGCCTGTCAACTATCAGCATTAAGATACCTTGGAAGTTCAGCACCTTAGCACTGTTAGCAGTTAGTAAGAGTATTTGAATTTGTCACTGTAGGTAAGGTAAACAAGGATGCAGAGCTATACTGGTTAATAGGATAGCATCACGTTAATGCATTGTGACTCGTGTAGACTTTTGGTTAGCAATACACTGGTGTGTGGTGTAAAGGGGCAAATAACCTGCACCAGTTTTACTTCCTCGTCCCAAACACACAAGCACTCACTCACTCACTCACTCACTCACTCACTCACTCACTCACTCACTCACTCACTCACTCACTCACTCACTCACTCACTCACTCACTCTCTCTTTCTCTCTCCGTACATACATATTACCTAAGTGAAAAGGAACTTGTAATTACTCTATTATATCAAGGCTGTAAGATGTCAATAATATGAAATGTTTTATGTTGGAAGCCAATGTAGATATTTCCAGTTAGTGAGAGGCCTGGATACTATTGGTCCTTAACCCTTTCATGCACCGGGGGTTACCGTTTAGTAATAAAAAATAGAATTCTATTAATCTCATGGTTCAGCCATATGGAACGTATGGAAAGCGAGAGAATGACTAAGAAGGTCTACGAGAGCGAGGTGGAAGAACAGAGAGGGAGAGGTAAACTGAAAGAGAGGTGGAAGGATGGAGTGAGGAAGTATATGGATGAAGGCGTTGCTGGTTGGGAGGAGGGGCGTCGACTGACTGGGGACAGAGATGCATGGGGGCGGTTCGTTCGTGGCCACCCCTTCGGGGATCACCGCATCAGGCAATAGATAGATAGATAGACCTCTCCAAAATTAGTGTTCTGCTTATAGCACATTCAAAGACAACTACATAGGTTGAAGTAGCTAAACTAAAGGTTTCTAAACACCCCTGATGGTCACAAAGGCTTTTAAGTATCCCAACAAGGGCACAAATCTCATCCTTGTGCTCGAAAGGTTTAGTGATAACCACGTCACAGAGGTTGTAATGAGATGGTAGATTAATTTGTGGTATGATAGTACAGTATTTGTGCTCTATTTTCCTGCTTGTTATGCAAATGTGACTGTTCTTTTATACTTAAGCTCCTTACTGTAGATGGCTGCAGAATACAACAGACAGTAAAGCGGCTAGTTACGTAGTCAATGAACTCCTACAGTACTGTACTTGGACAATTATAAGAAATTAACTGCTACTTCTACTGCTTTTTTTTTGTTTTCTTCTTTTTTGTTAATGCTAAATATGGATTTTTAATGTAACTTTTGTTTTTCAAACTATTTGGCTATCATTATTGTATATACTTTTGGTACATTAATTATCAACGAACTTATACTATTGCTTTTATTGTCAGTTCCTGATGTGAATTATATATAAAGTTTTATCAATAAAACTAGTCTGTTTCACCTGTAGATTTGCAATTTGTTTTTCTTCCAGTACAAGTAAGAGGCACTGTACTGTTTACTACTGTGTTTGTTATAGTTCTTTCTATAGACTGTTCTGTTTTTATTTCCTGTATTTGACAAATGTGTTTTTATTAGTAGCTTAATCCTTGCTGTACATAAAGCTTGTTTGCCATGTAGAAGTTTTGTTTTTGTTTTTTGGGTTTTTTTATGACATCCCTGCTGGCCTTCAATTATTTTATTATTACATGGCCATATTATTTTGTATTTAGGAATTAGCATCAGTATGATATGAGTAATGAAAGGGATCTGTAATTGTATTTGCTTTTTATATCACTTCAAAAGATTTTATATTAATCATTTGCTAACTGAAGTCTGGATTTTGTTTTTGATTCACAACCAGTACAGTATTGTAAGGTGCTTTGAAAATTATAACGGCTATCTTCTTAATATATTGTAAGACATGTATCTAATATTCTACTTCTTGCATAGGGCATTATGGGAGTATTTTAGTAGTAGCTTACATTGTAATGCAGAGACTTTATGAAGTCTATAGATTTTGAATATTTAAATTTGTATAAGGAAAAAGTAATTAACTTTTAATTGAAGTAAATATCATGTTTGACATTATAGAACACTATCCTATATCTATAAATCGTTTTGTAATAATCTACTGAGAGTATTTACCATCATAATTTTGTTTGACTATTACAATACTGTAGTTCGTAATATCACTGCTAAGAGTTCACATGGTACTTATATAAGTTTAGCTAATGTAGAGTAGATCTGAATGTAAAGTCTAAGCGAGTTACAGTATAATGGTATTGTTTTCTCCTCTATTAAACCTCTTGACTTTTCAGAAGACTGTAATAAGCTTTCTATGAACACTAATCGACCATTATGTGTACCTGTTGTCAGCTTTTGACTCTCCTCTATCTACTTTCAAGTTTCAATGCAACCTTCACACACTTTTTCATATTATCGTATCAGACTTACAATTTTTGTTTTTGTATATTTTCCCATTTGACATACAGGTACAACTTTTTTCCTATTTTGTTTTAGACATCTATAACTTCTGTTACATTCCTACTTTCTCTTACGTCTATTATTTACCCAAAATTCATAGCTTCACTGGCATATATTTTCTGATTCACAGGTATAGCCAATTCCTTCCTCCCACCAGCCCTTCATGTCATTTCTTGAAGGTTGGAACACTTCACCAAAACATCATGTACTTTACTACCATTTTTCATGTATGGAATTTAACTTGTTCTGGTGTCACAAAACAATGACTTGTGTCTGTAATGCTCTTCTTACTTTTATATTTTACTCACTTTATTGTCTTTTCACTTGTTTCTTCAACCTTTAGACATCCAGCTCTTATTTCATGTAGTTTCAGTATAACCTACCCAACTTGCACTCACACCCTCTCTGTGACTACCCATAGGCTATCACATGTTCTCAGCAAGATGAGACCATGCACCTTATGCAGTACAGTATGTACTATACTGTACAGTATAGACTTTCTGCACCATCCTTTAACATTCCTATTTTGAACACTCACTCTCTTTGCCAACTAACTTCAAACTATTACTCACTTTCATCAAATACACATAACTGTCATAAACCACTTTCTTATCCTTTCCTGACCTCCCCACCTGCTTCTCATCTTTTCCAAACATATATCGGTCGCTATGACCCCTTGTTTGTCCTATTCTGATCCTCCCCCCCCCCCCCCCCAATACTCCCCCCATTCTCCCCCTCCCTCTATCCTACCCCTTTGGCCTACTTTTCCCCTCTCCTCCCCACCCCTGTCTCCCCCTTGTCTAAACTGTACCTCCCTTGATATGCTCCCTGCAGGAACTGGCAACACCAACGCGGACGGGACATACAAACCTTCCTTCCTGACGGACCAGGAGCTGAAGCACCTCATTCTGGAGGCGGCCGACGGATTCCTGTTTGTGGTGGCCTGTGATACTGGACGCATCATCTACGCCTCAGACTCTGTCACACCAGTCCTCAACCAGCCACAGGTCAGAGACGATTCCATCTACTTGTCAGATCGATACACACACACACACACACACAAATAAGGAAGACACAAAATAGGCTGTATATAGGTCACACACAAACACACATATGCATTTACAAGAAAGAAAAATCCATACTGTATTTTAAAAAACAAACATAAATTACTAAAAGTATTAATAGAAACAGGATAACATAAGGATAGCTCAAATTCTGTATGCTACATCTAGGTGAAGGCACACTCGCACTAATAGGAATAACACAGTAAAGGCTATTAGTCATATGTTAATTGCATTACTGTACACCACACACACATACATACACACGTGACATTATAAGCTTTATATAGTTAAGCACACTGATTGTGGACAATAAATATGGACTTAAGCTTATTTTGAAAAATCAAATACAACTCGTCAGTTTCTTAGCTACAGATAGTGGGTTTTCCAAATAGATACTAGAATAAAGATCTTTTTTGCACTGTATAACATACAGTACTTGAGATGATGATGATGGTGGATTGTTTTAAACTGTTATCACTGGGGTTGGATTAATTTGTTCTTTGTGTGTAAATACTGTACTGGAGAATAGATTGTCTCCTTCAGTTATGCGTTTTACTTTTACACTATTTGTCATTTTCACATTATTTCTTCATTGATTCATAGCCTACTTTTGTAATATTGTGAATGTTTCCATTGTATGTCAGTAGTATTGTATATGAATTTATTGACTAGGCATCATTATGCATTTACATACAGTTTAGTCAAACAAATTATCAGCTCCTTGTCCATTATTACACAATTCTAGCCTTATCAGTATAAAAGTCATTATTATAATTATGTTCTTAGAAAATAATGAATAATATATTCCCGCAAAGTTTGTAAAGTTTAAATAATTGTTAATTTTGTCTTGACTAATGATGACTTGTACCTGTACAGAATGAGTGGTTTGGGTCTAGTGTGTACGAACATGTTCACCCGGAGGACGTGGAGAAGGTCCGGGAGCAGCTCAGTACACAGGAACCAGCCAACCAGGGACGCATCCTCGACCTCAAGACTGGCACCGTTAAAAAGGAGGGCCACCAATGTAAGTACAAACAGATTTTGGTTAACAATACCTTGGTGTCTGATCTGACGTATTGATGTGCCTATTGTTCTGTACAGTACTAGTTCCCTTTAAAGTTATATCCCCCATCCTACACACAGACACACACACACACACACATAGTGATACTGTAAATACCAAGTCATTTCACAACTTGGAAATAGACCAGCTGTTTTAATACTATGACAGGAATAACACATTGATTTTTTACCTCTAAACTATTTATTCATTGTTAAAAAGAGCAACACATTTTCACAATTTGGTCAACTAATTAATTGTACAATTGTATATTTTTAGCACTCTTAAGTATTTCTTAATTGTAAAAAATAGTATGTGAATCTATTGCCATATTATGTCATCATCATTGGCTATAACCTTATATTTTACACTTATTTTTTACTGTTTGAACATTTGGAATTCAATATCCAAATCATTGTTAATTAATGAACACTTTACAATGGCTCTATTACATTATAGGTTACTATATTTGCAATGATCATTTAAAGGGGAATTCTTAATGCCAGCTTGATTATGATGAGTTCAGAGTGCTGTATATTACTTTTAATCACTCAATTGTCATTGCATATTAAGGTACAGTATATAAGTACTCTACAGTAAACTTGCATTATTAACATGATCTCTACTTGTAAGATCTTATTATTATAGTAATGAACTATAACATTCAAGTACAGTAAATTACTTTTGTGACAAAAATACTGCTGTTCACAAAGTTAGTGACGAGAATGGTGAAAAATAACATTAGTCTGAGGAATAATGTCCAAAAATCCATTCATAATAATGATACTTAAATAAAATTTGGAAAAAGAAGAACAAATGTCTGTGAACACTCAAACTTCTTAACTAATTGATTTATGTATTTAATAATGCCTTTTATATGATTTACTTGTATTGTTACCTCTTCATGATTTTATGTAGGCCTATGTGACTACCAAATGGTACAAGTTAAGTATTGATCTATGGATTCCACTAGATATTTAAAACTGACGGTACAGTATATAGGAATATACACAGTAGTAATATTTTTGTGTCATGCCCCAGCCAGGGTTCTATGCAACTGTGTCATAATTTATAATGCATACCTTAATATGAATTTTTTTCGATGCAACTTTCAGCGTCAATGCGTTTGTGTATGGGTTCCCGTCGAGGGTTCATCTGCCGTATGAAGATTGGCGCTGTGACTCCCGAAAACATGAACTCTGGTCACCTCAATCGTTTACGTCAGAGGAATTCCCTAGACCCATCCACTGACGGACACAACTACGCTGTCGTCCACTGTACCGGATATATCAAGAACTGGCCACCCACTGGGGTTCAGGTTAGTGGATCATTTACAGTTGGGAGCATTTACAACCACTACAATACCATCAGTAACAATTGAGAAGGACGGATAAGCTGCAGAATGCTCTGGCATTTATGCTGAGAGGATAAAGCCTTAGGTGACATAAGAGTGAGATTGGTCACTTAGGTAATTAACTCCTGTATCAGAGAGGAGAGAATCCCAGATGTTTGGCTTAAAAGTGTAATAGTAAATATATATAAGGTTAAGGGGGATTCTTTAGATGGGACAATTATATGCACCTGAAAATGCTTGAAAAGAGAAGTGCTTTGAGGTGGTACGGTCATGTTCAGAGAATGGATGAAGACAGAATGCCAAGAAAGATACATGGGAGTCAGGTGAGTGGAACAGCTTGTAGTGGAAAGTCACTTACGGTATGGGAAAATAAAGTGGAAAAATATATTGAGGAAAAAGGGGCATTGTGGCACGGGCAAAGGAAGCATATCTTGACAAAGTAGCCTGGAGGCATTTCTGTCATGGCCATCCTTTAGCTGGGGTTTCTCAGGGGGAAACAAGGCGTCGGAGATGATGATGATGATAATGCTTCACCAAGTCATGAAAGTCTGTGAGAGAGTCTTTAAAGGTAATAATTTGGGAAAGCATTTCTATCGAAATGCGATCCGGTTTTATGCCAGGATGTGGTACAATCGGTTCTATCTTCAGTCAGGCAGCTGCAAGAAAGATATTTACATAAAGATAGGAATCTGTATCTTATGTTTGTAGACCTGGAGAAGGCATTTGATAGGGTGCCCAGGAATGTTGTGCAGTGGGCTATGAGAATACTCGGCATAATGGAGTGGATGGTGCGTGTGATAATGATATATGGAGACTCACGAACGGCAATGAGAGTGAAAGGTGTACTGATTTAGGACTTTACAGTTAGCGTTGGAGTCCACTAGAGCGCTCTGTTAAGCCCTCTCCTCTTTGTTATGGTTCTGGAGGCACTATATGGAAATTTTAGAAATGGGCTCCCTTGGAAACTGCTATACGCAGATGCCCTAGTTCTTATAGCAGATAATGTGCAAGATGCCAAGGCTAAATTCAGAAGATTGAGAGAGGACCTGGCAAGTAAATGATTAAGAGTTAATATAAATAAAACCAAGGTTAGGCCTATGCACAGTAGATTAGGGTGTGGAAATATAGACAAAAATAGAGTACTGTATACAGTACCCATTTGCAGTACAGTATGCAGAAAATAGAGTACTGTATACAGTACCCATTTGCAGTACAGTATGCAGAAAATAGAGTACTGTATACAGTACCCATTTGCAGTACAGTATGCAGAAAATAGAGTACTGTATACAGTACCCATTTGCAGTACAGTATGCAGAAAATAGAGTACTGTATACAGTACCCATTTGCAGTACAGTATGCAGAAAATAGAGTACTGTATACAGTACCCATTTGCAGTACAGTATGCAGAAAATAGAGTACTGTATACAGTACCCATTTGCAGTACAGTATGCAGAAAATAGAGTACTGTATACAGTACCCATTTGCAGTACAGTATGCAGAAAATAGAGTACTGTATACAGTACCCATTTGCAGTACAGTATGCAGAAAATAGAGTACTGTATACAGTACCCATTTGCAGTACAGTATGCAGAAAATAGAGTACTGTATACAGTACCCATTTGCAGTACAGTATGCAGAAAATAGAGTACTGTATACAGTACCCATTTGCAGTACAGTATGCAGAAAATAGAGTACTGTATACAGTACCCATTTGCAGTACAGTATGCAGAAAAGAGGGGGAGGGGGGAGGGGGGGGGGACGAACTCGATTCAAAGTAGCATCTGTCGTTGTTGGGTACACCATGGGAAGAAGCGCTGTGCTTTTTAGACTTAAATACAGTAGTACTATTTTAAAAGATTATAATGATATATTGATAATATGACTTTGTTTTTAGCCTTTATGTGGTGAATTATTGTATATACAGTACAGTAGTCCTAGCTCATGGTGAACAAGTGATACATGTTTACTGAAGTTTGTACTGTACATCAACAGATGGACCGCAATGAAGAGGAGGCTCACGGGTCAACCCACTGCTGCCTGGTGGCCATAGGGCGCCTCCAGGTCATCTCCACTCCTAACACTTCGGACCTCATGGGATCAAATTCACAAAACGGTATTGTATTCAAATTTAGTGACTGTTTACTAAAGTAAAACCTATAATTTGCTAGTAAGTTAGGCTTAAATGTACATTAATTGTTTATTATAAACTCCTGGAAGGTTTAATTTGATACTGTTAGTAAGTTCTTTTACTTGGATGATATAATTACTGTGGAAGGTGGTGTAAAACAAACTCGGTGACGAGTTAGAAGTGGATGCAGGAAAATCCAAGATATTACTGACCATGAAAAAGGTTCTTTACAACTAAAAGGAGAGGTTGTACAGTACTTGTATTCATTTTAAGATAATAAATATGTATTCTGTCTTTTGCACAAGATTTTTACATTTAACTCAGCCTTCTCATTGATTTATGTTCCAACCTACTTATATATTCCACCAATACTGGCCAAGTTTTACACCATAATCCAGCCCACGTCTCATAATTCTGGCATACTGTAGTTGCATCAATAATACATACAGTTTTATCAGAACTCGTCCACCTAAGGTCTAGTTTTCGATATCAATGCAAAAGAGCTCGGATATGATGTCAAAGACGAGTTATGCTGTGAAAATTGCCGAAAAATTGGCCAAATTTGACACTCAAATATTTATATTGAGGAATAGGTGAACATGCTAGCCTATTGCTATTATTGAAATCGCCATCTTGAAATTCTCCAAATGCAGGGTTCTAATAATTTGTTTTTCTTTCCTTTATGGTCAGAATTCATCTCTCGGCATGCCATGGATGGTAAGTTTACGTTTGTGGACCAGCGTGTGATGACTGTGTTGGGCTACTCACCTCAGGAACTGCTGGCCAAAGCCTGCTTTGACTTCTTCCACCATGAAGACCAGACACACATGAAAGAAAGCTTTGACCAAGGTATCTACAGTACTACTATTTATTATTGGCTATTTCTTTGCAGTATTTAGTGACCTTATGTATTAGCTCATCTATTACATCTTATCATTGTTGAAGATATATTGTATGATATTAGTAGAATTTTAATGATATAAATGCCTTTGTGCAAAGGTGAGCTTGTAAGTGATGATCCTGTGGCTGTGAATTTTGGAAAGGAGTCTTTGGAGCTGGTGAACAAGTTTTGTTACCTAGGAGATACCATCTCTGCCGGTGGTGGGGCCGAGGCTGCCACTGTTGCTAGAATTAGGTGTGGCTGGGGGAAGTTCAGAGAACTGATGCCAATCCTGACCATGAAAAGAATGCCTCTCCCCCTGAAGGGAAAGGTGTATGCCTCATGTGTTAGAAGTGCAATGACGTATGCCTCGGAAACATGGGCCGTTAAAGTAGAGGATGTCAACAGAATGGAGCGTAATGAAATGAGAATGGTGAGATGGATGTGTGGGGCCAGGCTACAGGATAGAATAACAAATGTTGAGCTGAGGAGACGTTTAGGTATAAACAGTACAGTATTAGCGAGGTGATGCGTACAAGTAGACTGGGATGGTATGGACATGTGGAGAGAATGGATGAACAAAATTGGGTGAAAAAATGCAGGTCTGTGATTGTGGAGGGAGCTGCACCAAGGGGTGGACCGAAGAAGACCTGGGATCGGACTATACGTGCCGATCTCAAATCCAAGAACTTGACAAGTGAAGTAGCCCTTAACAGGGTTGCCTGGAACGCCGCCATTAGGACAAGAGACTGAAACTGCACGTATGTGTGGAACACTCCGTCTTAAAATTTGATGTATGTATGTTTGAAAATAATATATATACTGTATATATATTTTTCCCCATAAACATAAGTCGAACTGCGCGCGCGCGCGCACTCTCTCTCTCTCTCTCTCTCTCTCTCTCTCTCTCTCTCTCTCTCTCTCTCTCTCTCTCTCTCTCTCTCTCTCTCTCTCTCTCTCTCTCTCTCTCTCTCTCTCTCTCTCTCTCTCTCTCTCTCTCTCTCTCTCTCTCTCTCTCTCTCTCTCTCTCTCTCTCTCTCTCTCTCTCTCTCTCTCTCTCTCTCTCTCTCTCTCTCTCTCTCTCTCTCTCTCTCTCTCTCTCTCTCTCTCTCTCTCTCTCTCTCTCTCTCTCTTTCTCTCTCTCTCTCTCTCTCTCTCTCTCTCTCTCTCTCTCTCTCTCTCTCTCTCTCTCTCTCTCTCTCTCTCTCTCTCTCATTTATTTTAGTTAATCATAAAGTCTATCTGGATTATCAATATGAGCCAATGACTGTCTCCTGTTGTGTGGTGGTGTTGACTGATGGTGTTTTGTGTTCCAGTGTTGAAGTTGAAGGGTCAGGTGATGTCTGTGATGTATCGGTTCCGTGGAAAGAACCGAGAGTGGGTGTGGCTGCGCACCTCAGCCTTTGCCTTCCTCAACCCTTACACTGATGACATTGAGTACATCGTCTGCACAAACACAGCCGCAAAGTTAGTATTATAGGGGTTTGTTCTTGTTTGGTATGCCTATTATGATGGTATTTTATGTTAACTCATGTTAAACAGATATTGGTTCCATAGTACTAGTTGTATTAAATCTTGAATATTGAAAGAAAAGATCTTTATGCTTAGGTGTATCATTGAAAGTGTAGTCAGTGATGGAGGCAATAAAGCCTATAATCGAACTGAGTAGATGACATGGGAGTACTATATGTACAGGTGGTCTAAGTAATTAATTTTTGTATTATTTGGTTACTACTTGTTGATATGTTTGAATTGGTGTGATGTACCAGTATGTTATAGGGTGAGAATAAAGCAACAGCCATTTCTGTCACTGTTGATAATTGAAGTACAGCACCAGTTAATGCACAAATCATAAATGTAATTTGTTAGTTTTAAAATTACATACATTTATATAAAACGTTTGTATAATACCTGTTTATTATGGTTAAGAAGTTTATAATATGGTTGGTAATATGTTCCTTAATGCCTGTATATTTTTCAGAAGCATGCAGGGAGGTAGTGACATGAGTGGTAGTGTGACAGAACAGCAGGAGGTTAGCCCACTCAACAGCCAGTACTCCAGCCACCAGCCCGGCATTGAGTACTCCTTACAGCGACAACGGGAACTATACCCTCACATGATACAGTCACACATTCACAGTAAGTTATTGTTTACTGTTTAGTTGACCGTTCATCCTAATTGGTCCGTTTCAGCCTCATGGTAGCTGCTGGACAACAGAGCACCAATTCTAGTCTCTGGAATGGCTGTTATTGCCCTGAAGGACTGCCTTGGGCATTTGGGCATTAACTGTCTTGGTGGTGTAATGGTTAGAGTGTTTATGATCTGTATGTGGTATCCCAGGTTCGAATCCCGAGAGGAGCATATGCTTTTATTAATTTCATTGGGAGGTGTTTGTTGTTGGGTGTGAAATTAATTAGATTATTTGGGGTGGTTACAAGCTTGCATGGAACTGGAGACTCTATTAGTAGTAACTTCACCCCCCTATCTATCATGAGATAGGGACCAAGGACATGACCTGTCCAAGAATTTACCTCAAAATGTATGTATGCTAGTTATTGCATGTTCATAAAATACTTAATAGTTATTGTACAGTATTTTAACTTGTATTTGTTAATTATGTTTGTAATTGTATGTTAACTTGTGTTTGTTATCCTAGGCTCAGGTCGGCCGAGCAGCACGCAGGGAGTGTACAGCGGGTACGAGACTGGTGTGTCCTCCCCCCTGGCCTCCTTCTCCCCCAGTACCCCCCAGGGAGCCACCCCTCTGGCCACCACCACACAGGCATCATCATCATCAGCATCACTCTCCCGTATCACCAAGTCTTCATCACCGCCCACCACTGCTCACACACCCTCATGGTCCAACCCCCACATCAGACAGGTCAGGCTCATATAGTCCATACCTGTTTGGTTTTGTAGTTTTAACCCATTCCCTGCTGTAGGCATCCATTTATACTCAAGGAGGTCACTGCTGTTGTCATCAATTTACGTTGGCTTCACTTTAAACAGATGATTAAAAATTAGTTGATATTTTGGAGAGCATGTGCTAAACTAGGATTGGCAGGTGATAGAGTGCCAATGCAAGGTACGTTAGGAGTCAAAATGTTTGGACACACGGAGCTTGAAGCAGTCAAAGTCATATGATAAGGGAAAGACCGATTGAGGGAGAGAGTTTCAGATTATATTTGTTGAGTAGAAGAAAGACTGGTAAAATCAGTTCACTTTTGGGTTATAGAGTTGGACAGAATAGGGGTGGGAGTGTGTTGAAAGGCGGGTGACCCCCACTCTCATTATGTTAAGTGACATATCTTAATTCTGTGTTTGATATACAAAGTCAAAGAATATATAAAAGAAAAACATATTAATATTGAATAACTCGTCTCAATTGACAAATTTAGTCATATATGGTAGAGTTAAATGACAAATTTAGCTTTATATGGTTGAGTTCACACAGTATGCTCATGAATCTTGTAACTAGTTTGTATTTGTATAACCTCCATTAATTTTCTTTATAGGGTGAAGGCTACAGCTACAACAACATGAGTCCCTCCCGCTCCCCCTCCACCCCGTCCTACACCCCCCTCAGCTCCACCGGTCGTTCCCTACCATCATACACAGCTGCTGCTGCTTCATCAGGTATGTTATTAACTACTGTACTGTGTATGTATGTATGTATATACTCAGGCACATACATACTCCATAGCTGGGGGTGGCCGACTCAAGACAGAGCCCGAACAGGGACGACACAACACAACACACAAAACAAAAAAATATATAAATTCACACACATCTAGGTCGCCCAGGAGAAGACCCAGAGACCAAGGATCACTAAGGGACTCCAGCACTCCCCCGGCCCCAGACCTCCCGGAGAGATTCCGATCTCACCAGGCAGACACGCAGCGGAGCACACCACAATGCCCGCCCACCTCACATCCAGGCATGACCTTTCATATACTAAGGCTTCCCGACGGACTATTATCTAGTCCAACTGGCGCCCGACCCCCTCTCCCAAGACCGCGTTATCACTCATCTATTCACAAACATTCTCCATTCATTCCTATTTATTAACACTTCTCCTGCCTGTTCTTCGATCATCTCTCTATCTTCCAACGCTTGTACTGTACATCACAATCTCTCCAAATCAACGGAGGTCTTCCTACCCCTCTACCTCCCCTTGTATCTGACTCCATTTACTCTTTGTAAGCCTAACTGCCAATCTAGGCTCTCTCCAGCCTGTGTTTGTTGGCCATTATGTTCAATAATAATTAAAATAGAGAAAAAAATAAGAGAACAGAGGTAAAGACAACCAAACGGTATGCTGGGAAAAGGTGGGAGTGGCAGGAGAACCGTTTGGCGCATGGCGCCCGCCAAATGATTTTGCGCACACATTTCAAACTACCGATTTTTATTATTTTTGTTAATTTTTAACTTTATTTGATGCTCAGCCTGAAAAAAAGGAGTTATTAAAAACGCGACTGCAAAATGCGTGAATCACAAGGATCTACTGTTCTAAAAAAATAACACATACTCAACTCATTGTCACGGGAAAATGAAGAAAGCTACAGAGAAATTCTTGGTGTCTTTTTACAGAAAGGATACCATGCTTCATCATAAGCTGGTTTGGTGTTCAGGTGGATGTTCTGGAGAATGTCGGGGAAAATGTATTAAGGTGGTTGGGGTACATAGAGTGAATGGAGAGCATGCAGATGGAAAAGAGGGTGTATGATAGTGAGGTAGAATAGGTTAGAGAGAGGGGTAGAAGGGTGGAGGGATGGAGTGGAGAGATGTATTGGGTAGAGGGGGATGGGCTGGGAGGAAGGACGAGTGTTGTTGGGGGGAAAGGGCGACCTGAAAGAGGTTTGTTCGTAGCCACCCCATCAGGGATTATTAGGGCATCTGCGTTATGCATATATGCGCAGAATTTTGATGCGAGTATCCTAGGTTCGAGTCCTTGGAGTGCCACATGTATTTGTTGATTTCATTAATTGAGTTTAGAAGTAAAGTTGGTTGGTGAAAAGATATATTAATAGATAAATAGATAGATTATTGTTAATGTTTGTTTCTGTTATGTCAGGTATGTGGCAATGTTGTTAATGATGTCCATAGTGGTGTGTATTATTAATGTGTGTTGTTTTAGGTATGTGGCAGTACAGCAGCCTTGGTGGTGAGGGTGGTAGTGTTGCCTCGACCAGCTCAGTTCACCCCAGCCCCGGCCACCAGTCTGGTGCAGCAGCAGCAGCGGCGGCGGCAGCGGCGGCAGGGGCTCAACCAGAATTGACAGACATGCTCCAGATACTAGACCAGTCCGCCTCTGCCAACTTTGACGATCTCAATATGTTTGCTGGCACAAATTTTGAGTGAGGGAAGGGTTGCCATTGTTGTTGTTGGGGCAGGGTAGAGTGAGACCCGATCAATAGAGTTCTGCTGGGCCAGGTTGTGGATTTAATGTATGCAGTCCAGTTCTCACCATTCATACATTTGACAACCCCTAGCCTAATCTAACCTAATTTAACCTAATCTAATTTACTATAATCTAATTTACTATAATCTATTCCATATCTATATAATATACAAAATTGGTCAACAAAATAATCAGTGGTATTGTATGATTGTTATATGAATCAAACCGGAAGCAGTGTTGCCGTATGTACAAGGGTGAGAAGTGGGTTGCCTATAATAAATTAGCCGACCAATCTAGCATGTCCCCTGCCTGCCCTGTAGTATTCGTATAGTCGTTTGCCACCAAGTCCTTGGGCCATTCTTTCAAACAGATTTTCGTTTTAGTAATTACCCAAACATATTTCTAACAAAGCATTTTCTTAGTACCGGTAGTAGTTTATAGGCAGCTTAAATCATTTTAATAATTCACCAAAGATCAAGTAGAGGTATTTGTACCTGAATTGAGCTATAAAGAATCCATTAATAGTAGTAATATATGGAACCCTCGAATTTGTTTTGTATTAGGAGGCTCGAAAATCCTTGACTGAAAAAATGGCCCCTAGAATCCAGCGTCACACCAATTTGGGTTAGACCTCAACAAGTGCCTCTGCTAAAGCATTACTGTCAGACTTCATCCCTTTCTCCCCATTATTGTGGATAATTTTGTACATAGCCCTGTTCTGTTGACGGTAGAGTCATCGGTCATTTGTGATGCTCGGAAAATGTACAGTGATGATGATAATGGATTCTGGAACTTGTGAAAATAGTTACTTTCTTACCAGCCACTGTGTTTGGATTGATAATTTGTCATAATATTTGTAGTGAGTTGTTAACATTGGTGCTGGATGATGGAAGGGAGGGGACGCAGGAAGGCAGGGACGATCAGTGGCTCACATCTCAACCACAACACTCACAACTTTTATACACTCGTTATGTTTTATATTATTTTTATACAGTTTGAAGTATTATACTATTTTTAAATTTTGAGTAGGCTGGTATTTAAAATTACCTTAAGTGTTGTATCAGTCATCTGGTATGAAAACTGTTCATTGTGTTATGATAATTCAACATATTAATTGTTGAAATATTTTTCAACAGTATTACCATTTTTTATCCAGGTACAAACAGTTTTCATTGTTGTGCAGATAATCAAATTGCAGTATGCAATTGACTTTATGTTTGCTGGTAATCAAAGCATTACGTCCTTCATAGATGTTATAGTACTCTTTGTCCCTGAAAGGGAGCTTATGATTGAATTATTTTTACATGCCGTAATTTACCATAAGACTTTGTACCACACTGTAAATAAGTGCACATTTAGGAAGCTGTAGCTCAAGCACGAGTCCAAGAACAAGATGTTGTAGTGAAGAGGATGTAAATGAATCAATGATCTTGCAACAACCATCACCGTCACTACTACCACAACTAACACTTAACATAAAAAACACAATCATTAATATAACCACACTACTACCACTAACATAATAACCACAACCACCCCATTAATATAACCACACTACTACCACTAACATAATAACCACACTACTACCACTAACATAATAACCACAACCACCCCATTAATATAACCACACTACTACCACTAACATAATAACCACACTACTACCACTAACATAATAACCACAACCACCCCATTAATATAACCACACTACTACCACTAACATAATAACACCGTTGTCGACGCCTGCCCGGGATGTAACACAGCACCCCATACCATTAAACACATCATCGAAGACTGCATTTCACACAACCACTTACGCCAACAACACAACCTACACTCAATGAGAGCTCTGTGGGAAAGCCCGATCGTGGCCATGGCCTTCCTCAGGGACTCGGGGCTGTTCGGCCAGGCAGCTTAGGGAACAACAACAACAACAACAACATAATAACCACAACCACCCCATTAGCATCACCACCACCACCACCACAATTAACACTAACTTAGGGTAATTTTATTAAACCATGGTAAGAGCTATCCCTATGACCTTTCCCGACCAGATTGACCCTAATACAGATAAGCGATAAGGGTCAATCTGGTCGGGAAAGGTCGTAAGGAAAGCTCTTACCTTGGTTTAATAAAATGGCCCATAGCCACCACCACCACCACAATTAACAGCTAGACCTATGAGAGTTCCGTATGGAGCTCAGTGGTCTGGTTAATCTGCTCTACATAACTGACTAACCACAATTAACACTAACACCACCACCATCACAATTAACACTAACATAGCCACCCCCACAAAGATTCCATTGACACACACAGACATACTCTCTGGTCTCAGGTGTTAGGTGTGTTTGCCAGCAGTCACAGGCACACTGGCAATAAAATGGTATATTTACAGGTACTCTATAATGTTTTGCAGGACAGAAAATACAAATTGGGGATTCACCTGTTGGAAAACTCTTTGTGAATCACAAAGTAATGTCTGGTGATGTATATGTCAGTAGGCTTGATTTACTTGTATGCTCTTCATTATCACTCGGATAAACTGAATCATGAATGGAATCTTTGTATTGCTAGCTGATCTGTGAAATACTGTGCTGTTAGTTAGACCTTGTAACTGCTGCCTGGTACAGTTCATTGTGGCAGATCATCACCATTTGTCATGGTTCTCCAAGCTTTCCAATGTTGCTAGCTTGGTATGTACAATGATTGTGTAATATATATACATATACATATATATATATTGTCCTCATATGATGTCAGTACAAGATATCTCAGTGGTCTGAGAGAGATTGCACAGCTGGTGCCTGTCACCATTATTATTTAACTTATGGACATATCATTCACTGCTAGAGGGATGTTTCACACTTGTGCCACATTTAATACTGTCACAATGGAACTTTGTCTCTTTCCCCACCCTGCTACAGTCATCATTTCATTACATTTTGTTAATACAGTATACTGAATATATAAAAATGGTGTAGATGTTGAGGTAATGACTTGTACATGTAATGGTGTACATTGAGTGAGGGAGTTGTTGGTACTGAAGACCCTGTATTAGGTGGGGTAAGGAAGGACCAGCAGTCTTTAGAAAGAAGGGAGGAGACAGATAGCACCTGAAAGATATGTCTGCCAATGCAGACAATGTTTCATTTAAATTTCATCCATTTCCACTTTAATAGAATTGAATTCATCTCCCTTTTTAAAAATCCATTTTCACTGTTCTGACTCAAACTTTTAATCATTTTACAAGACTAGTGTTTGACTCCAATAAAATAATCTTGGCTCTAGCACTTACCCATGTAATTTCATCACTGTTTCCTTGTTCAGGTTTCTTCTCCTGATCAAAGTTTCTATTGTTCATGTCCATTTTCGTCCATCAGCCACAGTATAGTAATTTCCTCTTGTCAACATTACTTATTCCTTTAATCATGGCTTCAACATACCAGACTTCATCAACTGCTTATATCAATTCTACATTCACAATATTAAATCATGTCATTCCTTCTCTATACTCTACCTTATGTTTTTTTATCAACTAGTAGCAGTCCTCCATTCTTTAATGTTATGTTAGTATCAGAGGTAAATAATGTTACAGCATAACTGTAAGTTCAGTACCATAACTGTAAGTTCAGTACCTGTATTAGATATTGGCACTGAAAGACATGAAGTAATGAGACTCAGGGATCGAATCTTCATGTTCTAAAACTTGAATTGCATTACATTAATGCTTAGCTGGTACAAAATGAATTAAAAGTAAAAACAGGTAACTATCTTTTTATACCATTTGTGTACCATCTACAGGGGTTGCAGAAAATGATGGTTAGGAAATGGAAAAGGTTAATGTTACTTGGTTAAAGAAATAAAGTATATTTTGTTTTTGTAGGCTACTCTTACCTGTGAAGCCTGTGATGTAAGATAATGAAGTAAACATTGCAGATAGGTGAGATGCTGCTGCAACCCCATGAAATGTGTTGGTGTTTTAGGAAGTGTTTCTGTTAGTGTGTATTATGTGAGCCACAAGTCAGGTCAGTAAACATACTTGAAAACTAAACATACAACAATTACACTGTAGTTGTCCTTTCACAATTAATTATACTGTACAATGTTTTCTTGCAATAGATAAAACATGTCTTTAATTTAATTTAGAAATGTAAATACTGCATAATTCTGACATCCCTCTAGCATGTAACATTAGGTGGGTAATAATTACTTGCATATACAGTACTGTATGCAGCAGTTTTGAAATGCCCTGTATGTTTGTATGCATATGCAGGTGTGAATATGTTTGCATGAGGCAAACAGTGTACAATTCAAGGTTTATATATATATTGAAGGTCAACTTGTAAATATAAACCATCTGTTGTAGATGAAGCGCACACATTTTTATTTGTAATTTAGTGTAAACTAACCAAATAACCCGAGGTTTGTTGGTATGGTGTAAGATTGGCATTGTCCCAGTGGTAGGAAGTAAGGCAGTCTTCAGGATCACTGTAATCAGCCAGAAACACATCTTGGTATTATGGTGCAACTCAGAGGAACCACTATCTTGTAGTCATTAACCAATTATCTAAGTTTTTATTGTATTTTATTTGTGCATCAGTGAGCATGTGGGAGAAGATGTAATTGCATTTTTCAGTGGCCATATTAATATTAGTTGTGGAGCGACGTGAGGCTCCCCGAGGGATAACAAGTGTGGAGTGCCACAACTCCCACAGTGCAATATAAACACTTCAACCTTACACTCACGTACACTCTGCCACAAACATTTACTATACTCGGTTTCTTTTCAGCTGACGATAAATTGAATCCCTCAGCAGCTAACTTCTCGATTTTGAATGGAAAAATATGAAACTACCATGCCTCTGCATCCTGTTAAGACCAGGTTTATATAATTAGCACCGTATTTCACTACAAAATCTTCAAAATAACAGAAATCGAGATGGGAACTTTGCAATTTACCGTCAACTTTGCAATTTACCGTCAGTTGAAAAGAAACAGACTATAGATATATAACCTCCCTCTTCTCTCTATTCACTCTCACTATTTTATTATCTTTACTCTATAATATCCTCTCTGAACACTTTCACTGATTTCTTTATTTTAAATTTATATCCTTGTTCGTTATCTAAACCCTTTTCACCACTTTCATGATTTTAGGCATATATTTTTGCAGACAAATTTGATCGCTACTATTGGTACCATACATAATAGTAAATCTCTTCATATTTGAATTCCTTTGTATTGGTGAATGAAGTAGTATTGTGGTAAATGTGGTGAGTGGAGTGTAGGTGGTGGTGGTGGTGGAGGAGGGTTAGGGGGCAGGTGGGCTGAGACTCTCCTGCCCATGGTCATCACACTTCACAATCTCTCACCCACAAACTATTATTGGAAGTATTTTCAGTATTCTCATAAGGATGCAGTTTATCATTAGTCCACACACAAACAATCAATGCACACTTTATAGTTATAAGGCAAATGAAGAGAATATACATGGTTTGATATCTTTATTAAACAAAAATCAGATTTTTTAGACAAATAAATTTAATTATTAAATTACTGAAAAGACAGTAAAGGTATCTCTAATGTTTATAATTAGTTATGTGGTGAAATAAATTTTATTATTTTTAATAGCAGAATATCAAATACATTACAATGTGTTTTGTCCAGCACTGTAATCAGTGTATGAATAAAAATTAACTGTAGTTGACATTGGCTGAAATACACTTCAGTTTGATGTCTTCAATTTTATTAGTGTATAGTATTTGTGTTGGCGTTGTATGAGTGGTGTTGGTGACTGGTGGTGTGGCAGCAGTAGCAGTAGTAGGAGGAGGAGGAGGAGTTGGGAGGGTCACTTGCGGGGATGATGCTCAACCACCTTGGCCTCGGGTCACTCACTCACCAGCTCTGTGGTACGCTCAAGGTCATGTCAACTCTCATAGATGTACCCATTAACTTTATATCACACAATTAGGGCTTTCTTTTACTTTTCATTCTTAAGTCTCCACTCCCAGTTTTGTGGTTTGCTCAAGCACATGTCAACTCTCACAGGCACACCCATCAACTTTTTATCACACACAATTAGGGCCTTTATCTTTGACTCTACTAAGTCTACTGTCTCAGCTTTGTGGTCTGCTAAAGGTCATGTCACCTCCGATACACTCGCCAATTTATATTGCACACAATTACAGCTTTCTTTTAACTTTGACTTTTAAGTGTTCTCTTGCCATGTGGTTCGCTTTAGGTAATGTCAACTCTTACAACACAGATACACCCCTGGGTCTGAAGTCATCAACTTTACCATCCCATTATGCTCACCATTCCATTTACTCTCACATTGCTATCATTATATAATCCTTGCTCATCAACAAATAGTAAAGGAATGCAGTAATTGCAAAATAAAGGGTGGCTAAGTTTTAATGTTTATAAAGATGAGTTACCGTTGACATTACCATTCAGCATTTTTTTTTTTTTTTTTTTTCTGTGTGAGTGAGGGAGGCAAAAGGCAGAACTGCCTATAGCGAGTGCCTCCCCCATAGTTGAAAGAGTGACAGGGCCAAAATCAAGGGACGTTCGAGCCAAAATGCCTGGACACACGGAGTTTGAAGCAATTTAAGTCATAGGAAGAGGGAAAGACTGATTCTGGGAGAGAGTTCCAGAGCTCAGCTGTTGAATAGAAGAAAGCATGGTGGTAATTGCGTAGTTGAATCCAGCCCCTGGACTTGATAGCTTTACAATTAGGGCCTCATTTTACCTCTGCCCTTGAGTCTATTTCCGCTACTTGGTGGTCCGCTCGAGGTTATGTCAGCTCTCACAACACGGATTCACTCGCCAACTCTGTCTCCTACTAATAGGGCCTCACTTTCCCTTTCACTCTTAGTCTACTCGCTCTCAAAACTTTAATGATCCCTTCAACATTAAATCACATCTCGCCCTTTAATTGTGCTATATTACTTTAACTTGTGCATTATATTCTCATTTCCACCTTGCTGATTTCTCTGCCCCAAAACATATTTTTCTCTTTTATTTTGCCCACTTTAATAATTTCAATCCGATAGGTTTAATATTTTAGCCACCTTCTGACGATTTTAATCAAATTAGGAAGTACATCTCAGAGTTAGAAGGTTGATTGAGCTAGTCTTTAACATTTTCTTACCTAGAGGTCCTTCCTAAACTGATGAAAATGGTCAGAAGGTAGTTTTGATATTGTCCTATAGTATATATTTTTCCAGCCGACGGTGAATTGCGATATCCCCATCTTGTTTACGCGGCTATTACGATTTTGTAGCCAAATATGTTAATTTTTAAAACTTTGTAATACTGTAATATAACGCAAAGCTATAATTGTTTCATATTTTTTCCATCAAGTATTTAGAAATCAGTTGCTAAGGGATTCAATTTACCGTCAGTTGAAATCAGAGAGAATATAGTTTGTCTGTGTGACGTTGACAAGTCCTCACCCAGCCGCCACAAAGCAGCCATTGCTAAGCCAACAAGGTCACTGGTTCGGAAATCACCTGTTCTTTGTGTCTTAGTATTGGTTTTCAGCGACTTTTTATAATGAAGTGCAATGTAATGTAGAAAACTATTTAAGTACATAGATTTAGCAGTATTAGTGTATGCTATTTTAATATAAGCTAACATAAATTTGAAAAGGAGGACAGGTGAACTTGATATATTTGTCTCGTGTGTTGACTCATCACCTAGATCTACTGTACTTCTAATAACTCACCCTTATCAGACTTTATGTAAAAATTATGACTTTAGTAAACTATTGTCAAACTAGAAGTGTTTTATTATTATTCCTTTGTAGTAACTGCACATATATAGTGCAAAGTAGGGGTAAATTCTCTAATTTACTCTGCATATATATAATTAGTCTTATGGTCGTATACTTAACCCGGGAAAGGCACCAGGAGGTTTTACTGAGCAAAGGTGCTGGGACTCAAGAGTTTAGGCATAAAAAAATTCTTTCATAAGCCCACTGGCACTCAAAACAAAGCAAAATGTGATTAATTGAGATGATTCCCCTCCATACCTCCTATCACTCCTCTACATGTGTAGAGAGACAGACAAATACGGAAGTACAAGAGCATTGTGGTATGCATGTACTGTTTAGAGATGTGCTGGGGAGTATGAAGTCAACTCGTAAACTGCGAAGCTATAGTTATTATAATTATTATTATGGTAGTTCAAACCCTCCCACCAAGTGAAGGTATTTGGTTCTATTCTGACAATAATTGTCATAGTACCATATATATAATTATAACCTATCCATATGCGCCTATTTTGCTTTTATTATGAACATATGAACATTTAAGAGCAATAAAAGAAGTGGTAATATTATTTGGGGGGTGTAAAATACCTATTATTGCCGCAAGGTCGTATCATGAGGCGAGAGCTGGAGCAGCGTATATGCTCCCTCTCCGAGCTCTCGAGCGACACGGACGGCTCTGAGTAGAAGTCTGTGTTGCAAGGATCTCTAGCTGCCTCACCCGTGTTAAAGAGACCGTGTGAGGGAATTTTGCGCCAAAAGTTACCCGATAATAGGGGGAATAAGACGAAAAATAGCTGAAAATTGAGGATGGGAAGGGGGGAGGGTTGGGACACATATATAGGAGTGATGGCAAATAATGGAAGGGAATTATCTTGCCTAATCATAAATTGCTTTGCTTTGAGTGCCACTGGGGTGTTTTCTAAGTTTTTTTTTATGCTCTGGATCTATTGAGGACAGTTGCCGTTTATGGGTTAATCAACAATGCTTTTACACTAAATACGATAGTGCGTTGTTATGTGTGCGATTACTTTGCTTGGGAAACAGATTAACTTGCTCATGTAGTAATTTACACCCTATGTGGTGGATTGTTCTTTTATTACAAATTTTATTTTAGTAAGCGTTGTTTCCACATAGCAATTTTGATAAGTTAATTTGACTTTATATTGTCTTTGTCCCAGTTTTGGTTTGTTTAGTTTGCAAGTTTTACATTTCAATAAAGAGATACATCAGTCAGGGCTTAACACAGCAAAAGCGATAGGTCTCACGAAAGTGTCTGTGTAGGGAACGCGATAGGCCTCGCAGAAGCGAGCTCATGAAAATTAACTCCCAAAATGCCCCACAGGCACTCAAATGGAAGCAATATGTGATTAGGTGGTATAATCACACTCTAGTACCTCCTAATTCCTCTCTCCTATATGTGTCCCACCCCCACCCACCCTCCCTCTCCTTTCCCCTCTTTCTCCCCTCTTTCTCCCCCATTTAAATTATTGGCTATATCCTATTCTTCTATTTTCACCATTCCTCCCTTTCCCTGCTCGAAATAGGATGAGTCCTGGTCTCCCACACTCCCTTGTCACCTCCACATGCGCGGACGAGGGCTGACAGACGGCCCAGGAAGCACATCTATATTGCACTCTCTCTCTCACACCTCCCTCCACTATCTCCTGCCACAAATATACGTTTTTCACTTGATATTTGAGCTGTTTACACCTATTTTCTGGTCTTCACTGTTCATATGTTCAGCATATAAGTAAATTATACACACATGGAGCAGAAATAATGCTTTATATGGTCTATCTATCTATCTATATGCTCAGGCCCAATCCCCACTTTTTGTTTTCTTTTTCTTGGGGGTGGCCAACTCAAGGTAGAGCAAGAACAGGGAAAACACAAAATACAAGACAAAACAACGAAAAAATTAAAATTTAAAACTTGCAAACTAAACAAACCAAAATTGGGACAAGGACAATATAAAGTCAAATTAAATTAAATAAACACAGACAAAACACAAAATTCACACACATTGTAATGCCCTCGAAAATGTCCCGCAACCCCAATAATGTACTACCCGAGTTGACGTCAGGTATAGTGTAAAATAGTCGTGGATGGTAAGTCCAATAAACTCATCACGTGAATCTCACCACGAGACTATCACCTGGTTCTTAAAAATCGGACTAAGGTTGCTATACTTTTAGTACGTCCGTGGTAGTACAGTGGGTTAGCGCGCGGGCCTGGTGGTGATGGTTGGGTCACTAACCAGGGTTCGAACCCCACCCAAGGCATCTCAAAACCTGTGGGTTTTTAGGAGGGTTAAACTCCCTTCAGAGGTTCGAGCCCCGCGCCAGGTACCAGGAAAGGTTGATCCTAAAGTGGGCCTGGGGAAATTTCAGGACAGAAAAACTCCCTTAACACCTAGCATTTCATTGGTGGCAGTAAAGGAACGTGACCTGGTAGCTACATAGAGCACCCGTCACGCGGACCCTAAAACCATATTGAGATTGCTAAGGTGATACAGCTACGATACCTTACGACCTTAAAGAGGCTAGGGACTAGCCTAAATAAAAACGAATGTGGTGTAATGCCCTCGAAAATGTCCTGCAACCCCAATAATGTACTACCCGAGTTGACGTCAGGTATAGTGTAAAATAGTCGTGGATGGTAAGTCCAATAAACTCATCACGTGAATCTCACCACGAGACTATCACCTGGTTCTTAAAAATCGGACTAAGGTTGCTATACTTTTAGTACGTCCGTGGTAATACAGTGGGTTAGCGCGCGGGCCTGGTGGTGATGGTTGGGTCACTAACCAGGGTTCGAACCCCACCCAAGGCATCTCAAAACCTGTGGGTTTTTAGGAGGGTTAAACTCCCTTTAGAGGTTCGAGTCCCGCGCCAGGTACCAGGAAAGGTTGATCCTAAAGTGGGCCTGGGGAAATTTCAGGACAGAAAAACTCCCTTAACACTTAGCATTTCACACATCTAGGTCACCCAGGAGAATACCCAGAGACCAGGGTCACCAAGGTCGCTCCAGCACTCCCCCCGGCCCCCGACCACCCGGAGAGGCTCCGATCTCGGCAGGCAGACCTGCAGCAGAGCCAAAGCCACAAGCCCGCCCACCCGTACACTTCCAGGCGCACCTTTCATATTAATTGTCCCCCCGGGCCAGGCGCCTGATGGACTATTATCTAGTTCAGATTTGTTTTTTCTCGCATATTCGGGCTTTTAAAAAAACATCAATGGCGCGCTTCTCGGGTTAATGGAAAAAGGATGGGATGCACTCCGTGTTAAAGAAATCCTCTATCCTAGGGGACACCATAGAGTAGGCCTACAGTACAGTACGTCTAAAAGTGATGTGATGAGTGTAAGTTCTAACTGACGTTACAAGATTATACCATACAGTCACCGATGACAAAGTGTAACATCATAGGCCAAAGGATAGAGTATGTGAATTGTTCCCTGAATGGGTTATACTATTGGTCAAATGCAAAGAAGGGTCTTAGGAGACTCAAGACAGTTATGTGAATAATTAACTCTTGCCAGGGGTATGTGAGGGGTCTCTAGGAAATTATATAATGTCTCTTAGAAGAGAAGGGAGCTATAGTGCTCCCTCTGGAGGCTTGAGCCACACTGACAGCTCTATGAAGGAGGCAGGGGGGAGGTACGGGAAGTGTAGAGGAGGGTGACTGAATATATTTGACATAATTTGAGGAGGGAGTCAGGATTTATAGGATATGGGGGAGGGGAAAAGTAGAATAAAGGAGAAGGGGGAAGTTGAGGGATAAGCTGGGGGGGGGGGGGGGAGGAGGAGACATATAAGGGGAAGACAGGAGGTTGTGGAAAGGAGACATGCCACCTAGTCACATTGCATGCTTCTATTTCACCGGCACAGGCCTTTTTTGTTGATTTTAAGTGCCATCTTACGAAAGAAACCGCATTCACCCAGTACAATATTCTGAGAGTATATTATGTATATACAGTATATAGGCTTCCGTTGCAGCTATACTGTATAAGAGGTCAAGCAGCTTAGAAGTCAAGGAACAATAATTGATTCAGCCTGTTGCAGGGTAGAGGACAATTGGGCACCTGAATGGGAATTAACAGTCACGAATCAATTCCCCAGGTCAGCTATCACAAGGTGAAGCTGTAGCTGAGCCACAAATAACAACAGCTAGGATCACGAAGTGAATCTATAGATCAGCTAAGTAGACTCGTGGCTGAGTCATGAACAACAGCAAATTCAGTACGTGTAAGCCTATCTGGCTGTGATGGTCTCTCCTGTTGCATAGCCTCTATTGGGTAGTTTCCGAGCTAGAATAGCTCAGGTGTCCAGGTTCAGACCTTTGAGGCTATACTAGGAGTAGCGCCGCTCTGCTGGTTGCAGCTGCCTGGCTGGTTCTTCTGTCCTTCTCACTTGGCAAGTCTAATATCTTGTGTTTTTTAGTGGTATTATACCGATAATACGGAGAACATCCTGCATAGACAAAATAAGAAAGATTTGTTTGTCAAACTGAATGTTGGGCTAATGTCAACGTAGTTTGACTTTTTGATTCAAGAACGCGCGTCAAAATTGGTGGGCGAAACGTCACCCTGAATCTCAACACGGAAGAAGGAGAAGAATAACTAGGAACTTCAAAAGTGAAAATACTTATCCTACCCTATTTTCATAACTGACGAGTCCCCTGCCTGTTACTGGGTATTATCCTGAGTCACTGTCTGTTGTGTTTCTTATTGTCTGTGTTAGTAGCCTAGAGAAGAATTAGAATAGCCTAAAGTCTCTAAAGAGTTGTTAGCAAGTTGGGGAAACAAATTCTTAGGCCTAGGTCTATTAATATCCTAGTTTAATTTGCATTTGCCTTTACAGTATATTTAGCCTACTAGACAGGTAGAATTGGAGGTAGGCCTAATCATGAAGAGAAAATGATAATCATGAAGGAGACAATGGCCATCTAGGATTTATTTTTTTCGAGATTTTCATTCACTGTGACCCATGGCCTAGGCTATTGCTAACCCTATGTAGAGTCACGACTCAGAGTGGGTTTAAATTGTTTTCTCCTGTCAAGTCACTCAAGTGTCTGATACTTAGGTATAATAATCTTAAACAACATTACTGTTACTGCAGTGCTATTAGAAACAATTAGCCTAGGCCTAATTAAGGAAAATAGCAACCAAAAGACTCGCCATATTTTTCTTATTCGTGAAATCGTGACGAGCGTCCGCATATTGTAAACAAGGCGGGCAGCCGGGCACTAGCCTACGCACGAATACTACATCCTTGCCAAATCGGGTTTTTTTGAGTTGTCGATAACGAAATTCCGAAAAATATAACCGAAACTAGGCCTAGCCTAGGCCTACCACTAATTTTCCCATGGTTTTTCTTTTTGGTTTTAGCCTAGGTAATTTTCATCGGTATTATTCTATAATTGCACCTATACGAGCTAAACAAATTATTATTGTATTTAACAGGAAGGTACGACGAGGTAAGTGATGTGGTATAGGTGGCAATATGCGGAAATGGATTATGAGGGTATTCTGCCCCCTCTTACCCCCTTACGAAAATCTACGGTTATTCACTCCACCCCAACTGGATTTCTACCGTTTTACCCAACCAGTGGGGGTGTGGGGGCGGCAGCCCCCACCCATTATACTAGGTTAGGTTAGGTAAGGTTGTTAGGTTAACCTAATGTCTCTCTGAAACATTGTAAATCCGTGTCACATATAGATTGATAAGACTTTTGTCAGAGGGGGCGGAATGCCCTTATAATCCATTTCCGCATATTGCCACCTATACCACATCATGATCACTTACCTCGTTGTACCTTCCTGTTAAATACAATAATATTTTTTTTAGCTCGTATTATTCGTATAGCCTAGGTGCAATTATAGAAATTTACCTTTTCATCATTATACAGTACACTGTAGTTGAAATTAGGATAATCTTCAAGGACACTACATCCGCCTTATAATCTTATTAGAAACAATTTATTAGGGAAAATAGGGACCAATAGACTCACCATATTTTTCTCATTATATTCCGCATGGAGGAATTTCATTATCGACACTTGAAAAAACCCTATTTCACAGAAAAATACACTAAAAATCTGTCAAAGATGTCAAATAGCGGGGGTGTGGGGGGCCGGGGGCGGCAGCCCCCACCCATAATACTAGGATAGGTTAGGTAAGGTTGTTAGGTTAGGCTAATGTCCTTTCAAAGGGGTATAGGCTAGTAAACACTAGGATAGCCTATACCTGGTCAGAGGTAAGAAGAAGAAGAAGAGTCCTGCTGTAGTCTCCTTGAATGTTACCGAAATTAGTTACAATCCCCTGCAAATGTTATTTTTCCCATTATCCAACGATCTTAAAACACTCAAATGCAAGTCATTTTCAGAGTAAATATACAATTTGTTCTGCCTATGGAACAGGATGATTTATTGAAATCAGCATATATTTAAACAGTAAGGGGATTAATAAGAGATTCACTGCTGTCAATAGGGAGAGTTATAGGGAAAGTTTTTTGGGTAGCATTCAAGGAGACTACAGCAGGACTCTTCTTCTTCTTACCTCTGACCAGGTATAGCCTAGGCTATCCTAGTGTTTACTAGCCTATACCCCTTTGAAAGGACATTAGCCTAACCTAACAACCTTACCTAACCTATCCTAGTATTATGGGTGGGGGCTGCCGTCCCCGGCCCCCCACACCCCCGCTATTTGACATCTTTGACAGATTTTTGGTGTATTTTTCTGTGAAATCAGGGTTTTTCAAGTGTCGATAACAAAATTCCTCCATGCGGACTATAATGAGAAAAATATGGAGTCTATTGGTCCCTATTTTCCCTAATAAATTGTTTCTAATAAGGCGAATGTAGTGTCCTTGAAGATTATTGTTTTTTGTTTTTACAGTACTTTATATAGTACACATAAACTGTATCTCCGGAGGTTGAAACACATTTTAATATGATCTTTGCACCATCCTTATTCTATAATAGCCTTCAAATATTGAGAAATAATTAGTGGTAGTTTCGGTAATAAGTACCGAAATTCCTCCATGCGGACTATAGTGTATTGTATAGTGTATACAGTATACAGTATAGTGTATAGCCTACAGTAGGCCCAATATGCGGCTCGTGATCATGTTCCCATCTGTTTTGACTGCCGTGGCCAATAATAGGTTGTGCACTTGTGCCCCTCACGCAGTCCCCCCCCCCCCCCTCCCCATGACTTATTGCCATCAGGGGGCAATAACAGAAAAAATAGACAGGAACTTAACCGCGAGCGATCTACCTATGTAAACATGACGACCGTCAGACGGTTGGATCGTACGCCCAGATACTAGGCTACATCCTTCCATCGACTTGACCTCCTTCTCCTTCTTGTTTTGTAGGATGCCGCAATGCATCAGGCTTTTTCAAAAGCGTGTCGCTGATTCACCCAATATATGGCGAGAGCGTTACTCACTATAACAAAGATCCGGCAATCTGTTTTTGCCCCCTTACAGATCAATATATAATTATGAGGATGATAATAAGTCAAGGGGGGTGAGGGGGGGGGGGGGGGGAGCATCTCACCTCAATCCATCATGTATCCAATTTTCCCCACCTACTGTAAAAGCGCGATTTACCCAATAAATGGCACCATTTGACGCCATATCTTCACTTTCCCCAGATTGATGGACAATGGGTAAGTTAATGCAAATTCGGGAAGGATGTAGTTACCGGGTGTACCACTACCGACATACAACATAAATCGTCTATAAATACTTATAATAAAATAAATATTTATAAATCTATAATAGTAGGTTAGGTTAGGTTGTTTTGTTAGGGTAATGTATTTTTGTATCCAAAGGCAGTCAAAATAGACGGGAACATGATGGTGAGCGTCCGCGTATTGTAAACAAGACGGGCGGTACACCCTGTAACTACAGTCTTGCCTCAAATTCTCCACTCAAACCATGAAAAACACTAATATAACACATAAGACAGGGAAGCACGAAGGCGAAGCAGCTTCAGAGATGGGGCTGTTTCGAGCCGTGATATTTGCCCCCTGCTGATGATTATTATACAGTAGGCCTACTGTATATGATGATGACAAATAAGTCATGGCCAAAGCCCCCCTCAACCTATTATTGTATCCCACCGTTCCCACGGCCAGTAACAAAACAATTTACCAGTACCTAACAGCTGCCCGTGGGATACAGTAATAGGTTGAGGGGGGCTTTGCCCCCTCACCCCCCATGAATTATTTGTCATCATCACATATATTACCAGCAGGGGGCAAATATCAGCTGGTCGACAGTGGGAGACTGAATATTGATCTCAATTCTTCTCTGAGTGTGTGTGTCGATCGCGTGGCCCAGACAAAGGCCTCGCACCACACACCCTCTCTCACACTGACTGTCTGTCTACCGCATGACGTAATCATGTGAGAGATAGAGAGGGGTAGAGAGGGGAGGGGGAGTAGGGAGAGGCTTGGAGGAGGGCTGGGGATGAAGCTTAGTTCATCACAAAGCCGATTGGACTGCGATTGCACCATGGAAAATTTGATTGCTTGGCACGAAACATGCCGACGCCATATGGTGTCACCTGGGGTACTGCCCATTAAACTAGCAGCTGCACGACCCTAGGACCCACCCTCCCCTGGTGCGAAGATATGACAACATGTGCAGATCTGGGAAAATTATCCTGAGGCATCTCTATCATGGGCATTCTCCCTACCAATAAATGCCTACAGTGGCTGATAGAGGCGCTGAACACAATTTTTACCTCGGTGCATTGTTGGAAATTGGCGACATCACGGATCTATCCACCCTCCCTCTCCTTCAACAATTAATTATTATAAGCAGTTTGTCAAAATTTCTGTAGCTGATACATACCGGTACTTACTTTGGTCTATGCATACTGTAGCCTACTGTTATTTTATATATTTTAAAATCACCCATATTCATAAATAATTTATACAGTATTTGCAATACAAAGTCAGTACCGGTAAGTATTTTCGCACCTAATTTGTTATGATAATTAATCTGCTTATAATTATGTTTGTAGTCATTATCAGCTGCATATGGACTTTCCCTTTATTACTAATTTACTATACTACAGTATAATGTATAAGCACTTAGTGTAGTCGTATCCTGTAAAATATTAACATGTAGAATCACAAAAATCAAGATAAACTGTGCATATCCTAGGTGTTGGTTATACAGTAAACCCTCGCTAACTCGGACTAATTGGGGGCAGACCACTTCCGAGATGCCCGATTTTCCGAGATGTCCGAGGCCCGACTTATGAGAGGGAAAATTCCGAATTATAAGAGGAAAGTCCGCATCCGAGAAAATTGAGATTTTTGTTTTTTTCTTTTTATGTGAAATTCATCATATTAATGACAAATGCGAACCTTATTATGTTTTCAGGGACAGTACAGTTCATAGTAATTAATATTAACACAATAATTAAAAGGCACAGGCTTCAATTCATCCTAAAATCACTTAAAACCGAGTGAGAGAACATTGTAAACCGGACACAAATCCCGCCCAACTCGGAATTTTCCGATATATACAGGGACATTTCCGAGAGGCCTATGCCATTCCGAGAAGTGCGGGTTTCCGAGTAAAAAGAGTCCGAGTTAGCGGGGGTTTACTGTAGTGATGTCTACAGTCATAGCACTGGCGCTAGTTCAGAAGCGTCCACCAGAGGTCTCAAGAGTAATGTTGGTAGGGAGAATTCCTTAGCTGGGGCTCTACAAGAGGAAGCAAAGTGTTTGAAATGATGATTACCTGTATACATTTTTTTCTTCATTCAACTACAACTACATCTTGTGTTTGGATAGGACTCGTTAGCCTTGGTCAGCAACCTATCTAGGGGAGACAACCTTATAGAAATCCGGGTGGATGGGACTCGTCAGCCTTGGTCGGCAACCTGTCTAGGGGAGTAAACCTTATACATATCTGTACTGCTTACTTAAGGGTGAAGCAGGTTTGTGGATGGACTAGCCGCTCACCACTGTAGAAAAATAATGGTAAAGAGATACATAGAAGGCCTCGGACTCGGACGGACCCTAAGTGTAGTGGTCAATCCTGTAAATCCTTCAGCAAACAGGCACAGGTTGTCCTTCTCACAGGGGATAGGTCCGCTTGGGGATATTTTGTGTATTGTCACCCTCATAAAGGGGAGTAAGGCATCTAGCAATAGATACTGTAGATGGATAGAACTACAATATTTTAAACTGCATTTTATTTCCTTTCTAGTTAAGTAAAGATGAGTGTGAGGGAGTTGTCCAGTGATAGTGTGAGGGAAAGTGAGGGCAGCAGTACCAGTACATCATCCACCACCATCACTTCACAACTTACTCAATCACTTTCAAACTCAGGTCAGTTTATTAGTTCAATGTCATCTTACCCTTGATTATAACTGAAACCTAGAAATCTTTTAATTGTAAATAAATGTAAATTAATTTAATGTTCTTAATTTCAGATGTTAGTGCTTCGTCATCCAATACATCTAACAAGACAAGCAAAACCACAGTTGGCAGCGTAGAGCGGACATCTTCAACCACATCTAGCCGAGTCAAGTACTGTCTTATTTGTTTATTAATAGTAAAGTTTAAATAGTAATAGTAAAATTCAAGCTGCTACAGGAAAGATATTTACGTAAAGATAGGGATCTGTATCTTGTGTTTGTAGACCTGGAGAAGGCCATTGATAGGGTGCCCAGGGATGTTGTGCAGTGGGCTATGAGGAAACTTGGTGTAGGTCTATGAGAAGAGTGTTTGTGGAGTATAGTGGCCAGGGATGGAGTGAATACACGAGCTCAGTATTCAAATACGAATACGTATAGGCCTAATTTAGATTTCTACGAATGCGAATACGAATACCGGTACAAGGAAATATTGTCTCGTCGAATATGAATACAAATACTTTAAGAAAATATTCATGAATGCATTCATGAATATTGTTCGTAAAATTAATTACGGTAACTTTTTTAACTATAGCTATTAAGTGTGGTACCGTAGCTTATGCAATAGTTAACTATTTTATGATTGATAACAGACTACCTGTATTCAATACTGGGATATCAACCTATATAATGTAGTAACTAGATATATGTTATGGTATCAAATTCGTGAATCTGACGAGATACGAACAATGACAACTCTCTCTCTCTCTCTCGGTATTTGCCTTATTATTATACGAATACAAATAAGTTGTCCAAATATTCAAATACGAATGCAAATACTTTTACTTTTATTTTTTAAGAATTCAAATACGAAACCGAATACTGTACCCTGAATTACTGTACTTGAATGCATTCAAATACGAATAACAAATATGAAAACTCCATCCCTGGTAGTGACCTGAAGCCATGTTGTGTTGGAGCTAGGGGTAGAGCGTGTGTGGTCAGTTGTAGTACGAGGCATTCTGAGACTTTGGAGGGGGTGCAAAGGAGTGTGATGAGGCAGTGTGAGGAGGGTAGCGTGGAGTCTTTGTTGGATTTGGGGAATGTAATGATGACACCATGCTTCCAGATGTCTGGTATTGTGTTGTGTTAATAGCTGTACAGTAGTTTGATATGTTGGTGAGTGCTTGTATGCCTTGTGGTCCTAGGTGTCTGAGGTGTATGTTACTTATGTTCTCTGGACCACAGACAGGTGAGCACTTGAAATTGTTGATGATATGCTTTGTCTGGTTGTTGAAGAAAGGTACCGTACATAGTCAGGGTCTGTGGGGAATTGTCTCTTACATCGGATGACACGTCTGTCGTCATGATGGAGGTTTAGGTTACATTAATCACCATATTTGTTATAAATCACCAGTATGCAGTTTATACCTTTAAGCATCACTATTAGAGTTAATTATTATATTCCCTCCACCAACCGACTTTACTCCTAAACTCAATTAACGAAATCAACAAATACATGTGGCAGTCCAGGGATTCGAACCTAGGATGCTCACACCGAATTCAGTGCATTTATCCATTGCGCTACGAAGACATAATGTAGATTATGCTTTGTTTCATTAGCAAAACACTTTACCTAGTAGGATAGTACTATTACTTTACTGTTACCTGTATTGACATTCCTAGTTGAATAGTTTGATCATTACTTGGTACCAATATTTTGCAGTGAAAAGCAGGCAAACAAACGTCCAGCGGGTCGAGTGATTCAGTCCCGGTTCAAGGCAGCGGCAGCTGCAGCAGCTTCCCGGGACACCAGCGGTGGCAACAATAGTAGTGGTGGCGGTGGCTCGGGCATGGGCAGGTCCAGGCTCAATGTTACACTATCATCCACATCTGTACCACCAGGGAGTAAGCCACAGCAGATCAGGCCACAGAGGTTTGTCACTAAACGTGCACATTTTCTACTAATTTGTTTCTCTGTCTCTATTTCTATCAATTTTCTTATTGTTGTGATGTTATTTCAATATGATAATCTTGGTCAGTGAGTTCCCATGAATCTTAACACCGTACGGTAGCCATTTATTAGAGATTATGGGTACCGTACCACAATTTATGTGATTTCTGGATTTGGCCCATCGATTAATCAATCTATGGGGGCCAATTCTGTATTGGTGCGTAGCTGCATTCCACACGCTGAATGATCTATTGCTACCTCTTACTATCAGGAATGGAATAAAAATTGTGTGTTTGGTTGACATATTATAATTTTAAATATTAGAGTTGGCTTTGTTGAGTTTGAACACATGGAGAGAATGGATGATCAGAACTGAGTGAAGAAATGCCAGACTGTAAACGTGGGGGGAGCTACATGCAGGAATACTGTAGACCTAGAAAGATGTGTGGGATCAGGTACTTCAGTCTGATTTCAAAACAAAGAACTTGACAACAGAGGCAGCCCATGACAGGGTCGCCTGGAATGCCGCCATTTAGGACGTGAGACTGTAACCACACTCTCTGTGGATGAAACGGTCTTTTAACTTATATGTATAGAGTCTTGTTGGTTTGATTGATAAAGCTACCTCTGATCTGAGAAAATCTAGGTTGATGGAGGTTTCCACATATGACCACTGTAATTTGTAAATTTAACATTCACAAGTTAATTCTACTCATGCTCTGCTCCTACCATTGAGAAAATGCTATAATATATTAAGAACATATTATACGATGGTATACTTATACAGTATACATAGTATGCGAAGGTGAGCTTGTGTTCAGTGACTGGCTCGAGAGTGTTAACTTTGGCAATTAGGCACTGGAGATGGTGAACAAGTTTTATTACTTGGGAGATACCATCTCTGCCGGTGGTAGGGCTGAGGGCGCCACTATCACCAGAATTAGATGGAGCTGGGGAAAGTTCTGAGAACTGTTGCCACTACTTACTTGAAGGGAAAGGTTTACTCTTCATGAGTTAGAAGCGCAATGACATGTGCGTCAGAAGCGTGGCCTTGCAAAGCGAATGATATCAACAGAATGGAACGTAAGAAGATGAGAATGGTGAGATGGATGTGTGGGACCAACTGCAAGATAGGATATCTAGTGAAGAGATGAAAAGACGGTTAGGTATCAGTGATGAGATGCATAATAGTTGTTGTCGTCGTCGTCGTTCCCTAGGCTGCCTGGCCGAACAGCCGCGAGCCCGTAAGGAAGGCCATGGCCACGATCGGACTTTCCCACAGGGCTCTCTAGGAGTGTAGATTATGTGGTTGGCCTAAGTGATTGTGTAGAATGCAGTCTTCTATGATGTGTTTAATAGTATGGAGTGCTGGTGTTGCATCCTGGGTAGGAATCGACGATGGAGACATCCAGTCTCTTCTGATAGCTCAGAAGAGCTGGATGGTGCCCACATCTCAGCCTGGCTAGATGGTTTGGACATGTGGACAGGAAGGATGAACTAAGTTAGGTGAAAAGATGCAAGTCTGTGAACGTTGGGGGAGCTGCACCAAGGGGCAGACCAAGAAAGACATGGGATCAGACCTTATGGTCTGATCTTGAATAAATAAAACTGACAAGTGAGGTACCGGTAGCTCTGAACAGCTGCCTGGAGTGCTGCCATTAGGATATGAGACCAGAACTGTACTTCGTGTGGAGCACTCGGTTTTTATATTTATGTATGTACAGTACGTATGTATTTTTGGGGAAGGGGTCGGGCGCAAGTTGGGACTAGATAATAGTCCATCAGGCGCCTGGCCTGGGGAAACGGTTGATATGAAGGGTGCGCCTGGAAGTGTGGTGGGCGGGCTTCGCTGCATGTCTGCCTGCCGAGATCGGAACGTCTCCGGGTGGTCAGGGGAGTGCTGGAGGGACCTTGGTGACCCTGGTCTCTGGGTCTTCTCCTGAATGACCTAGATGTGTGTGAATTTGTGTTTTGTTTTTGTGTGTTCGTTGTTTTCTGTTGTGTTTTGTGTTGTCCCTATTCTTGCTCTGTATTGAGTCGGCCCCCCCCCCCAAAAAAAAAAATTGGAAAAGTGGGGATTGGGCATGAGTAAATAGATAGATAGATAGACGTATGTATATGTATTGATACTATTATTACTAACCTCTTTAATAGACAACAATTTCCTGATTATATTTATTCTACTGCCAGATGATTTTGCTCAGCTTAGGAATGAAAGGGTTAAAGACTATCTCAGTTAATCCTCTAAAGGCTCTTTCAAGTTTTTTAAAAATCATCTGGAGGCAGCTAGAATGAAACAAAAATACCAAAGATTTGTTCATACAACAGATCTGGGATGATACCGGTAAGTCAAGGTCGAGGTAAATTGACAGCCTCGGAGGCCTCGCTGTGTTTTGGTGATGGGAGAAAGGACGGGCGCAGCACTCACTATGGCTCCACACGATACCTGGCACACAGCAACAAGGGCAAGTTACACTCTACCATACTCAACAACACTATCAATGATGTACCCGCCCACCACATGTCATCCTCTGTATTCAGGTAATTATTATTATTATTTTATTTATGGTATTTACTTATTTATTAGAGTACTGTTTTATGTTATACTACAGCCATAGTCAAACTGACCAGCTTTTGTGTACTGTAGTCTATGAAGTGCATGTTTAGTATTATAGTACTGTACTATTAGAATGGCTGTGGTGTGAGTATTGTCTGTAACCAGATAATTATACTGTCAGTATTAATCACCAAATCCTCGCCTCCCAAGTGTGATTACGAATTAATATAATTGGTTGGCAGTGAGTGTGTATGAATTGGCCCATAAAGCTGAACAAACTATTATTATGCCCAAAAGAAGAACAGAAACTTAATTTATTTTTATTAACCCTCTTCATATTACTTGCTTGCGAGATGTTGCAGGGGGAAGATGTTTGTGTCTCGGCCGGCCTACCTAGAATACGAATGGGTGCCGAAAATATAAGTTTTCCAACATCCAGTTGCTGTCCCCACTCATATTATCGATCTGCTGTGTTCATATAAGTTAAAATAAACGCACATGGAAAGAAAATAGGCCTAATGCGTTATATGGTAAATATAACTAATTCTGTTAGAATCAAAGGGTTGTACAGAAAGGCTATAATAGGCTTACAACAGTAGAATTATAAACAATAGCCATTGCTTACCTTAAAATTAAATGCTTAACCCAAGTGTCCAGGATACGCAATATTAATCGCGTATCCTGGACACTTGCTAAGCATTTAATTTTAAGGTAAGCAATGGTCTTTATTTATTATTGTAGGCCTATTATAGCCTTTCTTTACAATTATTTATTTATTTTGATCGAAAATTGCCAAAAATGTGTGTCTCGGGCAGGCTTCCGCCCATGTGTATTTTTCCCCATAAGTTATGTTATTCCTATTACGCGAATTCCCAATACGCGCCGCGCTTTGCCGCCCATATAGACGCGTTTTGGGGGGTCTGACTGTATTGGTCGGGTGGAGGGAGGAAATGGGAGGAGCAGGGTGGAGGTAAGATGGGGGCAGTATATGTCATTGGATTTTCACCCCTATAGCCCTGACAGTCACACTAGTTGTTTTTGTTATTGGGAGTATTTTGTTTTCTTTTGCTTCACGGTGCCATTCTGCTAATATCTTGTTTAGTACTGTAGACTGTAGTTATATTTTATATTTCAGTACTGTAGTTGTGTTTAGCCATCAGTGTTTCCATTTTTTGCCTTGGTTATTGAAAGGAGCTAAAGGTTTGACAAATCTAGTATGAGAGGTGCACACACTGATGATAGCCATGGTGTGGGTATGGCTGTTAACCCTTTGAGTACCAGCGACGTGTCTTATATTATATTCTAGCTATATTTAGACGATATTAGGGTAGAGATACCAAAGGAGACGAATTGTCCAGTAGAGACGCACTTCATGCAAAAAAACTGCCATGCAAAAAACTAAAGTACCTGAAAAGAAAACAAATACATAAAAAAATACTTTATGCTATTAGTGATGTTCTCAAAGACTACCAGCCTAATAGGACACTCATTTATCTTGAGAAAAAATAAACAAAAATAAAAATGAGATTTTCGGGGTACAGTATCTCTTAGCCCAAACCTAAGAAAGCAATTTTTTCACAGCTCATTTTTTTTCCTACTGCTCTAACTCGGATCGTTTTTCTTTTGTTTCAAATGGAAAGAGCATGTCTTGAACTATACTCCTGCATGGTTTCATGACTCTTGCATGAAAGAGTGCTCGTGAAAGTGGGTGCGTCCCCATTGGTTCATGATATGGTCCAAAACCAATGGAGACGCATTTTTTCAAACTGGGTTTAGAAGGGCATAAACCGCATTCATGGTAAACCCCAATCTCGCCCCACCTCCTCCTGTATTCATGGTCGAGTTTCCTTTGATGGTGGTGGAGCTACCTTCATTTGACTTCGAGGCCCAATGGAGACGCACACGTGCGGGCCATATAGAGACGCGTCTGGATGGGGTGGTGGTGTGCGTCTCCATTGGTTTAGTGTTATTTATCAAAGTTATCTGCCCTATTTATAATAATATATCTTATTTCAGTTGCAAGAATATTGAATTAATAGTGCATGAACTACAACTACAAACTAACAGAAATGGAAAATAGAAATAAATAGTGTATGAACTATCGAATAAAGACTAAATAATGACAGAAATAATCGTACAATTTGTTTTTGTCACGTAGGTCTAAGTGTGAGCTTTCGATACCCAGCTTCACAACACACACACACCCACACACTCAGGGGTCTAAATGTGGCCAAATTGCACTTTTTCATTGACCGTGACTGAACATCAACGAGACATAGGTCTACTTGTTTGGACGTCCCTCTGACTCCCTCACTGGAGTGACTCGTGCTGCCGTGCGGTGGGGCCAGTGGCAGTGGCACAACCCTTTAGTAGAGGGTTGTGCCAGTGGGGGGCGAAGGAGAGAGGGAAATCGACACTCCTTTATTTCTCTCTCCTCCCCCACTTCGCGAATCGGTAATTTGTGGGTTATTTCGCATATTTCTTTGTTACTATGCATCTTATATGAATTCATGTGCTTTGTGGTGATATAATATTGATATATATGAGAGATATAAGCGCTATTGCGTATTTTCCCCCTCCTTTCCTCCCCCCTCCCTCGCAAACTAGCTAGGCAGGGGAAGGGTGGCAGGGTTGCTTTTTACCAACAAATGTGCAATTCTCGACCATTGTAACTTCACTGCGGCGCGATATTTAAAAGAAAATATATATAGAGTCGGATGTTGGTTGGTATTCACTACACGTTGATGTAGTTTTCGTAGGTATTTGGAAATGTTGCCAAAAATGGCTTAGGATTCGGGCAAAGTCTTTCACAATTTATCTTCTCTATAGATGTACAATGTAGGCCCACTATCAGCATGCAACTACTTTAGTTTAAGCTAGAAGTATAAGTGGTATAAATATTATCTACTAAATAATCAAATTACTCACATATTAATACAAAGAAACAGACGTTCGTCTGCACTGGACTGGGGTGCGTCTACTTAGGGTTTGGTGGTCATAAGGAGACGCACTTGATATTGGACCTCTTATCTCGGAAAATACTTGAAATATATCAAACATTGACACATCCCTTAACCCTCCAGCCCCGGCTATGTATTATATATATATTCCTCGAAACCCGGGTGTTTTGGCCGAAAAACGTCTAGGCTAGGCTACCGTATATTCGTTAATCAGACTGCTTCCCGCATTCCCGCGCATCTCCAAGCGTAGCTGTGTTATTTACCTATAGAATGGCATTAAGTAGAGCTCTCTAAGTCAACTGGTTGAGCTGTGATGATGATTTCATTGGAGATAACTTTATGGCCAAAACAGCCACTTTACACCACTTTTCGATACTTAACAACAACATACAGGCACACACGAACAAGCGACGCTCTCCTTCTTGTGGCCGGAGATGCGGGGCGTCGGTCCAGCCGGCTGTTGTTTACATGCGTCGGACCGACGCCTCGCACACGAAGCTCACAGGCTTTCAACCACTGGGCGTTCAAGAGGCCTTCCGGGCAGCTGTTATATGCTTTTTTATGGGCGTTCAAGAGGCCTTCCGTGGTGAGAGGGTTAAAAGAATAACCATTTGGTAATATATCAAGTGAGTTTCAAGTTAAAAGAATGAATGAGCTTGACACACTGATTTTTTTCTTGAAAACTTTCACACTTTTTGTGTCTCCTTTGGTGCCTCTACCCTATGCAGCTTAGGAAGGATCTGTGGTAAGGGTTGGTTGAGAAAGTTTGAAGCCTTATTGTTGCTAGAGGTCCTTCCTAAGCTGAATAAAGTTGTCTAATAGTTGCCAGAATACGATGAAAAATATGTCACTGGTACTGTACGGGTTAACTGTATCTATGTGTGTGGGTGGGTGTGTTTATCCTGTATCCAGTACTATGCTAGTCCTGGGGCCGGTCTGGAGGACACTACATCTATATTTTATCAAGTTATAGTTGATGACAAATTTGTCAAATGACACTAGCAATTGACCCCATCAGTATACAGTACTGTGTCGCTTCTTTTTGTTTTACTCTGGCTAATTCTAGACAAGTTTAAGCTGTTTTTGGAAGGACCCATAGAGTTAAATAGTTAATAGAGCTTTCATTCATTGAGAGCCTATCTAATCTAAACATAATCATCTAGAGTTAGCCAGCATAGATACAGTAGTAGTGATTATATACTTTATTCACACTGAAGGGGTTGCTATTTCATTGGATTTTTATGTAAATTTTGTTGTAGCACAACAATGGTGGGTGGTTTTGCTCCTGGGAACCGCAAGTTAGATGTAACAGGAGTGTCACTGCCATATATACCTGATGTCTCAGCCATTGAATTGGAGGGCAAGATTGCTGAATCAACTACCCTATCAGTAAGTTTAATTAACTTTTGTTACTATAATAGTGTATATTACCATACAGTATTACTGTACTCAAGAAACTGCAGCTAGTAGTCAAAGAGTTTGGTGTGGTATGTGGGAGGAGGAAGCTGAGGGTGAACGTAAATAAAAGTAAAGTGATGGTGTGTAATAGAGGTGCTCGTATGGTGAATCTAGATGTGCGGCTGGATGGGGAAATACTGGAACAAGTGGAGTGTTTTTAATATCTAGCAGGAATGATAAGCAAGGATACAGGAATGGAAATGGAGATAAAACAGAGTATGTGAAGGAAGGAAAGCTTTCAGAGCAATGTGAAGTATGTGGAAGGTGAGAAATCTTTGAATGAAAGCTAAAAGTGCAATGTATCAAGGGATAGTTGTACCAACAGTGTTGTATAGGGCTGAGACATGGGCTCTGAAGGCAAAGGAGAGACGAATTCTGGATGTGATGGAGATGAGCTGCTTGAGGAGTATGTGTGGAGTGACTCGTAGAGACAGATTGAGGAATGAAGAGATACGTGGGAGAGTGGGGCAGCAGGAACCTTTGTCGGCTAGAGTGGACAGAAGGGTGCTGTGCTGGTATGGACATGTTGAGCGAATGGAAGATGAAAGGCTTACATAGAGAATATGTGAGTCATATACAAGGGGAGGTAGAGGGATAGGAAGACCTCCATTGAGATAGAGAGAATGTGTAGTACTGTACTGTACAAGCGTTGGAAAGTAGAGAAATTGCTATAGATCGGACAAGATAAGTGGTAATAAATAGGAATGAATGGAGAATACTTGTGAATAGATGAGTGATGACGCGGTCATTTGGGAGAGGGGGTCGGGCGCCATTTGGACTAGATAATAGTCTGTCAGGCCCAGGGAGCCGGTATATATGAAGGGTCATGCCTGGATGCGAGGTGGGCGGGCTTATGGTGGTAAGGCTTCGCTGCGTGTCTGCCTGATTAAACTAGAACCTCTCCGGTAGGTCTGGGACCTGGGAATCTTTTTGTTGGGAACCCCAAATGGGCCTGGGTATCTGGGTCTTCTCCTGGGCGACCTAAATATGTATAATGATTTTTTTTTTCCCTGTTCGGGTTCTACCTCGAGTCGGCCACCCCCAGCTATGAGGTATGTGCCTGAGTATATATATACATACATACATAACGTGTACCATACAGTAAAACCTGAGCTCAAACTAAAGCCGGCATCACCATAACGGCTTTTCCTCAACATTTACCGTCAACACTATAGTCTATTCGCTGTAAGTAGGCATGAAATCATGACCTCTATCCTCTGTAACTCAAAAAGGGCTTGAGCAAATTGACTGTAAGTTTCCACATCTATTCCTTGACTGACTCTTCCCAAATGGTAGAAATATTAGCTTGATTAATCTTTTCGGTTTTGAGTTACAGAGATTAGAAGTCATGATTTCATGCCTACTTACAGCGAATAGACTTTAGTCTGTCAGCTTATGAGGTAGACTTTTAAGATCATAATTTAACTTAACTTCATTAATATTCAGTATGTTTTAAAATTTAAATTAATAATATCCCTGAAATGTTGTCAGAAAAATCCTGACCATCAAAAGTTGACAATAATTAGTCTCGTGTGATACCGGCTTAAGTTGGGAAGAGGTTGTCAGAGTTCTCCAATGTTTAAAGTTTCTTAGGATCCAACCTAATGGATGTCTTAACTATTAGCAGAATGTTGTTGCAAGGGAGTGTAGACAGAAGCCATCAGGTAGAAAACAACTTACTCAGGTAAACATGAAACAGGCTGTATATTGTTAGTGATGATGTATGTAACTATAGTCTGTTTTACTGTCTTGATAGCGTAATGCATAAATGCGCAGAATTTTGGTGTGAGTAAATGCGCAGAATTTCGGTGTGAGTATCCTAGGTTCAAGTCCTTGGAGTGCCACATGTATTTGTTGATTTCATTAATTGAGTTTAGAAGTAAAGTTGGTTGGTGAAATTATATGAATTATTATCTATATTTTATTAATTTCACCATTAAGATGTAAAATAATGTTATATATACTTTTTTATATTGTGTATCTTTGTGGAATCTGTAATAAGGAATATTTTCAGCAAGGTGAGAAAAGCGAGGAAGGTGTGCCTGTGGTGGAGGTGACCAGTGAACATCTAGAACAAGAGTATCTGAGTTACCTACAATGGCATTATCTGGATGTTAACAGTGAGGCAGCCTTCACTCACCATCTAGCACAACTTCAGGTCAATAAACTTATACATTTGTACTCAATAGTAACTCTTTTGTACATTCCTCTTAATCAAAGAAACGCTTTTCGATGTAACCTATTTAATGTAAATCACAATGCTGTCTGGAATTTAAATATTCTATTATATTACACGGGGGCTAGGAATCATCCTTCCCTTGTAAAATTATCCTACTCGACGAGACAGAGAAAGGGGTGAGGGAACGCGAATGTGGTCGTGGACCCTAAGAATTGAAACTTTAAATATTCTTTCTGGTTGGGCTCTGTCTCGAGTTGGCCACCCCCAGCAATGGGGTATGTGCCTGAGTACATACATACATACATACATACATACATACATACATACATACATACATACATACATACATATAGTTTTTTTACCCTCATTACAATCTATGTACCCATTAATCTGTAGCTAATTGTTGAAAAAAAAAATCCTCCTTAGGATGTGACTTCCTTCTTGGAGCATCTGTCAAGTGAGAAGATGAGCGAGTTGAGTGACCAGCTGCGTGTGTGTGACTTACTGCGCCACCACCAGAGGGCCACCCAGGCACACCAAACACACACACAACTCCTTAACCCACTACTTGGTAAGTCTTGTATTATAAGGTTTGGTGTTATGGTGAAATTAATAAAAATACAGATTATTTATTATGTTTTTTACACCAACCAACTTCACATCTAAACTCAGTTAATGAAATCAACAAATACATGTGTCACTCCGAGGACTCGAACCCAGGACACTCGCATCAAAATTCTGCGCACTATGCATTACGCTATCAACACATACAGCTCCTTAACCCACTACTTGGTAAGTCTTGTATTATAACACACACAACTCCTTAACATGTTTGGTTTGTCAAACACACAACTACCACTGGCACTTCTTGGTATGTCTTGTAATATAGCACAACAAACACACAGCTAACAGTTTTTGTTACTGTACATACCGGTATCTTGTAGAATAACAGTTATTAATACATAACAAAATGTAAGCCAAACATGAGATCCTCTCATATCCATTTTCATACATCTAATATGATTATTTTATGATCTTTAGTATTTTAGTATCACAAATAAGTTTAGTTTTACAAAAATTACTTGCTTACCAAAAGCTAAAATATACTTTAAAGGCCCATTAATTTAAAATTTTACATTGTATCCTTTCAGAGAGCTTACCTGAACCTGAGGAAGCACTGAAGACCATGAGCCGGGAGCTGGAGAAGTATTTCAATCAAGTCAAGCTGGACAATTTACACATCCCTCATGACCACAAGCAGTATGCCGGTGGGTGGACCACTTTTATTGTCTTCATGAATTTTTTTTTATGGTCTAGTTAATATTACACCATTTTTTCCAGCTCAGAAAAGACATGATTGTTCCATCTATGTATTGCCAGACACCTTGATCCCCAAGGGGGTGGACATGAATGAGTCGCCTCCATTTTAGGAGACAATTAGTTTGATTCTCTAGCTGCTTCTGTTCACGGGGAAGCCCATCTGCCATGAAATTTAAAACTACATCAAGTAACTCCTTCAGTTTGGTACAATGATAGCTTAGGAAAGTTGTCTGATTGTGAAGAGCTACTTTGTTACCTTGGTTTCTTGTATTTCAGCTAACACTTGATATTTTATCTTGTAGCATTATTAATGCAGGTGTTGCAGGCACGGTTAGCACTATGCCAACATTAGCCATAGTGATGACATTATGGGGCAGTATAAAGTGTTAGTGAATGCCAGGCTGGATGTATGTGGAATGACTGAGACCAAATGGAGGGGTACAGATGTGGGAGTGTGTGCTGGAGTGAGTGAGGGAGTAGCGAGAGAAGGTGCGTGTTTGTTAGTAAGTAACAAATGGAAGGAACGTGTAAGAGACTGGGTCTGTGGGTTCAAGGATTGTGTGGATGAGAATGAAAGTAGGAATACAAACGTGGGTGGTTATGTGTGTGTATGCTCCGACAGAGGATAAACCTGTAAGAGAGAAAGAGGAGTTCTGGGTGAATGTGGAGGCGTGCCTGGATAAGTTTGGCAAGAGCGAAAGAATATTTCTGATTAAGGATATGAATGGGAAGGTGGGTGATAAGAAAGTGAAGAAGTATATGGATGAAGGCAGTGCTGGTTGGGAGGAGGGGCGTCAACTGACTGGGACAGAGGTGCATGGGGGCGTTTCGTTCGTGGTCACCCCTTCGGGTATAACGGCGCTAGGCAATAGATGGATAGATAGATAGATAAATAAAGGCAGGACTTTAGCACTTGCTAAACTGTTAAGTAATAATAGTAGATATATTGATGATATTCTTGTTTGCAATTTGTTAAATTTTAATCAAGTTGCTAAACTTATTTACCCTAATTCTATTCCCCTCACACAATGTAACGTAAATTATAAAGTTGAAAATTTTCTTGATATAAATATAGAGATTGTTAATGAACAGTGCATACTTAAAGTATATCACAAAGTTGATGATTTTAATTTTAACGTAATAAACTTTCCTTTCCCTAGTAGTAATATCGATAGTAAAATAACTTATAATTGTTTTTATTCCCAATTAATAAGATTTTGTAAAATCTGCACTAAAGTAGATGACTTTTGGGCTAGAGCTAGGTTACTATACAGACTCTTAGTGGACAGAGGTTTTGAGGCAAGTAAATTGTTCCATAAATTTAATCTTTTTAGGGTCAATTATTGTGACTGTATTCTAAAATTTGACATCAATAATTTTAATCAAGCATTTTTAACTTGAAGTTTTTTGTATAACCTCTGCTTACTTTTTGTCTGTATTTATTGTTTATCTTTTTCTTTTTCTTTTTCTATTATTATTATTATTATTATTAATATTAATATTGATGATTTTTTAAATTTATTGTTTTTGTTAACCCGTTGAGCCCCGGCTAGTTATAATATTTTGTTCACCCCAGTCCCAAGCCATTTTCACTTATTTTTTTTGTTTGCTAAAATGGAAGACAAGGATGAGAAATGAAAAAAAAAAAAAAAAATCACCTCTGACATTTTTTTTTGGGGGGGGGGGGGGGAGCCTCAAAAAAATTTGTTGAGCCAAAATGGAAGAGAATGGTGAGAAATGAAGACAAAAATAAAAAAAACTCATTTCGGTCATTTGGGGGGGGGGGGTTTCAATAGTTCGTCTCCCCCGCATGACCACCCGCCCGGGAGCACTAGGGTAAAAACTGAGTATGGCATTGTACGGCATACATCCTAAGGAGTATCTCACATAAATCTGAAGCCTCTAGCTCCCATACGACCGGAGTAATGAAGGTTCAAAGTGGCGGTGAACTAGGGGTGTAAACTATCCCCACTAAGCCCACCACCACCAGCCGCGCGGCTGTCTCGGCCCGCTCACACCTACTGGCCCGGCTCCCACACACACTACGGTACCTCCCCCTCCTATTCTCCCGCCATTTCCTACCTTACGAGCCACGTAAGTGTTTTTTATATGTCGGACGCACGTGATGCGTCGCTGGGAGTTGGTGATCAAAGACTGCCGACGCAACACGTGCGACGCTGGGTCTCAACGGGTTAAAAGAGTACTCTTTGTTTAAATCTGTTGTTACTTCATATTTTGCAATTATTTGTCTTTATATTATATGTATTCATTGTCGATAGTATCAATTGCTTACTTTTGCGATTTCCTTAGTTTATTTGTGCTATAAATGTAGGTTATTTGTAGGGTAGTTATTGATAGGGGTCACTTGAGGCATGCTATGCTTACAGGTACCTACCCGATAGCACTATCGTTAGTGAGTGATGTACTGTATTTTATATATTATTTTGTAATAGTATAGATATCTTATCAATATTTGTATTTTGTACTATTGTTAATGTCTTGTCATGTTGCAAATTTGATTTTAAATAATATTTTGACATTTAACATGTAGTTTCTTTATTCATGCAGAGTTTAGTAAAATTTGCCAGAACGTCCCGGACTTCCCAAACTTGACTACTTCCTTTAACGTGACGATAGTGCGTTGTTATATGTGCGATTAGTTTGCTTGGGAAACAGATTAACTTGCTCATGTAGTAATGTACACCCTATGTGGTGGATTGTGTTCTTTTATTTAATAATTTTCATTTTAGTAAGCGTTGTTTCCACATAGCGATTTTGATAATTTAATTTGACTTTATATTGTCCTTGTCCCAATTTTGGTTTGTTTAGTTTGCAAGTTTTACATTTTAAATTGTATCACACTCCAACTTTTGAAAGGCAACCCTGTCTGAGCCATTACAAATGTAATGGAAAAGGATGCTAAGCCATTGTATGTATGGAGATATACAGTATACCCACATGACAAAAAATTATTATTGTTATAAAGACAACAAGTTTTGACTCTTGAGTCCTCTTTAGGTGTCCTCTTCAACTTGTTGTGTCTTTACAACAATAAAAACCTTTTGTGTCATATGGGCATATTTCTCCATTCAAATATTCACAGCACTGTGAATTTGTCCACTCATTGTATGTATGTATATAGACCACAACAAATATATGTGAATTATGTTGAACAGTTTGTTATTATAATTAAGAAATATGGAACTGTTTATGACTACCCTTATTCTGCTATTCCTCCTAAGTATGTTGTTATTTAAAACTTAGGCAGGCCCTATCAGAGTTAGATGATTGAGATAGTCTTTAGTGTTTCAACTGCTATACATTCTTCCTAAGCTAAGTAAATTAATCTGGCACCAGAATGATTAAAGTGGAATAATCATTATAATGTAAAACTTGCAAAATAAACAAACCAAAACGTATACGAACACAGTAAAAAGACAAAATAACTAATCAAAATCGCTATGTGGAAACAACGCTTAAGTAACTTCACGATTTGTAAGATTAATACCCTTTGCTATAATTCCTTCCTAAACTTAATAAAACCATTGAGCCAATTGAGCCATTGAGCCTTATCAAAAGTAGGATAATTCTTTTCTGACTGAAAGGGTTAACCCATTCAATTAGACAAAATTTTCTTGAGTTAATGTTCTTCTCCTTGTGTAGTTTACTTTTTTCCCCGTTTCAAATGTTACTGCTAGACAATAGCACTTTACTTAGGAAGGACTTTTATTGCATAGAGTTAAAAACTATCTTAAAAACCATCTAACTTTGACATAAGCTTAAAAAAGTTCTCTGTAAATAGCTTACTTACTTAAACTTGACTTTTGCAGATGAACTCCGGGAGGCTCTTGAGACTCAGCAGACCTTGTTATGTGAATTAGGCAAGCAGCTGGAACCACGCATGCAGTATCTGGAACCTACCAACAACCTACTGAACCAACTACATGCCACAACACAACATATTCAAAGGCAAGTATCTCATGTATGGTTCTTTTGTTATGGTATTTCAGGTACAGTATGTCATCTCATATGTTGATAATTTTTGATAATTTAATTTGACTTTATATTGTCCTTGTCCCAATTTTCGTTTGGTTAGTTTGCAAGTTTTACATTTTAATGTTATATTATGAGCCATGCATAAAATACAGGTACTTGTAGCATTGTGCAGTAGGTGGTAGCATTCAAAAGTTGTACGCGGGAGGCCCAGGATCGATCCCCCACTGGGCAGGTTGTTGACGATTTTAATTTTAACGTAATAAACTTTCCTTTCCCTAGTAGTAATATCGATAGTAAAATAACTTATAATTGTTTTTATTCCCAGCTAATAAGATTTTGTAAAATTTGTACCAGAGTAGAAGACTTGGGCTAGAGCTAGGTTACTATTATTAATTGTTCTTGTTAAAAGAGTACTCTTTGTTTATATCTGTTGTTGTTTTTTCATATTTTGCAATTATTTTTCTTTATTTTATTGTATCTATTCATTGTCGATAGTATCAATTGCTTGCTTTTGCAATTTCCTTAGTTTATTTGTACAATAATTGTAGGTTATTTGTAGGGTAGTAATTGGTAGGGGTCACTTGAGGCATGCTATGCTTACAGGTACCTACCCGATAGCACTATCGTTAATGAGTGCTGTATATTTTTTGTACTATTATTGATATCTTGTCAAATTGCAAATTACCTTATTATAAATTTGATACAAATTGTAGTTTCTTTATTCATACAGAATTTAGTAATATTTACCAGAACGTCCCGTACTTCCTAAACTGACTAATTCCTTGAACATGACGATAGTGCATTGTTATATGTGCGATTAGTTTGCTTTGGAACCAGATTAACTTGCTCGTGTAGTAATGTACACCATATGTGGTGGATTGTGTTCTTTTATTTCAAATTTTATTTTATTAAGCGTTGTGTCCACATAGCGATTTTGATTAGTTCCTTTGCATTTATCTTGTGTCGTCCCAGTTTTAGTTTGTTTATTTTGCAAGTTTTACATTATAATTATTGGTGTTTGTTTCAGGTGTGAACAAGATGTGCAACAAGCTGCCAGCTTGGCAGTGCAAGAAGCATCACTACTGATTGGTGCTAAGCAAGTGAAAACCTTGTCTGACCAGACGACAACAGATGACTCGCACCAGTCTCTAACGTGCAAGATTAATGCATGAATACAGGTACCAGTATTCTTCAGAGTAAAATATTGATATTGTTATGTTGCATCCTATCCTGAGTGAAGTTTGGCATCTTCTATCCAACCTTAGCTGTTTCTGTCTTACTCTTTTACTATCCTACTTTTCCTTCTTGGGGCAGAGGGCTAGGAATCCTCCTCCCCTTGTATAATTGTCCTACTTTACGAGACAGAGTAAGAGGCGAGGGAACGCGAAAGTGGTCCCGGACCCTAATAATTGGAACTTTATAAATGTTGTTTCTGTTAGGGCTCGTCTTGAGTCGGCCACCCCCAGCAATGGGGGTATGTGCCGGAGTATATACATACATAATCTGTACAGTATAGTTTAACTTTTGAATGACCCGCTCGATAGTGTGAACTTTGGCAATGTGTCTCTGTAGCTGGTGGACAAGTTTTGCCTTGGGAGATACTATCTCTGCCGGTATTGAGGCTGAGGCCTCTACTATTGACACAATTAGATGTGGCTGGGGAAAGTTCAGAGAAATGCTGCCAATATTAACCATAAGACTCCCACTCCCCTTGAATGGAAAGGTCTATGCCTCATGTATTGGAAGCACAATGACCTATAATTCAGAAATGTGGCCTGTCAAAGTGGATATCAACAGAATGGAATGTAACAAGATGAGAATGGTGAGATAGATGTGTTGGGCCAAACTACAAGATAGGATATCAAGTGAAGAGCTGAGGAGACATGAATGTGGAGGGAGCTGCACCAAGGGGTAGACCTAGAAAGAAGTAGAATCAGACTATACGTGCTGATCTTTAATTAATATACTGTATACCTGACTAGTGCGGTAGCTCTGAACAGGGCTGCCTGGAATGCCGCCATTAGGACGTGAGACTGAAACCGCACGTCGTGTGGAGCACTCGGTCTTTAACATTTATGTACCAGTATACAGTAAGTATATGCATTACTACCTTGCCAGACTGAACTTAGAATGGAAGTAAAATTGTCTCATTGGATTAGTGCTTGTCACACATCATCATGGCCTCCAACCCCTCTCTGCAATGATTGACATAAGAGGTGCAGTACCGTATACCAGTGTCACTTTTACAATATACTGTAAATGTTTGCACCTGATCAGCATAATAGAGCTAATTACAGATAATATTTACAACCCCTGCTGTTCCAAGAGTTCAGTAATATTAATTTTGCACTACCCACAACAAGCTGGCCACCTCGCCTAGGTGGGACACAGTTGTAGTCTGATGGAAAACAAAAAAATATTTGATGTAGCACGTGGGGACCATGGGTGCGAAGTAGACCATAGGCTGGGAGAGGGATCAAAAGTATTGTGGGCCTTGAGGAATGTTTTGTGATATATATTTCTACTACAAGCAAAGATGACAATGTTTGAAGGAGTAGTAGTATCACAGTTCTGTAAGGATGCGAAGAATGGGGCATCAGGGGGTGTACATAAATATTATTGGTAAGGGTAATTATAGATCAAATATAAAATATTATATACTATATTTTTAAAGGTACAGTACTTAAGTGAACACATATATACAAAACATATATCATGTACTAAAGATGTGGAGCCTATGGCATTCATAGAATTTATTATAATTGGACAGGGTAAAGCGTACATTGCATTATTACCTAAATACATTGATATTTCAAACAAAGTATACTGTATTAAACAGTATATTCTATGATAACTTTTAGTATAGGAAAACAGCTAGACCAGGTGTCCAAAATTATGAGTTACAGTATGCTCTGTAGCATTATTGAAAAATGGTTCAATAATAATTTTCTATTACAAGCCATCATGCTACATTAATATGCTTGTAAACCTACTGAGCCTAGTGACTGTTGTAACTGTGAAGGCTCTGAAAGACATTGTGAACACTGAATCAAACTTGTGATACTATAGAGCCTACATTGCATATAGCTTGTGCCTTTATGTATGGTATTTAATGCCTTTCAGACCAGCAGTAGCCTATTCCCCCCTCCCTCCCCAACGAAGCTACTATTTACTATTTCTGTTAGTAGTTTGACCACTCCTTCGGGGATCTTGGTGTCTGGCAGTAGATAGATAGATAGTGAATAGTAGGATAGGCAGATAACTGCTTCTTGTTGGTGACCAACTGTAGTGGTACCCAGGGCAATGTGAACCCCTGCCTGGAATCATCAACACATTTAACACCAGTCCACCATCATAGTTGGTAAAGTCGATGGTAGCTCAATTTTATTCATGCTAAACTTTTCCAGGATTCACTATGCACTCGCTAGCATCTTGACCATCACATTCACTTACAGTGTATATTATTTTTTTACTATGGAATTTCTGAAAATGGTAGTCCAGTGGCACAGTATATGGCAAGTTGGTAACATTGATGAATCAAGCCCCTGAGCTTCCCCACTATTAAAATTTAAAACTTGCAAACTAAACAAACCAAAATTGGGACAAGGACAATATAAAGTCAAATTAAATTATCAAAATCGCTATGTAGAGGTGAGACCTTTACCACTGGGCTACCCAAGCATCACTTTTAAAATGTTTAAATTTTATCACTGGTACTCTAAAAGGCAGCAACTGATTGATATGGCCTAGTACTATATACTCTCCTAATCGTCACATAATGATCTAGTTTAATGCTATCTGTTTCTAGCCATAATAAATTGCAAAAAAAAAATTGGCTGGCCATGTGTGGAATAAGTAAGAACACTTTAAACCCTGTGATATCCTAGACTTTTCTACTAAGTAATGAGGGAGGGAGGGATTTCTGGCCATGTAAGGAATTAATACCTATCCAGTACCCTCTATTTTACATTTACCATATTTTTTGGCTCATAAGACGCACTTTTTTTCTTAAAAAAATTAGGTTTCCAAAATCAATGTGTGTCCTACCAACCAAAGGTTGAAGTTTTGACTGAAATTTCAGAGTCGAAACACGACCCCATACCAGTACCTTGTCACCCAATGACTATAACTAATCAATACACATACAGTACTTACAAATACTCAATACTTTTATGATTATACAATGCTGATTATCAAAGCATTATAATGTGTTACAATGCTTAGACATAAGGTTAACGTAAGGTTATAAGGTTAAACTGTGCCACCGCCATTTGCACTGTTTTGGGTTCAAGCAGTGCCGTATAGTGGCCACAACTGAAAGTGATGTCTCGGTCCGAATCAAATACAGTACTGTAGTTCCAAACAAAATGACAATACTGCCAATCACATTGCAACTGTTGTATGAGCAATTATTTTATTTTATATTTTATATATTAGTTAGTTATGTAGAGCAGATTAACCAGACCACTGAGCTCTTCTTTATTTATCCCCTATAATGGTATAAAATAATTTGGGGGCGGTCGCCGGTTGGTGCGTCAGTATCATACAATAACCGACCAAAACATTGCAAATGGCGGTGGCTCAATCACTGTAATCCATGATTATGCTTTGCTTATCAGCATTATAGACTCATTAAAGTATTGAAACCTGTAAGTAAGTGTACCAATTCCAGTTTTAGTTGGTGTAGCAATTCTGGGTCATTGGGTGACTAGTTACCGGTGGGTGGTGCCTATGCTGCCTTCAGGCCTTTAAAATATTTTTTTCTGAACTAAGCCTAGCTAATTATGGGGTGCGTACTATCAATAGAAGTGTCTTACGAGCCGAAAAATGTGGTACTATTGACCGTATACTGTGTACAAATGTTCTTTCTCAGCTGGTCACATTGTCTGAAGAAATTGTAAGTTTAGCTTTACAAGTGCCTTAGCAACACTTTTTCAAGAAATGGAGTTTATTGGTTAAGTCTGGATTAAAAGCACCACTTACTAAACTACCATGATTGTATAGCAGTTAACTTAAATTGCAATATAACTACCTTCTAATGTTGTTATTCAAGGTATTATGCTACAATTCTGTCAAATAGTATAAATTAGGCACCATAGGTAATTCAGTTGCTATATTTATATAACTTAAATCTACTTTCCATAAATATTGCAGTAAGGTACAATATACAGTGATTCAAAGACTGTACCAAAGAGTTCATTACATATTGCAGTACATTTACATGCAGCATGTGCCAGTTATATGTATTTGTGCTAATATTACAGGCTTTTGAGAGCTGAAGGATTACAAGAATTGTCAAGAAGAGATGATGTCAAGATTAATTATTTGTTATCCCATAATAAATTAAGAACAACTAATAACCAATATAAAACCTAAAAGACAATTCAGTCATGAGTATAGATAAAATTATACAAATGCAGTACATACATAAATATTGGAGCAGTGTTGGGGCAGGACTGTATTGTTCTATAGTCCAAAATGCCTAATATACAGTAGAGTCTTGTTATGGGGCTGTCTTTTTGTTACACTGTTAAAGTGCATTGGGGTTGTAGTTGATGATTAATGTTAAGAACGGGGTGTTACTTAAGGCTGGTGTGGTTGCAGATACTGCAGGTGCAAGTGCTGCAGGGGGACTGTTTGAGTCTTACTGGGGCACGGTTAGCACTATACCAACATCAGCCACAGTGATAACTTGGTGGGGCAGTGCTGTGGTGGGACTTTATTGTACAGTACTACAGTATACGCCAACTACTGAAAGGCAAGCCCGTCTGAGCCGTTACAATTTGTAATGGAAAAATGACGCTAAACCATTGTATGTTTGTATACATCCATGTTTGATTTCTGTTAAGGAGACTAGGCAATGGCATATATTGAGAGTTCACAAACTCCAAAGAAGAATCTGAACTTTGGCAAGAATATTCAATAGTAATTGATATTTTGTATATATTTTTAAGAGTTATTATATTTTTTACACCAACCAATTTCACATCTAAACTCAATTAATGAAATCAAATACATGCATGTGGCACTCCGAGGACTCGAACCTAGGATACTCGCATCGAAATTCTTCGCACTATGCATTACGCTATCAGGACAGTTAGTTAAAATGAGAAACCACTGCCAAAAACATGCCTAAGGGGGTAGGTAGGACTTATATCATGGAGTAAAGAAATAATAATAATAAAACAAAAACTTATAGAAACATCAAAACTGATCTGGTTATGTCCATACCTAAGCCACGTCATTTCACAAGGATTCCTTTAAATTTAAGAATATATATATCTTAAAATTAATTAGTTTAACCATACCACTGAGTTCCCCAAAAGAACTCTCATACGGCTGGCCCGAAGGATTAAAACAAGATGGGTAACTAATCAAGACGAGATAGATAAGGAAGGGCAGGAGGTGAACAAATCTAGAAAGATGAAGATGCGCATACATTTCTCGCCATGTCATCAATTGAGAAGAACTCTTAAGAGGGCAGGGCCAAAGGATGAGGCAAGAACTGCTACACTGCAGCACCAACGAATAAGTGATCAGGACTAAGGAAGAAAAAATCACAGTAAGATGCAAAAAAAATGCATTACTGAGGGGAATTGGGTCAGCTCGACTGCACCAGCAGCCGAAAAGACAAATCAGGTCTGGACCCAACAACCTAGCCAGGCCAACTAAGAGGGCCCGACAGGGTGGCATATGATATAGGCTGCCCGAAGGACAACCGGATGAGACAGAATAAGAACAGAAAGGGAAAAATATCGAAAGAGGAAAGAAAAAATACGCAAAGTTAGTCAATCCGACGTCGAAAGCTCGAGGGGAGAAGGCAATAACCATCCCCCAAGCTTCAGTCACCGGCCCCGAAGCCCCTTTACCGCGACAAGGAGCATAGTAATAGGGGGGGTTAAGAAAAAATAGATGAAGATAATTTTAATTTAACCCCTTCTGTACAGTATCTGTCATATGACGGGCGCAATTTTGAGGCTATTATGAGCCCTGAGAGAGAGGTCAGCTGTTGGAGGGAGCGCACGGGGGCTTAACCGCCGGTTACAGGCGGTGGGCACACACGGAGCTCCGAGAGACAGCTCGCTCACTCGTATGCAGCGTCACACATAGCAAAAACATCAATAATTGCAAATTTTTACCGATTTTGGCCTCCGTTTGCAAGATAATCAAAATGTTGTACCGGGATGATTCAGGTGTCTTTGGAAAGCTTATCATTGTACTTTCACGGATATATAATTGTATTACGCTCTGGCTCTTGCTTATACATTGGAATGAAGGTAATTTTAGGCAATTATGCCCACATTGAAGGTCCATACTACAGTGTGAATAATTACCTTACCTTACGTATCACCATTCTATACGAATGGATTTTACATTCAGAATAGTGACAGGAAAGTTGTATGTCCATTAAAACAAAAATATAATAATAATAATTTTGCCTCATGTAAACTCAATCATAGTTTTGATTGTCCTTCAGAGCAGTGACTGTACCCCTTGGAAAACTGGCATGGTTATACGGCTGTACAACCAGGTAGATTTGTGTTGCATTGATGTAGTGAATATCCCTACCTGGTCCCTTATATTTGTTTATAATTACATACCGGTATATATTAAAAACAGTAACCTAGAATAATATACTGTATAAATCACCTATCTATCTATTGCCGGATGCCGTGATCGCCGAAGAGGTAGCCACGAACGAAACGGCCCCATTCACCTCTGTCCCCAGTCAGTTACGCCCATCCTCCCATCCAGCACCGCCTTCACTCATATACTTCTTCACTCCATCCTTCTACCTCTCCCTCTCTGCCCTTCCACCTAACTCTCGTACTCTTAGTAATTCTCTCAATTTCCATATGTTCCACATGGCCGAATCATCTCAAGGTGTTCCTTTTCACACTTTCCAGCACATACACATCCACACCTCTCTCGTACTTCCTTATTCGTCTGTCTATCCCTCCATGTAACTCCGCACACACTTATCAGTTAACTCATTTCCACCCCTCTCACTCTTGGTTTGAGTCTCTTCACCAACGTCCATGCTTCGCTCCCGTAAGTCAATGTCGGGATTACCACATTGTCATGCAAGGACTTCTTTACTTCCATGCTGACCACCCTATTTCTAGTTACTGCTTTCAGCGTTCTTACAACCCTCTTCCCCTGTTGCATCTTCTCCCGCACTTCTTCATCCATACTCCCATCTTTACTCAACACACTGCCTAGATACTTGAATGAGCTGACAATCTCCATACCCTGACCGTTAAACTTCACCTCACACTCTGGCTGCACCCCTTTCAAAGACTATAACCTTGCTCTTCCCCGCATTTATCGTCAGATTCCGTTTTTCACACACCGTTCCAAACATATTTACCAGCCCCTGCAACTCCCATTCACTATCGCTCATCAGAACTGTATCATCAGCAAACAGCAGTACAGGCAACTTTCACTCATTTCCCTCCCTTATCAGAGGTACACCAACATCCACTGCTCTTCCTTGTATTTCTTTCATGACTCCATCCATATACAGTATATATTGAACAACCATGGGGACATCACACATCCTTGCTTCAACCCAACATTCATATCAAAGAACTCGCTCTGCTCATTCTCCACACGTATTGATGCCTTTGCACCCTCATACATGCTCCTCACTGCTTTCAGCAACTTGCCGTCTACTCCGTATATTCTCAGTACTTTCCACAAACCTTCTCTATCAACTCAATAAAAATCACATGAATAGTAAAACTTGATCAAAAGTTTCTCTCAACTTACAAAACATATATGAAAGTATTCATATTATCACCAACCCACCAACTTACAAATATACGTAATTAATGAAATCAATGAAACTAATGAACACATGTGACACTCCAAGGATTCGAACCTAGGATACGCACACCAAAATTCTGCGCACGAACCATTACGCTATCAAGACAGTATATACAGTATAACAATAAGAATGAATAAATTAGTTAAATATTATGTATTATAGTATATTGATATGTGGTGGAATGTGATCCAAGTGACACGTTAAGACACAACCAGCAATAATTAAACCACAACCAGGTTGAACCTATAATAATCTACAAATAATATACAAGAGTGTTGAAAGAATAAGATAATGTAAATAGAGATGTATTAGAATGTGAACAAACTATGTACTAAAGTACTTTTTTTTTTTTACAGATATTTGTTTTAAAGGATATAGAGATTCCTCAGTTTAGTCCAAAATCACATTGTAGATGGTGTGGGTATGTGGTATTACTGAATTAACCGTTGCAGCACCAGAGAAGTAGCAGTAAACACCTGAATATACATACTTCTGAAAGACACAATGCACTATAAATCAGTTTCATATATTATTCTGATGTTTAGCGCTCATATGTACAGACACTTTATTTGTGTTTACAGATCATTAGCACTTTAATGCCCTTGAAGCATTGTAAAACTTCTAGATACTTGCCAAAATATAAGTTTTCAAACTAGGCTGCAACCTAGGTTTCGACTAGTTTTGTCTAAGAGAGCTATTGAGAACTCGACATATGTTACAGAAAATTGTCTTGACAAGCCAGCAGTACATATTTTTGTTAACAAGCCAGCAGTACATATTTTTACCTTATCCCTTCAATACCAATGACATCCTTTTCTTTCTATTCTGCCTAACACTAAATTATTGTATCCATCTTACAAAGCACCAAAATCATTCAAAAGGGTAAACATTCTATTCACTCTTAACTCCCTAAACTGCATGAAATGGTTGTTTATTTATGTTTTCCCCCAAATTAGTTTATTCAGACCAATGAGCTCCATAACAGAACTCTTAATATTAGGGCTGGTCATGAAGTTTTCTAATAATCGCGAGAACAAAATAATATATATATTAAAAACAAAAAATCATGGTACTCAAATAGTTAAAACTGTAAAGTCATGTACTGTATGTGGAATGAAAAAGTTTTAGTTTGAAGGGGCTAAGTAAACCAAATTTAGTTTTGCCTACCTTCAGATAGTGCATAGGAAGGCTAAGATAAAATAAACAATAAATAGCTACCATACTTCCAAAATGTGAGCAATCATTAACTTGACTTTCGTCGTTTGTCTTGGTCTAGTTGTAGCCAAATTTGAACAAAATATTACCCCACAAGTATTCAGATAATGTATTCTATTTTTTTCACCAACTATCTCCACTTCCAAACTAAATTAATGAAATCAACAAATACATGTGGCACTCCAAGGACTCGAACCGAGGATACTCTCATCAAAATTCTGCCCACTTATGCATTAACTTTCACGGAGGAATTGAATGATTGGCAATGCATCATAAAGCCACACAACAGGGAAGAGAAGCAGTGTATGGTAGCATATTCGCTATACAGTACTGTATATAACAAATACTGTCGGGGCTGTTTGGCCAGGCAGCCTAGGGAATGACAACAACAAAAATATTATACAGAATGGCAGCATATCAGGTGTGAGCTGAAGTACTTAACTCTAGAATATAACATCGTATAATACCTATACTACGAAGATTGTGTAGCACTGTACTGTACAGTAAACTCATGTTTGGCGCGTTTAGTTTCACGAAATCGTGTTTGGCGTATAATCTATAAGATACCAAAGCTCTCGTATGGCGGCAAAAATACATAATTGGCGGGTGGCCAAGAAACAAAAATACCCGGTGGTGAACTGACCCGAGGCATTGCCCCCCTATAGCATATTTTTTAATATGGGAATATTCATACAGTAATATTTAATCAGGGAACAATGAGGGTATTTATTTGGCATTTCGGTGGGCTTTGTGGTAAAGCAGCACAAATTCCATCCCAATAATATCTTCCCATTAGCATATCGGGATTCAAACCCGGGTCCATTGGCTTACTAGTCCAGTGGTACTACCACTCCACCACACCTCCCCCTTGGGAAACAATGACTGCGGGTCAGTGCCCGCCTAAGCCTGGGTGGGAGGAAGCTCCCAACATGGCCGCCAGACATACGAGCATCATTTTCCACTTCGCTACCCGCGAACTTTAAAAAAACGTGTGTGAAGAAGTCCGTACATGACAGTATGGAAATCCCGACACTAACTTACGGAAGCAAAGCTTGGACGTTCGGGAAGAGACTCAGACCAAGAGTGAGAGCGGTGGAAATGAGTTACTTGAGAAGTGCGTGCGGAGTTACATGGAGGGATAGACAGACGAATGAGGAAGTAAGAAGGAGGTGTGGTGTGGAGGTAGATGTGCTGGAAAGTGTAAAAAGGAATAACTTGAGATGGTTCGGCCATATGGAACATATGGAAAGCGAGAGAATGACTAAGAGGGTGTACGAGAGCGAGGTGCAAGGACAGAGAGGGAGAGGTGCACCGAAGGAGAGGTGGAAGGATGGAGTGAGGAAGTATATGGATGAAGGCGGTGCTGGTTGGGAGGAGGGGCATCGACTGATGGGGGACAGAGGTGCATGGGGGAGGTTCATTCATGACCACCCCTTCGGGGATCACGGTGTCAGGCAATAGATAGATAGAATATTTTGGCCACATTTAGGGTTGCAGTGTACTGTACTTATATTCCGTGTAGTTTGAGGGTTCACTGTACTGTACTGTATAAGTTTTTCATCACCCAATTGCTGTTCCCACTTCTTTTATCTTTTTTCAAGGTTCACATCTTCATCATATAAGTAAAATAAACACATATGGAGAAGAAATAATGCTTTATATGGCAAATATAGTTAATTCTGTCAGAATCAAAGGGTTTTAACACTTACGGTGCGGGCATATTTCCGCCATATTAGGGCTCATTCAGGCACTCCTGATTGATTAGGCAAGTGTCTGAATGAAATAAAATTTATTCAGCCAAAAACTAGAAGAAAATAGCTTCAAAATTACACCAAAACGATCTTCGTAGCTTGCGGGGTTCACCCGCAGCGCTACCATAGACATTAGCTAAAATTAGCAATTCTCGCTACATTTGCCTTTGGCAGCACCGTATATCTCGTGAGACTCTGACTCCGAGCCTTCAGTGCCACGGCCGCTTGGCTGGGAGATGAACGTGTGGCCTGTCGCGCTCCTGCTTCCTTGGACTCGATTTTACAGGCTTTTAGAGGCTTTAAAAGCCTGTAAATTGCTGTAAATTACCATGGTGTTCGGGAACGTCTCTCGCAGATAATGGGTTAATTATGCTTCCTGAGCACTTTTGGCTACCTCATTTTCGCGCTCCTCGGGTTAAGAGTGACTAAAGACTACCATAAATTTTTCCCATTCAAATTCAAATGCATGTTTCGTGACATAGTGTTTGGCGCCGTTTTTCAGACTACTGTACTAAGAACGCCAAACATGAGAGTTTACTGTATATCATATACTCGGCTAGTACATGAATTTTTTTTAAAGTTGTCATGTGATGACAATGTTTCACATTACTAGATCTAAATACTTGTTTTCCGGTAATCACTCTTAAACATTCTAGGACCACTTATGTATTCATATATTCACCAACCCACCAAATAACTTGCAAATAAACTTAATTAATGAAATCAATTAAATTAATGCATATTATGTGGTAACCCAAGGACTTGAACCTAGGATATTCACACAAATTTAGCAATGTAGATCGATCGTATACATTTATTACTAAAATATGTATAGTGTGTAATGGTAAGCAATTATCATTCATAAATCAATCTCAATACATTTTTCAGCATAATGAAAAACTTCAGTCCACAATTTTTTCCGAGTCGACTCCACAAATAAACAAAAACTATATTCAAACAAAGTTTGTTGGACGCCGTAATTCCCGTGAAGGGGTGGCCATGAACATTAGGCGTTTGTCATGAATTGCTAGGTCAAGTTGCCCGGGCTTGACATTTACCAATAACATTTTGACAGAGCGGGTTTGACCTCCCGACCCTTTGATCAGCAGTTGACGCTTTACTGACTATGTCTCGGCTCTACTATATTGTTTTTACATGTCTAGTATATGACAATTTGATCCAGGTCAGCCAACCAGGAGGTAGAGACACTTATATTACAAATTATCTTATAAGTACTAATTACAATGGCTTATATACCAGAAAAGTGGTGGGCTGGTGGAATACAATTATCTCACCACAGCATTTGTACCAGTTCATGCTCCCAAAAATATTGGTTCTGTTGGCTTGCCTTACTTCAATACAATAACAGTATTTTAATTGATTGAGGATAACATTATTTTTTTACAGTAATTTAGCATATCAAGTACCCATATAAATTAAAGGTGTTAAAGCTCTTTTCAATTAACTTTTGACTTCCACAGGTTCTTCCTAAACTGGTTATAATTGCCTAATAGTGGCCAATATTAAATTGAACTTACTTTGTGTGTCCTGGAAAAAAATACTGGTAATTATGAAAACAATATTTTCAAGGGATCATGTACATCAAACTTATGTTAAAAGGTATACAAAATATGGTACAACACTACTCCCGGGATCTGTTGACTATTGCAAGTTAGTCAACATTACTAGGTAGAAAAAATACATCAAGATGCATTCAATTTAACCAAACAATGTCTATGTTGTGCAAACATATCTATAAAATGTATGTAATGATAACATATATTATGCTAACTGTAATGAACACAAAATATTATATCAATATGGTGTGTGTATTTGTGTAGGTCCACAGTAATATCTAGGTGATTTTGAAAGGAACTGTATATTAGGTGGTGCCAATAAAACTGTTTTTCCCACCAACTATCAGCTTATTATAAGTTGATCAATTAATGATGAGATGATACTAGAGTGGAAATGATTGTGATGATAGGATATGATAGAAGCTATAATGATAAAACAGCAGTACTGTAGTGTACAATAACAAATAACTGCAAACTAGAATGTAAAGGCTGAAAAGGGTTTGAGGAAAGTATTATAATAGGTGATTATTAAAAAGTCAACACTTCAGTACAAAAATATAATGAAAAACATTAAAGAACATTTGAATAATTCCCAGACATTGTTCCATACAGTATGGGTGCAAGCTTTACACTATCATAATATATTACTCACTCTCTCTTTGCGTGTACTATACCCTGTTCCAAGTAGGTAGGCCAGAAATCCAGGCTCCCAATCTCCCATAAATAAAAAAGGGCTGCAAATTTCCACACCTATTCCCTGGCTTACCCTTCCCAAATGGTAGAAATATTAGCTCGATGACTCGTCGTTTGTGAGTTATAGAGGTTAATGTTCAAGAGTTTTTGGACTACTTATTTGGAATAGGGTATAGTAGTCATAATTATCGTAATACCTCTATTATAACATAACCAATAACCTATAAATCCAATAGTTCCTTAACCCCTAAAACATTCTGTTACTCAATTTAACTCCTTGTTGTATGGACACTATTAAATATTATATTCTAGTACCGGTAATCAATAGGCAATTTTAAGCAGTTTAGGAAGGATCTCTAGTACTAATGGGATAAAAAGCATCTCAATTGACCACTTGCGAGTTTCATTCTATAAGGAAGTTGGAGCTGTAGACATCAATTTTTATCAGAATTACAACTTAAAATAAGGTTGTAGTACATCCATAAATACATAAAACCAAATTCCGCATAATTTATATCTATCAGAAACCTACATAATTATTGTATGTCTGTTTTATATCGATGTTAACAGCTTCAACTTCCTTATAGCCTGAAACTCGCAAGTGGACAATTAACCTTTTAACTTCCACAAGCTCTTTGCCGATTAAAAATTGCCTAATGATACCAAATAAAATGCAGAAATGTATCATATCCTGAAAGAGTTGAGTAAAAGGGGGGTGGTGGGTGAAGAGCACACTACTTTAGCGTGGATCTGTTCAAAGTCAAAGGAGGTAATCCCTGATACAGTGACTAAAACCTCACAAATCATTCATTATGATTAGTTGATAATTTTCAACCCCCCCCCCCCTACACACAAATAAACAAACAACAAAACACACACACACACAAATTCAGTTGTTGTTCCCCAAGCTGCCTGGCCGAACAGCCCCAAGGCCCCGAGCAAGGCCATAACCGAGCACCCCCACAGAACCCTCCCTGCCGTAAATTTAACTTAATGTCTATTTGAAGTATGGGTACTATGCCTTATCATAAGATGCAGTTTTTACCACCATGCACTCCCTACTCAGAAGCTACTTAGTTTATTCCCTACCCCTTTCCTTTAGAGAAATGAAAAAGTGGTAAAAAATTACTTGTAACATAAATACAATGTATGCCTACAGTTTAGGGGAAATTCCCGACGCGACCGAAGCCGCTCCAAGGACCCGTGCCCCCAGGGAGGGGGGCCCACAGACACCAAGAAATATCAAAACAACACCCAGCACACACTATCACACACAATTATTGTCCTCTCTCCCTCCCTGCCCACCCCGAACCAACTTCCAGAAGCACATCCATACTCATATCTCTCACCGATCCATCCACTCACTCACAGACAACACACAACTGCATGCACGACCGAAATCCATCCTTCCGAATCCTCCCTTCCTCGCGAGGAAAGAGTCCACCTGGTCAGGCTGAGATGCGGACACCATCCAGCTCTCCTGAGCTATCAGAAGAGACTGGATGACTCCGTTGTCGACGCCTGCCCGGGATGTAACACAGCACCTCATACCATTAAACACATCATAGAAGACTGCATTTCACACAACCACTTACGCCAACAACACAATCTACACTCAATGAGAGCTCTGTGGGAAAGCCCGATCATGGCCATGGCCTTCCTCAGGGACTCGGGGCTGTTCGGCCAGGCAGCTTAGGGAACAACAACAACAGTTTAGGGGTTAATGGCAATATATGTCGATTAAGTCGAGAACAAGGTGACAAGATTATGAAACGGAGTGAAGATTACAATTGTTTTTTAAAAAGGTGTGTAAAATGACTACTGTTTCTCCTTCCACTCCAAACCTTCAGTTGATTTCCTTAAGTGGTAAGTAACAAAGGTATTACGATAAACATATTAGATACTGCTGAACTCTGTTCAAATTAACTTGGTAGTTTATTCATCTCTTCGCCTAACACTTGTTCCTGATAGGTTCAATATAATCTAATCTTTTGGACATAACAAGTTCATTATTCAGCTTCAAAGGTCACTCGACACACCGCAGCCAAATCATGTTCATTGGATGAAGATATGCTGCTAAGTTCATTTGAAAAGAGTATAATTAATGGCACTTGGAAATTATGTCTGGGAATGTGCTCAAGCTGTAATATTAGTCACTTGTGGTGGTGAAGGAGGTGAGCGCGGTCCAGGTGAATTAATGTAGCATGTTTCCTACATACCAGACTCTTATTATTAATCTGCAAGATGAAAAACAGCTAAACTTGTCTTGATGCAAGGTACAACTATAATAGAAAACCTTTTGGTGTAAGGTACAGAATATAAAAACAATTCAATACAAAATCATGTATGCAATTACCTATTTAATTTTCAAGTCCAGTAACTGTCCTTCACTTTTATCTAAATAATAAATAAATGTCTATTAAGTTAAGGTAAGAAATTGAACCAATCTAAATATTAATCAGGTTTTCCCTGCCCTAATTATTCTGGTATATAGTGACTACTGCATTATGGTGAAATGATGTTGAGTACCGGTGAGTGGCGGTGGTGGGGGTGGGTGAAGTGGGGTCAAGTGATATCTATTAACCCTTTCAGTACCATGAGGCATTTATCACTTGGTTCTGGCTTTCATAATATACTGTGCAGTTTAGGAAGGATGGGAGTGGGTCAAAAGCTAAATATGACAAGTCTTTACCCCTTTGATTTCTTGGTCATTCTTAAGCTGAATAATATTGTCTATTGATAGCCAGAATATCTTGCAACTAATGCTATCATGCTGAAGGGATTAAAGTTTTCAAACAGATGATGCCATTCTTAATTGATTTTAGGTTACCCCCAGACGCATTAAATAAACTTGGGTACCGAATTATCTTTTGGGTTGAAGGGTTTGTCCAGATTGTATTTTCCTTTTATTCATAGTAATCAGTCCTAAGCTGAATAAAGTAGTTTGTTGGTAGCTAATATACAATGTCAAATCTGGTCACCTGATTGAAGGGGTTAGGGTAGGGTAGAGGAGGGTGGTGTCCTTCAAGTCACTCACACGTAGAATAACCGAACTTTTGACGTAGAAACCAACATGTCGTCATCAAAGAATTTTGTTTCTATGACAACGTTCCCACTGAAAAATAAAAAAAATATATAGTATGAATAAACAACATACAGTAAAATGTATTAATTATTAACACATAAGAAATATAGTGACTAAAAGATTTGGTCCCTACTTACCAGTATGTAAAATAATGGAATGAACGGGGCTGTTTGGCCAAGCAGCCTAGGAAACGACCACTACTACATAATGGAATGAACAGTGAGTAGGACATGTGTAAAATTATGTAAACGAAAGCGGCAGAGATGAGACTCGAGTTTAAACTCCTGCTTGTGACCGATCGGATACTACCGGCACATTGGTAAACAAAACACAATAGAGATAAGGTTCGGTCAAGATTACTCTGCTTATACTGTATTAGTTTATTATGAATTATAGTTTGTTTGCTGAAAGTAAGTACTGTACCTTGCTGAACTGTTAAAACATTCGTTGGCACAAGTGGTGTATACCTATGTGTAGTGTGCACAAAAAAGTGGACATGAACTCCATTCAGTTTATTGTCTTCCGCAGCTGGCTACACCATGGGAAGAAGCGCTGCCCTAAAATAAAGGGACCTCTAACGAGGACGAAGTCCGAAGTTGAGAAATTTGTATACATAGTATGCAAAGGTGAGCTTGAGTTCAATGACCGACTCAAGAGTGTTAACTTTGGCAATGAGGTACTGGAGAAGGTGGACAAGTTTTGCTATTTGAGAGATATCATCTGTGCTGGGGCTGAAGCCGTTGCCACTATCGCCAGAATTAGGTAGGGCTGGGGAAGTTCCAAGAACTGTTGCCACTACTTACTATGAGAAGCCTTTATCTCCCTTTGAAGGGAAAGGTGTAAACTTCATGTGTTAGAAGCGCAATGACATATGTTTCAGAAACATGGCCTGTCAAAGCGGATGATACCAATGCAATGAGATGAAAATAGTGAAATGGATGTGTGGTGCCAAACTGCAAGATAGGATACCTAGTGAAGAGCTGAGGAGACGGTTAGGTATCAAAAGTACCATTGATGAGATGCGTACTAGCAGGCTTGGATGGTTTGGACATATGGAGAGGATGGGTGGTGAACTAAGCTGGGTGAAAAGATGCAAGTCCATGAATGTGAATGGAGCTGCACCAAGGGGTGGACCAAGAAAGACGTGGGATCGTACTTTGCAGTCTGATCTTATATCAAAGAACCTGACAAGTGAGGCAGCTCTTAGCAGGGCTGCCTGGAGCGCCACCATTAGGATATGAGACCGGAACCGCGCTACGTGTGAAACACTCGGTCTTTAAAATTGTGTACTGTATGTATGTGTATATGTACTGTATATCCAATTCAGGTCAAAGAGTACGGTATATGTCTGAACACTTGGTATTCACAGACATTAAGTTAACTCAGTATTTAGGACAAGTTCCAAAAGACAGGCATTTTACATTTCTGACTAGGGAGGAGTTTACTGTACTGTATAGTACAAAGCTAATAATATGTACAGTACCTTAAGACCTGCGCGGGCATCATCTGTGATTCTGGTGCGGCCTCAATCAAGCTCTGCCAAGTGTTGGTTGAGTTGGGGATCACCATCCCAAACTCAAAGAACCACTCTTCCAGCATTCGGTCCTGAAATTGACAAACATAATACTGTAAATACTAAGTTTCTCTGGACCATTCTTTAAGACAAATAGTAAAATGGTTCCAATGCAGAAGTCTCTTACTCTCTTTGACTAATCAGTGGGAAGGGAAGTACAGTACTGTATGGAATAAGTGTAGTACTGTACCATAGTACGGTACTGTTTATTGTCTTTCTTTTAAGCTGGTGAGAAATTGGTTGTTCATATCTTAATTACTAAGCTATTACAATTATTTTATAGCCAAATATGTTGGTAATTATGAAAATTTGGCAATACTGTAATATCATGCAGAGACATAGTAGTTTTGAATTATTTCCTTAGTTGTTGAGAAATGAGCTGTTAAAAACTTCCGCCAAGTTAAACAAAATTGAGTATATTAAATAAGTAATAAAAATAATTGAATCAGACCATTGGGTCTAAAGCTATTTTCACTGAGGTCGCCTGAAGGATTAATTCCTAAAAATCAAATAAAACAAAAAATAATAATTACATTACTTAGGTGAAGTTACATCTACAGAAAGAGTCGGTGATCGAGATGAAATTGAATACATTGTAATACCATGCATTTAGACACAGGTGAGGTCAGTAGTAAATTAAGGAATTATACCATACCCTTCCCAAGTATTATTTTGTATAAGGTAAAACTTGTAATTAAATTAAATCATTATTAGTCTGAATGTGCTACTACCCCAAGCTTTTGTCTACTATCATGTTTTTCTTGATTAATTTGGTGACCCCCACTCCAGGTGCATTCTGACGCTGTCTGTCCTTCCTGGTGACCACATATTGATTTGTATCATACAGGTCTTCATGGAAAAATTACCAGCATCCAGTACACTACAGAATATCAATTGTAAGCAAGCAGCACCACACAAGCAGTTTAATAGCAAATTATATCAAAACCTGGAATGCACCACAAATTTGCTTTAATATTTTGAAGTATTTGAATAATCTATTCTCATGGTAAATGTGAGTATGCAAGATTACGAGCAACAATCTTCATAATACTGTACAGTAGTGTCAAAATGAAACTGGAAATTATTAGATAATACACTTTATTTCAGTACAGTATATGTTTTATAGAATTGCTTGTGTGACAATAGCTTTACACACTGTATTGTTATAGATGTTACCTTATAATATACTCGCTGCTCCAATCTAAACTTTTCCATATCATGAACAGAAGAGAAGGAGATTTCCCGAGACACCGCTCTGCACTTGAGTATCTTCCTAGGGACACGAGCTTCATGTTCCACTTCTGGGTTGGTGCTGTACAAAGAAATACAGGTTATAGTTTAAAATTTTTGTATCGTATCAAAACTTGTTAACGGTACCGTATGCAAAAAAAAATAGGGAGGCGCTAGGAATCCTCTCCCTTTTGTAAAAATTATCTTACTCTACGAGACAGAGAAAGGGGCGAGGGAACGCGAAAGTGGTCCCGGACCCTGAGAATAGGAACTTTAAATATTGTTTCTGTTCGGGCTCTGTCTTGTGTCGGCCACCCCCAGCAATGGGGTATGTGCCTGAGTATATACTGTACAGACTACATCCCTATTATTCCCATAAGAAGTCCCAAGGATGTGCATACAGTACCGGTACTGTATTAAGAAAAGGCTCGCACCCATATTTTCCATATTTTTTCCTCCAGATTTATAGAAATGAAAATGTTGTTGTTGTTGTTGTTGTTGTTCCCTAAGCTGCCTGGCCGAACAGCCCCGAGTCCCTGAGAAAGGCCATGGCCACGATCGGGCTTTCCCACAGAGCTCTCATTGAGTGTAGATTGTGTTGTTGGCGTAAGTGGTTGTGTGAAATGCAGTCTTCTATGATGTGTTTAATGGTATGGGGTGCTGTGTTACATCCCGGGCAGGTGTCGACAACGGAGTCATCCAGTCTCTTCTGATAGCTCAGGAGAGCTGGATGGTGTCCGCATCTCAGCCTGGCCAGGTGGACTCTGTCCTCGCGAGGAAGGGAGGATTCGGAAGGATGGATTTCGGGAGGTCGTGCATGCAGCTGCGTGTTGTCTGTGAGTGAGTGGATGGATCGGTGAGAGATCTGAGTATGGATGTGCTTCTGGAAGTTGGTTCGGGGTGGGCAGGGAGGGAGAGAGGACAATAATTGTGTGTGATACCGTGTGCTGGGTGTTGTTTTGATATTTCTTGGTGTCTGTGGGTGTGTTGCCATGTAGTTTAGTGGGTGGTCTTGGTTCGTGGAGGCTGCTGCCAGGAATTGAGTGCCTCTCATGTCCAGATGGTCTTTGACTTTGAGGATTTTGGTTTCTTGATGTAGGTGATCTGTGGGTGCAGTAGCTGTGCAGCCTGTAATGATCTTCAGGGCTTTGTTTTGAATAGTCTGTAAGGTCTTATGATGTGTTTCAGCTAGGTTAGAAGCCCAGGCTGGGCTTGCGTATTCCATCACTGATCTTATGTATTGTTTATATACTGTGGTGGTAGTTTCTTTGTTGTGTCCAAATTTTGTGTGAGCAAGTGACCTGAGGGCGTTAAGTCTGGATGTCAGTTTCTTTTTAATGTTTGTGGTGTGCTGTTTGAATGTCATATGAGTATCATATGTTACTCCTAGGATTTTGGGTGTGTGTGTATGTGTTAGGGGTGTGTTGTTTATGGTGAGTTGAGGGATGTATTCGTGTTCTCCTGTCCAACTTGTGAATGAAAATGTTCATAGTTTTAGTTGCATGGGATATCAATTATGCTTTATAATGAAGCCAATTGTAAACAATGAGAACGTCCTAGGGAACTCCAAGAGTGATTGGACTGTAGTTTCATACTACTGTAGTTTGTATTTCCGGTAGTACCGCGTTTTATAAATGTGATCAAAATTATTACAGTGGATTATACATGAGTACTGGTACAGTACAGTATAAGAATTCCATAGACCTGCATTGTCTCTAGTATATTATATCTAATAATGATGCGAGCCTCTTTTGAATAATAATCAAATAATTTAAATATACTTACAAGTCCTCAGTGCCCTTCCAGAGAACAGTTCCACTATCTGCATCTCGTAAGTTCATCCAGTTTCTGCTTGAGAGTTAAGGTCAAACTGATGAGATTGATAATCTTTTTAATAGCAAGAATACAGCCCCTCTCAGGAACATGACCGGGACGTCTCACGACACTTTCAAAAAACATTTGGACATGTGGTTGGCCAAAATACCGGACCGGCCACCAACACCAGGATACCCTAGCGCCAACTCCAACCGACTTCTGGACTGGAGCGTGGAAGAAAGGGAGCTGCCTGGTCGCAGTGGAGCCCCAGCTCAACTGTGTCGCTAACGGACGGAATACTACAAAGTGTAAGTGTAACATAAATTATTGCTATTGAAGTTGGAGTAAAAGTACAGTACAATACGCTTCAATGATAATGCAGTTTTTGATGCAGTGCACTCCCTTGACAGGGCTAAAGTGTGCGCTTGTTATAGGGACTTGATTTGACATTTGCCACGAATTGCTATACCTAATCAAGGACATACAGACTATTGAGAGGGTGCAGCGAAGAGCAACCAAGATGGTCCCAAACCTAGAAAAATTACCCTACGAAGAAAGGTGTAAGCATCTTGGGTTCAATGTTATTTTAATACCACAAATTTTGTTGATATATTTGAAGATAAATATTGAATCTATATGCTCTAAAGATCATAAGAAAATTTGTTTTAACCCTCGGCAAAACCTAATAAAAAATATGGTACCCGGTACTAAAATGTCTTTTTCGTAACAAGGTTGTCAATACGGTACTTCCAGTTTCGATAGCTCTAAAGATCACATGAAAATGTGTTAAACCCTCGGAAAAACCGAATATAAAAGTATGGTATAAAAATGTAATTTTCGTAATAAGGTTGTCAATACGGTACTTTCCCGTTATCAATGTACAGTACAATCAAAGCTGAAGATTACAGAGTAAACACAGTAGACTTCATCGACTTTCTTTCACCTTCGTATAATCGACAGCCAATTTTTTTATTTTATTTACCAAGGGATTAGTACTCAACCAGCGGGGGTGTGGGAGCAGCAGCCCCCACCCATAATACTAGGTTAGGTTAGGTAAGGTTGTTAGGTTAGGCTAATGTCTTTTCAAATCACTATCGGGGGCGTGTCTCAACATCGATCAATAGGCCTAATGGGGAAAATAGGTTTTCCCGAGATTTCTAATTAATTACAAACACTGTATATTGATGCAAGTGAACAATTTCTTTTATAAAAAGCACTCGGAAAATTTGTGGTATTAAAATAAAAAAAATCCGCATCTTGGCCTCCAGACACTAAGTGACCGCAGAAAACGAGGGGACATGATAGAAACATACAAACTTCTACACGGCTTTGAGGACATACCATACACCAGGTGTTTCCAGAAAAATAACAACCACCTACGGGGCCACTCGCTGAAACTCTCCAAACCAGACCACTGGAGAACGACACTGAAGGGGAATTGGTTCTCTATCAGAGTCATCGCCGAGTGGAACGCACTCCCAGAGTGTGGTTACAGCGCCAACGATTGCCACTTTTAAAGCCAGATACGACAAACATAATAACATAACCTAGTTAATATTGGCTGACCAGTCTTTGGAGGTGGGGTTCACACAAGAAGCCTGCTTCTTAATTCCCCACTATCATTCAATAGGTAAGCATTGAGCGTCCAAACTCTTGAACCGTTGTTTGCATGATCATATCCTGTAGCTAGTTCCTGCAACTTGGCTGCAGCCTGCAAGGGGTCCGGAATGTGCCCTTCATGGCAGTCGACTGAATCATGATAACTTTAATTGCTAACATCTTTATAATGTTCAAGATCCTCAAGGGTGGTGCATGAATAAAATCCTAAATGTGAAAATAAGGCCAGTGTTTACATGGTCACCGTGGCAACCGATCAGCGCCACATCCACACCTATAATCACGCATATATTTTGATTTACACGAAAAGGATACATTTTAAACCCTTCCATTATATCTTCCGATCTTGATGGCATGGTGTGACTGCTGTGTGGATCAGGAAGAAGAAAGATACTGCGGTCTTTGGAGGGTGGAAATGTCGAACACTGTTATAGCCTCATCCTCAGTTGACCGTCAGAGGAACACTGACGGAAAACGGGAAAAGTGATAAATCGGACATTCGGAACATGTTTTGGAACTGTCAAAAAGTAAAAACTCAATACGAATAGTGAAATTACCCTAAATAACTGCGGATGTATAAAATTAACGAGGTAATATTTTTTCTGACTAGCTTCGTGATAGTATGAATTCTTTTACATCAATCCTTGCAAAATTGCCTATTTTTTTAAGGGCATAAATACAAAACAATACATGATTTACATTTTAAAACAGCTTTATTTGTAACAATTATAACGAAAAAAGGGATAATTTCATATATTTTTATGTGATGCAAAACTTCGACATTATATATTTCTCCTCTCAAGTACATTATTATCAATTAGAAGTACCATTGTTAATATACATTGTTGATAATACCTGCAAACTAGCTGCTTTTTCTTGGGCATTAGCGAGTTACAATTCACGAAGTCGACTTTTGGTCATGACAGACGGAAATTCAGAAATGGGGGCCGCCGAAAAGGTAAACAATCTGAGTGCTGCTATATTTTTGAGAAATGTAGAGGTTTTCTTGATTTTAAACTTATGAAATGTATTGGTCTTTGTACATGAGTGTGTGTTACATCTATTGGCGTGTGTTTTTCCAGATATATTGGTAGAATTCTGAAGATAAGTGATTTCGAAGTCACTGGAGAAGTTGGATGGTTTTGTGTACTACCATAAACAACACTAGGGCCTATTTTTTTCCAGCTGATCGTAAATTGAATCTTATTAGCTGATTTTTTGGTAAATCTACAGTTATACTACCCGGTAAATGTTTATCACCAACCAGTGACGAGTTTTTCAGGTTATTAGGCTATTTTTTTTTTTTTTTTTTTTATATATAGGCCTAGGCTAGGCTAGTGTTGTTTAATAGGCCTACCAAGGACTGTCGCATTTTACTATTTTCCCAGGACAATATAAAGATGATGTAATTAAATTCATACATCGATTTTATCGTGGCCTACAAGTTTCTTATACCATGTATTTCATTCCTATATGTGTCTAAATGCGCATAAAAATTTATTACTCATCCTGAAAAAAACAAAATATCCCCTATATCGCCTACGTCGCAAGAGGCGGGTGGCTTTGTTTACATCCGCCGCGAAGAAGAAGAAGAAGAAGCGTTGGGGAAAATTTGGTTTTTGCCCCCTACTGTTTAAATATATGACGATTTCAATAAATCTTGGGGGGGGGGTGAGGGGGGGGCTTGCCCCCCCCCCCCTCTACATATTTTGTATCCAACGGCAAACGGTTATGGCCAAATAGTTATTTTTCGCGAGTGAAGGGACGTGTTTTTAGATTGTTGTTTAATGGGTAAATATGCATTTACGCCTATTTTCACACATCAAAACACCCTTACACAACTCTAAACTACATAAAAACAATCGAAACGATTTTTTAGCAATTTAATTACATCATCTTTAAATTGACCTTTTCCCATTATCCATCAATCTTAATTATTCTTAAAGGTGGGGGCTCATGGGTTGAGATAAATACGGAATGATAATCGCCAAGCTGTACATAATTAGGCCCTATCTTGCAAAATGCAATGGCACTGAAATTATTATTAACAATGGTATAAAGGATTTTGTGGATTGTCTATACCGGGCCTGTGACGTCACAAGAGTATAAGTCCACCATCCAGTCTAGGCTAAGGATACTGGTGTGACGTCACTATGACGTCACAGGCCCGGTATAGACGATCCGCAAAATCCTTTATACCATTGTTAATAATTATTTCAGTGCCATTGCATTTTGCAAGATAATTATGTACAGCTTGGCGATTATCATTCCGTGTTTATCTCAACCCATGAGTCCCCACCTTTAAGACACGGCCCCCGATAGTGGGGAGGGCTATGAAGATCAGGGAAATTGCGGGGTAAAAGGCATAAATAAAGGGGTAATATTGGAAGAACTCTGAAAATACAATATTTAAAAGTAACAAAACCTGAAAATGGAAAAACCCGAGCCAAGTTTTGACCAAACTTGGCTCGGGTTTTTCAATTTTTCAGAGTCCAAAATCACAGTAACCTCATTTCGAAAGTTGGCTCGGGTTTTGTTGTTTTTCAACGTGGATAAAGCCAGTAAGAATGTGGTTAAAATTAACCTAACCTAACCTAACCTAGTATAATGGGTGGGGGCTGCCGCCCCCCCACCCCCGCTAAATCCAAGAAATCCGAGCCAAGTTTTGTCATTAACCTAACCTAACCTAGTATTATGGTTAGTATTATGGTAGTATTATAGCGGGGGTGTGGGGGCGTCAGCCCCCACCCATTATACTAGGTTAGGTTAGGTTAGGTTAATTTTAACCACATTCTTGATATTATATATTTAGATTTCAGTAAAGCTTTCGACAGAGTCCCTCATGAAAGATTGATGAGAAAGGTTGAGGCACATGGAATAGGTGGGGCATTGTTAGGATGGATTAGGTCATGGCTAATTGGTAGGAAGCAGAGAGTCAGCATAAATGGTACCAAGTCAGAATGGGGAGCAGTCAAAAGTGGTGTCCCCCAGGGATCGGTATTAGGTCCCCTGTTGTTTCTTATATACATAAATGACCTAGATTTAGGTATAACTAGTAGGATAAGTAAATTCGCAGACGATACTAAAATAGGGAGATCAATTGATTCAGATAGCGATATAGAGTGCCTCCAAAGGGATCTAGATACCTTACATGAATGGTCAGTAAATTGGCAGATGAAGTTTAACATTGACAAATGCAAGGTATTAAAGATAGGGAAGATGCAAACAAATGTTAAATATAAACTAGCTAATTTAGAATTAGAAAATTCAGACTGAGAAAGATCTAGGTGTGTTTGTTAGCAATGATTTGAAGCCTAGAAAACAGTGTATAAGCGTTCGTAATAAGGCAAACAGGATTCTCGGGTTCATCTCTAGGAGTGTGAGTAACAGAACTGCTGATGTTATCTTAAAACTTTACTTGTCATTAGTGAGACCCCATATGGATTATGCTGTCCAATTTTGGTGTCCTTATTACAGAATGGACATAGATTCATTGGAGAGAGTACAGCGTAGAATGACAAAAATTATCCATAATATTAGAAATCTTTCGTATGAAGAAAGGCTTTCAACCACTGGGCGTTAAAGAGCCCTTCCGGGCAGCTGTGGTATGCTATTTTATGGGCGTTCAAGAGCCCTTCCGGGAACAGAGGGTTAAAATATCCTCAAGTAACCTATTAAGAACTGGTCAGGGGACTGCCCAAAATGTACAAATATTATATTAGATTAGATTAACCTAACCTAACCTAACTCTAATATAATATAACATAACATAACATAACATAACATAACATATAGGCCTACATTTTGAAAAACTCACAAATTGCGAGACGAGACTCTCATTTGTTCCATTTCGGAATGGAGTGACATGAAGCGAAATGGAACGATATATTTCGGTATATTTCGCTACAATCTACATTCCACTCGCTTTGACATCCTGGGCGAGAATATACATTGAAGTGGTTCATTAGTTTCGAACCAAGCTAATAAGAAGGCTTTTTGGGCGAGAATATACATTAGAGTGACTTATTAGTTTCGAACCAAGCTACTTTGGCAAATTGGGCTACTAAACATAGTGGTGACGAAACGGGTCGGAGTTTTGGGGGACGAAACGTCCATACCCCGTCATCAGAGTCAAGACTCCAGACTGCATTAAAGTCGCCACCTGCCTTTAATAGGCATATCACACAATTTTTGCAATTTATTGAAAAGTAAGTAGGCTAGGCCTAGGCTATTACAAAAATCAATGGATCTCGCGGATGTCACACAGACAGACTCCAGTAAAGAATTTCCCTAGCCTAACTGTTGTAGAAAATGACCGTGTCCCAAAAAATCATAGGGTAAGATTCTAGGGATTTTTTTTAGGTCAATAGGCCTAGAATGCGAGATAGCGTCACATAGGCTAGTACGGGGTAAAAAATGTCTCTGACCAGCCTCCCTCCTTGCCCAAGCTGCTCAAACACCAGTGATGCCATGAGTCAGGCGTGAAATTTATCGTTCTGTACACATTTCGGCCGCACTAATAGAAAACTCCCCAGATTTAACCCATATTGCTCGCACTAATCGACATTCGCATTTGTTTGAACTCGCTTCATACGGGACCGAGCTGTATTTTAATGACATATTAACCCAAGGGACGTGAAATTGCCTTAGGAGCTAGGGTAGTTATTTGTGTAATTCTAGCATTATATTCTGACAGAATTTGTTAGGCCTATAGGCCTAGCCTATTTACGATATAAAACATTATTTTTATTCCATGTGCTTTATTTTACTTACATGATGAACATATGAACTTTGCAGAGCGTTAAAACCAGTGGGAAAAGCATTTGGATGGTGAAAAATGTATACTGTATTTTCGTAAAAAAAAATTGCCCGGTCGTATGTTAGGGCCGCAGGCTGAGCGAGGGATATCCTCCCCTTGCAATGTCTCGCAACACTCTGACCGCTACAGGAGATATCTCAGAGTTGTATAAAGTCACTAAGTGAGTCACTGGTGTGTACGTAAACCGCGTGAGATAAATTTGCACCGAAAATAGCCGATAATTGGGGGTGGGGGGTTGAGACACATGAGGATGAGTGGTAAGAAGTACTAGAGGAGAATTATATCACCTAAAGACATATTTCTTTGTTTTGAGAGCCCCTGGGGTGTTTTGGAAGTTTTATTTTATGGTCTTGCTTCCGTGAGGCCTATCGCGTTCGCTACGGTGACCATTCTGTGAGGCCTATCACATTTCTTAGGTTAAAAAGTAATTAAAACATTTATATTTGTTGTACAGGTACCAGTACTAATGTTTGTGTTGTTGTTCCAGATGGATGTGGAGACCAAGAAGGGTGAGGGCTATAAGCCTTATTACACCCACAAGACCGAGAACCTACAGGTCATCATTTCAGAAAAGATGCAAGATCTTCGTAGACTTCAGGCTCAGCGAAATGAACTTAATGCCAAAGGTGACAGTTTTAACATTTATTTAACCCATCTGTTATGTTCATAGGCATTATTTAAAGGGTATATTTATATTTGATTGTACATTACCGGTATTAGACTATATTTTATTTATCTTACCCTGGTGAACAATTTCATCCCTACATACATACATGCATGCCTACATAGAAGTTTAAAGACCATCTCCACAGAGAGCGTAGTTTCAGTCTTACGTCTTAAATGGCAGCATTCCAGGCGGCCCTATTTTGGGCTGCCTCTTTCGTTAAAATCTTTGTTTTGAGATCGGACCGAAGTACCTAATCCCATGTCTTTCTAGGTCTAACCCTACCTGCAGCTTCCCCCGCATTCACAGTCTGGCATTTGTTCACCTAATTCTGATCATCAATTCTCTCCACTTGTCCAAACTAACCAAGTCTGCTCATGTGTATCACTTCGCTGATACTCCTAATACCTTCTTAGTTTTTCATTCAATATATACCCTATCCCTGAAGTTAACCCCACATATTATTCTCACCATTCTCTTTTCATTCCTTTCCATTCTATTAATATCCTCCACTTTAACTAACAATTCCCTAACATTTATTTGCAGAGTAAGAGTCTACAGTAATGTATAGCTTTATGTATTTATTTAATTTATTGTTTTCAGTTCGGTTACTGCGTGAGGAATTACAGCTGTTACAGGAACAAGGGTCGTATGTGGGTGAAGTGGTGAAGCCCATGGACAAGAAGAAGGTATTGGTGAAGGTGCATCCCGAGGGAAAGTTTGTAGTGGACCTGGACAAGAACATAGATATTAACCAGGTCACTGCCAACGCTCGGGTCGCCCTCCGCAACGACTCATACACACTTCACAAAATTCTCCCCAACAAGGTCTGAAATTCAGTACCGTACTGTATAGCCTACACATTCTTCTAGAACTGCATTGTGGTTAACTTTTGTATTGTACTTTTTATATGTTGTAGTATTTCATTGGCTTGGCTAATAAGATTATTACATAATCTCACATTATGATACAAGTAAAGCATGCTCAAAAGTTGTATCATACTTTCATAATTTCATATATCTCTTGATATAAAAAAATAGTAGTATGCCTCAAGCAAACTAATCAAAGTTTATATCCATAAGTTCAGGATTTATTTTATGTGTTATTTTGTACTGTTTGTATTTTTTTCATAAGTAGGTACAGCATAGTTGAAGTTGTGGAGGTAGGATTGTTCTTGCGACCTTGACTTTACAATACTTGTTATATGTTCCACAGGTTGACCCTCTGGTGAGCTTGATGATGGTGGAGAAGGTGCCAGACTCCACGTACGAGATGGTGGGTGGCCTGGACAAACAGATTAAGGAAATTAAGGAAGTTATTGAGCTGCCAGTTAAACACCCAGAGCTCTTTGATGCCCTTGGGATTGCTCAGCCTAAGGGTGTCCTCCTCTATGGTCCACCAGGCACAGGTACATTGGCCTCCTGGAGTCATAATATTTTGTTAACTCATTACTACACCATTTAAAAATATTTATTTGCATCAATTTGTTATATTATTTTATTTGATAAGCTTCATCCTAGTGAAGAATTGTATCACTCATGTAACCCAATATATATACTGTACTGTATATATATATATATATATAACCTTAATGCAGTATTTTCCTCTTGTAGAGTACAGTGTGTAATTATAATTTTGACTTCACCAGGTAAGACTCTTCTGGCCCGAGCTGTGGCCCATCACACAGACTGTACCTTTATCAGGGTGTCCGGCTCTGAACTGGTGCAGAAGTTTATTGGTGAGGGTTCCCGAATGGTGCGAGAACTGTTTGTGATGGCCAGAGAACACGCACCCTCTATTATATTCATGGACGAGATCGACTCCATCGGGTCATCACGTATAGAGTCTGGTAGTGGAGGGGACTCGGAGGTACAGAGAACTATGTTGGAGTTGCTCAACCAGCTGGATGGATTTGAGGCTACCAAGAATATTAAGGTAACTGTGCCAATTATTACCGGTATCCCTTCCAGTACAGGTGACATTGTTTTTCAATATATTCTGGCTTGCATAAAACAATTTAATTTAGTATAGAAAGACTATATGATAGTCGAAAGGTTAATCGAGATTTATTTTACCTCCTTGATTACTAGATATTCTTCCTGAGCTGAACACAGTTGTGTAGTAAATATAAATGTCATCATACTGAAAGGATACTTTGTTAGTCTCATTTTATGATTTATTTATTTAATGTATACATACATACAATGGTTTAACGTCCCTATCCATTACATTGTAATTGCTCAGACAAGGTTGCCTTTCAGCAGTTAAGAGTGTAGTGTGTAGTCCTACCACAACACTACCCCATCATGTCATCACAGTAGCTGATGTTGGCATAGTGCTAACAATGCCTCAGTAAGACTAAACAAAGTCCCCCTGCATTATCTGCAACCACACCAGCCTCAACAGTGTTAGAAAAAGACAGGGCCATAACAAACTTTAATGTATAGGATGGCTGTCAGTCCATACTTTGTTATCCCCCCTTTCCGTCGCCTTGTGTGACAGGCATATTAATTTTCCTTCACTTAATGTAAAGGTTCCTTTACACCCAGCAGGGTTAGAGATGTGCTTTAGTTTAATAGATACACCATTTATGCTCATATATATTTCTCTATTTATTGATTATAGTTATATTTATTTTAAGTCATGCATAGTATGCTTAGGGCAAATCTTGCATACTAATAATGTATCAATTAAAGTATTGGTAGTCAAGGATATTTTATAGTGGCTTAAGATTGTAATCCTATACTAATTATTCCCATTGACTCACTGTATCTTTATCATGAAATTATTTTTTTAAACTACGGTGTATTGGTTTCAATCTTGTGATATACTGTAGAAATCCACTATACAGTATTACATCCATACCCATTATGTTGTTGACATTGATCCCATGGGAAGTACCATAATCAGATATGTCATTGTTGATTATATTTTTGTATTATTGTGGTGTTCCTACTTTATCCATCTTTGAATGATTGACATATTTGTAATTATTTTCTATCTAGTAAAGTGATAGTGTGTAATAGAGGTGCTCGTAGGTTGAATCTAGATATGCGGCTGGATGGGGAAATACTGGAACAAGTGGAGTGTTAAATATCTAGGAGGAATGGTAAGCAGGAACGGAGGTATGGAAATGGAGGTAAAACAGAGTACGGTATGTGAAGGAAGGAAAGTTTTCAGAGCAATGGGAAGTTGTGAAAGGTGAGGAATCTCGGAATGAAAGCTAAAACTGCAATTTATCAAGGGATAGTTATACCAACAGTGATGTATGGGGCTGAGACATGGGCTTTGAAGGCAAAGCATGGAAGAAAGCTGGATGTAATAGAGATAAGCTGCTTGAGGAGTAAGTGTGGAGTGACTTTTAGAGACAGTTTGAGGAATGATCAGATACATAGGAGAGTGGGGCAGCAGGAGCATTTGTCGGTCAGAGTGAACAGAAGGGTGCTGTGCTGTTATGGACATGTTGAGTGAATGGAAGATAAAAGGCTTACAAAGAGAATATGTGAGTCATATACAAGGGGAGGTAGAGGGGTAGGAAGTCCTCCATTGAGATGGAGAAAATTTGTAGTACAAGCGTTGGAAAATAGAGCAATGACTATAGATCAGGCAAGAGAAGTACAGGTAGTAATAAATAGGAATGAATGGAGAATGCTAGTGAATAAATTAGAAAAAAACACGGTCGTTTGGGAGATGGGGTCAGGCGCCAGTTGGACTAGATAATAGTCTGTCAGGCGCCTGGCCCAGGGAGCCGGTGTATATGAAAGGTACGCCTGGATGCGTGGTGGGCGGTCTTGTGGTGGTAGCTTCGCTGCATGTTTGCCTGCTGAGACCGGAACCTCTCCAGGAGGTCTGGGAATCCTGCTGGGGACCCCAAATGGGCCTGGGTCTCTGGGTCTTCTCCTGGGTGACCTAGATATGTGTGAATTTGTATTTTGTTTTTTGTGTTGTGTTATCCCTGTTCAGGCTCTGTCTCGAGTCGGCTACCCCCAGCTAAAAAAATTTTTTTTATATAAATGGGGTATATACTGTACTGTATGTCCCTGAGTATATAGATAGATGGATAGAAATATAAAATACTTTAGTTTATTAGCATTAAGCATAAAAATAATGTGGCTGACACAAATGTGACCTAAATCTCTTTTAATCATTAATCAATATATCCACTTCCTTGCTCATGCTCACCAATCTTGTGTTTTCTTTGGTACAGTCATAGCCATAATAGATATATACTAATTTAATCAGTCATACACGTCATAATATACTATATATGTACCCATTAGAATCTTTGGACCTTTAATTGCTAACTCTGAAGCATTTGGGTTATTATATGACTGTCTTATTTGGGTTTGATATGGGTTTGAATAGAACATTTTGACATAAATTGTAGTTTCTCTATTCATACAGAATATAAAAGAATTTACCAGAACGTTCTGAAATTCCCAAATTGACTAATTCCTTGAACATGACGCGAGTACGTTAATATACAGTATGTGCTACTAATTTGCTTGGGAAACAAATTCACTAACTCATATACCGTAGTGATATACATTCTATGTGATGGTTTTGTGTTCTTTTATTTCAAAATTATATTTTACTAAAGCGTTATTTCCACAGTAATTTTGATTAGTTCTTTTGTCTTTATATTGTGTCGTCCCTATTTTGGTTTGTATATTTTGCAAGTTTTACATTATAACAATTATAATGTAAAACTTGCAAAATAAACAAACCAAAACTTGGACGAACATAGTAAAATCTATTTTTTATTAATTTCACCACAACACCAAACACCTCCAATGAAATTAATGAAAGCATATAGCCTATGTGATCCACCAGGATTCGAACCCGGGTTATCACACACAGATTTTTAGGCACCTTAACCATTACACCACCAAGACAAAACAACTAATCAAATAACAGATTTAGATGATTGTATACCGGTACTTGGTATGGCTTTTGACGGTACTTTAATAATAGTTTTTCACAAGTCTATTACTTACTATTGTGTTAATTTTTGATTTGATTTGTTATCCCTTGCTACATTTAAATATTTGTTAAACATGATTTTTTTTCATTGGTTAAATACAATTTTTTCACTACAGGATAGTAATTGATACTGGACATATTTATTTATCTATCTATTGTAAAACTTATAAAATAAACAAACCAAATTAAGGACGAGACTATATATAAGCAAAAGATTGATAAGGTACACAACTGGAAAGCTAATTCCACAGTAGTTTCCGGGTTTGAGTTTTGCCAGGGAAGTTGTCTAAAAAAAATACCACCCTCTCAGTTAGTGGCCCGGTTGACCACTGAATCCGGCAGACCAACTTAGAACCTGCTCCTCCCAATGTGAATACTGGACATGGCAGTTATATGAAAAATACCATATACATAATTCTTATTAAAATATTGAATAGGTTTACAGTACTGTATATCACCACTCCTGCTACAGTACAGTAATTTCCTATTTTATCCTCATTCACAATTTTAGTAGTTTTCTTCCAGGTGATATAATATATTTGTATAATATATTTCAGGTGATCATGGCTACGAATCGTATTGACATCTTAGACCCAGCGCTCCTGAGGCCAGGACGTATTGATCGTAAGATTGAGTTTCCTGCTCCCAATGAAGAGGCCAGGCTGGATATTCTTAAGGTTAGTAGGTCTGCACAGTCAGGCAAAGTAGTCTACTTTTATCCTATATCTTGTATAATTAGGGACAAATTTAAGTATTTTATAAAATGTAATTAGATAAGTGCAATTTTGTATAATTCAGGACTATAAATAATAGTGGCACTTTGTCTTAGGAATACAATTTTGTTTTCAAGATTATGGGCAAAATTATGAATTTTGGTATACTGTAGACCCATAGACAGTCCCCTCTTCATGACTTCAAATTATAATGTAAAAATGCAAAATAAACAAACCAAAACTTATACTCAAATCAAGTTCCTCTGTTGGTTTCTTAAAAATATAATCCTGAACCACACTGAACAAATCTTGAATCTAAAGGCTGTTTTTGCACTTATAATTAGAGAGATAACCAGAGTTGAAATTATGGAGGTAGGCAACAACTATTGACTGTGACTACGTTATTGGAGTAATGACTAACCAGAGAAGTAAAGGTCATAAGTTTTATAACTAGGCTACTGTATGAAAACAAGATTTATAATTATAAATGACAGTAACCTTATATATTTCAATCTTCTGCATATACCGTACTGTAGATGGTTGTTTGATAAGGTTAATTTATGTTTTATTTATGTAAGTTTGGATTGTCTGAGTTCTCTAAAAAATTTAACTTCAGAAATATCAAGTTGGACTAGTAAGGTTTCAAACATATTTTCCAACAGTTAATTTAGAGTAAAAGTGGTTAGGGCGCTCATGCTAGGCTGCGTTTTGTCACAGCACTTCTCTCCGTGTTTTAGCCCTTGGTAGCCTGCGGTGGGTGAGTTACACCGCCTAATATGCAGGGGCTACTGCATATTATCCATGATGATGACTCTGATGAGGATGCAACTGTTTATACTAGCCTACTGAGCCAAAGCCACTTATAAGGCTAAGAGTGCATATTATCCAGGTTACCTTAGTTTATTTCCCCAGATAGGATATCACAAATGTCCACTCACTTTAGGTTTCTATTTACTGCTAGGTAAGCAGGGGCATTGGGTGTAAGAAGACTACCGGTACCCATTCATTTCGTTCTACTTAGGAATCAAACTTGAGTTATCTCAGTTATAAGCTAAGCGTGTTAACCAACTTGCCACTGGACACCCGGTTCCTTTAGATAGCTGATAATGTTGGTTCTGTTCTCTCGCAGATCCACTCCCGTAAGATGAACTTGACCCGCGGGATCAACCTGAGAAAGATTGCCGAGATGATGCCGGGAGCTTCGGGGGCTGAGGTGAAAGGTGTGTGTACCGAGGCCGGCATGTACGCGTTGAGGGAGCGACGCGTACACGTTACCCAGGAGGACTTTGAGATGGCTGTAGCAAAGGTCATGCAAAAGGACAGTGAGAAGAATATGTCCATCAAGAAGCTGTGGAAATAGATTAGTTATATTTTTATATGGTTTTTCTTATTTAGTCAGTAGCCATTATTCTCTACACTTCTTCAGTACTGTGTTGAGCTTAACCCTTTCAGTACTATGACACCTTTGATTGTATGCTGGTTATCATTAAGATTACTTTATTCAACTTAGGAAATAACAGGGAATCAGAGTTAACCAAGATCATTCATACAGTACTTATATTTTAGGGATCCTTCCTAAGCTGCATATTGTACAATAATTTAATTTAAGCCAGAATACAACAAATATGGTGCCACTATATTGAAGGGGTTAAATTAGGCTTCTTATTGCAACATAAAAGTTGTAATATTGAATGAAGTCTTCATATTCAGTTCAATGGTCGAAGTTTATACAGTTGAATGAACTTGCTACCGTTGACTAGAAAGTGTAATTTCTATCATCATCATTAGAGTATCTTATTTTTGTCATTAGCATAGGTTGGAGAGACTCATCTTAACCCCTTCAATAAGAGGGCAATATCTTTACTTGATTACTGCCATGTGATTTTACTTGGCTTACAGAGGGCCAATAGAATCAAAAGGTAAATATTTATCTCGCTTAACACACTAACTTTGACAGGTTCTATATAGATTGAATAAATATATATTGAGTTATCTTGCATATAACATAAATTGGAGTCATCTGATTGAAGGGTTAAGGATAAAATAGGTGTTATAGTTAGCGCCAACGAACTTGACAATAATCTTGATCCCTGACCTCTCTGTAACTAAAAAGGGCCTAGAGAAAACTGGCTGTAAATATCCACACTTATTTCCTGGTGGACTCTTCCCAAATGATAGAAATGTCAGCTCGATTGCTTTCATTTATTTTGAGTTATGAAAAGTTAAGGGGTCAAAATTATTGTCAAGTTCGTTGGCGCTACCTATAGTATGAAGTAGAGGAAATTTAATAGGGTTTTTTCATCTGTTTAGTAAATATTGTTTTCAGGAGAGAATCTATAGTTTAATGAGGCCAAGTTTCCTAAGCTTTCTAACCATTGTTAACCCCTTGAAGCTCTGACGCGTTTTAGCAGTATATTTTGGCTATCATTAAACGATTTTATGCAACTTGGGAAGGATCTGTGGGTATTAAAAGGGTAAAGACTATCTCAATCACCACTCTGACTTCCATATACCCTTCCTAATCTAAATATAATCGTCTAATAAGTACCAGAAAACAAAACAGAAATGCGTATAGGAGCTTGAAAGGGTTAACACTTACACAAAGAGACCAGTACTACCTGAATAAATTTGTCTACAGAACATTTGTTTTATTTAACCTGGCAGAACTGGGACAAATACACTGAAAAATCTTTAAATGATTTATTTGTTTATAATGTACAGTTTGCCACACATATTCCATTTCGTTGGGGTTGTGATTTGGCATAGCTGCTCCCACCTCCCCAACCAGCAAGAGGTGGAGTGAGGGAGGGGGGTTGGGGAAGTGGGTGCAGCGCTGCCAAATCACGATTCTAACTTAATAGAATACATGCGGCAAACTGTAATTGATTGGGTTTAGGTAGACAGACTATAATCACCAAAAAAAAAAAAAATCAATGTTACTAAATAGTAAATACTGTATGTTTAATTGCTTCCTGAGGTTCATTAAGTAATTAAATGGTATCAAGTTGGTAATTGAATAATAATCTAATTTATTGATGAAAATTATTTGCTGAAATTATGAGATGTTTTTACTTCTTCCATTATATAGCTATCAGCCAATTAAAATCCAATATGAATACTGTAGAATCTTTAACAAGTTTTGTAATAAATAGGAATGAATGGAGAGTGCTTGTGAATAGATTTTTTGTGGAAGCGGTGAGAAAGGTGTTTAAGGAAAAGATGTGTGCAGCATATGAGGAGGTATGTGGAGTTCGGAGGAGAGTGAAGAGAACAGCGTGGTGGACTCAAGAGGTGAAACTATCGGTTGAAGATAAGAAGAAAGCATAGAGAGTGGTTATAAGGTAGTAGAGGGAATGAAGATTTGGAGAGACAGAAAAAGGAAAGGTACTTGGAGAAAAAGAGAGTATGTAGTGAAGGATAGTATGAGAAGAGTAGATGAATTTGGAAGGAATTTAAGTGTAAAGTGGAGGGAGTGTACGAAACTTCTGGAAAGAGGTAAGAAAGTTAAGGAGGATGACAAGGGAAGTGAAGGGTGTGAAAGATAAGAATGGGCGAGTGCTAGCCGAGAAGCAAGAGAGTCGAGAGCTGGAGGGAGCACTTCAACGAATTGTTGAACGTAAGGAATGAAACGCCAGCATAGTTAATGGGGTATGGGAGGGAGAAATAGTGGAGGAGGAGGTGGGGATCAGGTCAGAAGTGTGTGAAGCCTTGAAAAGAGTGACAATGGGGAAAGCATCAGGAATAGATGGAGTGTGTGGGAAAATGGTGAGAGTGATTGAATGGGTATGTAAAATTGGTAATCTAGCATGGGAGAAGGGAAGTGTGCCCAATGACTAGAAAAGAAGCATAATAGTTCTATATAGGCTAAGGGTAAAGGGGAGAGAGGATCAAGTGTGTGGTAATCACCGGGATATGTGTCTTCTAAGCGTAGTAGGGTAGTGATCGAGAGAGAATGGGTAGGTGAGGAGCAGGGTGGGTTTAGGAATGGAATAGAGTGTAAACCATATTTTTGCCTTGAAATGTGTTGTGCAGAAATATCTGGAGAAGGGACAAGAGTTGTATACTGCCTTTATGGACTTAGTGAAGGCCTGTGGGAAATATTGAGAATATACGGAGTAGCTGCATGGTAATAAAGTATAATTACTGAAAGCGGTGAAGAGCATGTATGAGCTAGGGTGCAAAGGCGGCAGTGAAGTGGAAGGACAGAGGGAGAGGTAGACAGTAAGAGGTGGGAGAATGAAGTTGAGAAGTATATGGAAAAAAGTGGTGTTGGATGGGAGAAGGGGCGTCGACTGACTGCATGGGGGCGATTCATTCGTGGCCACTCCTTCGGAGACCATAATATGACGTCTGGCAAATGATAGATATAGATTTGTTCATGTGTTAGTGCAAGCAGAATAGTAACTTCCATTATTTCATCATATGTTAATTCCAGCTGATGCATAAACAAAATTACACCTCATGAAATAAATCATGAAATATATCAAAGTATGATCATGAATATAAGTGCAACACCTTGATATTATGATCAAATTAAAATGTTGTCAAATTACAACAACTTGTATCTTCTTTGTTATTGTTATGAGGGATAACCAAAAGGTGGAGTCACACCGGCGCTTATTCTGGCATCATTTGATCAGCAACTTCATGCCTTCATTATTTTGTGGCCAGTTTACACCGTTATATGTAACTAACTAAACGGAAGTTTTACTAGCTTTGGAATTTTAATTATGTTGAAAATATTTATTCAGAAACTGCCACACAAAAATTGCCATAAAATGTTGCCTCTCATGCTTCTCTCATTACGAAACTACCTATGAGTGTCGAGCTCCTTATCAACATTGCCAATGTAGCTACTTTATCGCTAGGTTGATATAGATTAACCTTTATCTAGCTACAATTATTGATTTCTAACGACGTAAATTCTAGCTATTTTTAAGTATTATTCTATATATTAGGCTACGCATTTATTCTGCCGATATCTATCACTTTGTATTATCTAGCCACTTTTGAGTACTCATTTAGCGGTATTTTGTATTTTTGATGTGGTAAGTCGGCAACCCTGTTTCTTGTTGTGTCAGAAGAACGATACTGCTAAGAAGTTTCCGTCCCCATGGAAAAACAAAGGCAAGTTGTGTTGTTCTGCGGATTATTTGTAAAGAATTTAACCATAAAGGGGGGTGGTGATGACGGAATATAGAGATATAAAATTGGCATTGAGGGTGTAGGGTTATAGCCTATTAAATCCTGGTACAAAAGAGTCAAGGTCGTGCCAAACCCATGTTGTTGTTTGTACACACTTGTTTATTATTTTGAGGTATTGACCACAAACATGAGCAATACATATATATGTTCACCATATGTTCATCCACATGATTATCCTGGCCTACACACCCGCTGGATAAAGTTGCTGTTGAGCTCCGTGGTAGACCTAGCCTAGGCCTATTCATAATTTGTATGGTTAGTTTTTTCTAGCAAATCCTATTCCTATCCCTGTCCTCTTCTCAGTAGGCTAGGCCTAAATAATTTAAATGTAAATTTTTGTTGTCGGGATATCCGCATCGTTGGATTCGTCACTTTGTTTGAATGAAAGGCATTTTGTTGAATGGAAAGGCATAGGCCTAGGCCTAGGCTAGCCTAAATCAAGATTGAGAGGAATGGAAAATTGGAAATGACTTGAGAGATGCGACGGCATGGAGAGACAGACTAACAAATGAGGAAGTACCGGTACAAGAACAATGTGGTGTGGATGTAGATATTCTGGAGAGTGTGAAGAAGAACACTTTGATGAGGTGGTTCGGTCATGTGGAGCATATGAAGAGTGAGAGAATGACTAGGCCTACAAGTATGAAAGTGAGGTGGTGGTTCGGTCATGTGGAGCGTATGAAGAGTGAGAGAATGACTAGGCATATGAGTATGAAAGTGAGCTGGTGGTTCAGTCATGTGGAGCGTATGAAGAGTGAGAGAATGACTAGGCCTATGAGTATGAAAGTGAGGTAGGCTAGTGGTTCGGTCATGTGGAGCGTATGAAAAGTGAGAGAATGAATAGGCCTACGAGTATGAAAGTGAGGTGGTGGTTCGGTCATGTGGAGCGTATGAAGAGTGAGAGAATGACTAGGCCTACGAGTATGAAAGTGAGCTGGTGGTTCAGTCATGTGGAGTGTATGAAGAGTGAGAGAATGACTAGGCCTATGAGTATGAAAGTGAGGTAGGCTAGTGGTTCGGTCATGTGGAGCGTATGAAAAGTGAGAGAATGAATAGGCCTACGAGTATGAGGTGGTCATGTGGAGCGTATGAAGAGTAAGAGAATGACTAGGCCTACGAGGTGGTGGTTCGGTCATGTGGAGCGTATGAAGAGTCAGAGAATGACTAGGCCTATGAGTATGAAAGTGAGGTGGATTGGCAGAGAGGAAGAGGTACACCGAGAATAAGATAGAAGGTCCGAAGGATAGATGGAGTTGAGAGGCATTTGAGTCAAATTGAGTGAAAGTAGTGTGGGGAGGGAGGACGAGCTCCAGCTGACTGATAACAGAGGAACATAGAGGGGACTAATTCATGGCCACCTCTTCAGGGATTGAGGTCTCTGGAAATAGATAGATAGAAATTTAAAACAAATAAAGATAATTATAGGGAATAGGCTCGCAGCCTTATTATACATAATTTATTAGGGACAATGTAGGTCTATGGAATCCTTATACGGTGCGAATTTCTTATAGAACAATACCGAAAGTGTTTACTTAGCCTAACCCTTTCACACATGAGGACGTAACTTTCGCCCTTTCTGGGATCCTTAACCCGTAAACGGCGGCAAAGCTCTTAAGAGGGAGGCCTATAACAAACATTTAAACGGCCCCAGTAGCACTAAACAATGTTTTTTTTTTTTTTTTTCCCTATACCTCATATCACTCCTCCACATCCCCTCCTTCCCCCTTTTCCCCTCTCCCTTCAATTATCACCTATTTTCCCTGTTATTCCCTAATTCGTTGGTATATTTTTGTGCTAACATTAGCAAAATGTGTGGAGGATGTGCTTACTTACAGTTTCTTACAGTTTCTTACAGTAGATCCTCTGGAAAAAGGCAAACTATGCCTGTGTATCCAGCTCAGTACCAGTACTTGCACTGCTGCGGTCGTTCACGGTGTTGGCGGCGGCGGTAGCAGACGCAACATTTTTACTATTCTGTATTTTTGTTTTATAATCAAACTTCAAATCTTGTCTTCCCCATGCTTTATCAAGATTACTTTCAAACTCCCTTATTGATTCGGAATCGACTACATACTTACGTGCCTAGCGAGTGTGTTTCAATACAACCGAGTGTGTGAATGAGTAGGCTCAGTGTCACAGTGTGGCTAGAGGCCTCGTGGAGGGAGGGGTTGCCTCAATTTTCTCCATAATTCATGAATGTTCATCTATATTTGCGATTTTGACCAGAAAAATTATATTTTCACTTGTTTTATTGTTGTTACAGGTTACTATCTTCATAGTGAAGGTAAAATAGGCTCATATGAATAAGTAATAACGATATTTATCGTAAAATTACGATTATAGGCCTGAATGGAGCCTATATGCTCGCCCATGGGGACCGGGTTCAATACCCCCCCCTTGCCGTTTATAGGTTAAAAGCCTTTGGGACAATCAGGGGTGTTTAGAAACCTTTAGTTTAGTTACTTAAACCTTTGCAGTTGTCTTTGAGCGAGCTGTGGGCAGAAATCTAGTTTTGGAGAAGTATTTATGAGATTAAGATTATATTCTGAATACTAAACGGCAACCCCCGATGTATGAAAGGATTACCGGTACTGACATAATAAGTTGTTGAATAGGGCCTAAGCAATTTATTTGTGTGTGTTTACTTTCAGGATGTGCCTGTAAAGATGGTCACTATGAAGGGTGGAACGTGTGATAACCCAGCCTCAGATTCTCAGGTGAGCCACCAGGAGGAACTATGGTATTATTAACTCACCACCAGCATTTTCATCACCTTCATTATTATATGGCCATCGTACGACGGGACTTACTATGGTATATCCTCTGTCGGTCTGTCCATCCTTGCGTCAACTTTCCTTGTCATCGCTCTAGCGGCTTTATTTCTTCACTGAATTTGATAAGACATAACATAGCTTCACTACTGAAAGACCTTGGACAAGTTCGATTTTCAGCTTTTTACCACAAAATCTAGGGAAGCTACCACCAACTTTCCACCAAGACTTCACTAAGTACTGTACAGTACAGTACTCTATAATATAATATTAATATTATACTGTTTGACGTCATATGACGTTTTATTGCTCTACAGCTTCTTATAGAATGTCTAGGAAAGCAGCCACCTACTTTTATATATGCATATGTGCACCTATTATAGGCTATAGAAACTATCAAATGCACAATATTAATTAAACCTTTGAATTTGTGAGCCCTCTATGTTAGCTGGAATCATTTTAATAATATTCTTATTGATTTGAAAGGGTTGTTCAAGGTACATTAGTTAAAAATGACCTTGTTATCCAGATTTTTAGTAGTTAGGCGTATGAAAAAATTTCTCCTTTCTGACGAGACCTACATGTCGGTCTGAATATTAACTATAGATTTTACAGTAGACATCCAATGATTTTGTAGGCTGGTATTAACAATCCTTTGTTCTCTCAGGATGAGGTTGTGGAGCGAGTCAAGGCGCGGCTGCAGGAGGAAGGTCGGGAGGCTCGCAATCTGGTGGCTTACTCCCTGCCTCTCCAGGACCGTCCACATATTGACACATGTTAGTCTCTTTCTCTTGATCAGTAATTTTGCTATCATTGGTCTATACAGTATATCTATGGTCTGCATTCTTAAAAATAGTACTACAGTATATACCGGTATAGCAAGAACTGGAGTATTAACATCATCATCATGTTATACTGCATACTCAGCTATATAGTACAAAATTTCCTGTACAAATTTCCTTTGCAGTAACTATATAGCTAGTGGTTGTGTGCTTACCAATAACACTACAGTACTGTACAGTAAAAATCAATAGTTTGTCATAACATTATTTATAATTTGTGTAAAATGTAGAGAGAGAGAGAGGGACATTAACTCGCCATTTCTACAATGTGAAACAAATTGTAATAGTCACAGGCTAATAGAAACACATGAGGACTTTCATGAGATTTTTACTGTCTTGATTTATTGTACAGTATATAATTCAGTAGCCTATCTCTATAGTTTTATAATTTTATCTTTGAATATGTTTTAAGTTTAATGTACTGTAGTAACGGTACTTTTTACTTGATTTATTTATCGGTTATGTTTGATGATGTCAGTGGTGCGTCATCGAGAAGCCAAGAGAGTAGCTGAGATTGTCCCCCAGCAAACTACCAAACCGGACAAGCGGCCACGTTCAGCATCAGCTGGACGAGATCCTCAAGCCAGTTAGTACTACAACACCCAATTTCTTCTTCTCTGATATCCCAGTTGTTAGTTCTTTTCTGCCACTGATATCGCAGTTTCTTAGTTCAGTTACTATTGTATTACTGTATTATTAAATTTTTTTTTTTTTTGTCATACCGTAGTACCCCCAAGTTGCCCTTTATGGGAATCTGCGGCATCTAGTTAGTTCCCCACCTTTCCCGGGTGGGTCCAGAGATCTTTGAGTGAGGTGATGTTCAAGTTGTCTGTGCTTGATACCAAATTTACTAATTCCTTGAACGTGACGATAGTGCTTTGTTATGTGTGCGATTAGTTTGCTTGGGAAACAGATTAACTTGCTCATGTAGTAATGTACACCCTATGTGGTGGATTGTGTTCTTTTATTTCATAAATTTTATTTTAGTAAGCGTTGTTTCCACATAGCGATTTTGATAAGTTAATTTGACTTTATATTGTCTTTGTCCCAGTTTTGGTTTGTTTAGTTTGCAAGTTCTACATTTTAATTTAGCCACTCTACTTCAAGTAAAGATAGAAGTATAGAGGATGAAGTGCGAGAGAGGGTAGAACGGGAAAAGGGTTGTAGGAACGTTGAAAGCAGTGACAAGGAATTAGGTAGTGAGCATGGAAGGCAAGAAGTTTGCATTATATTGTTGTAATGCCAACATTAACATACAGGAGTGAAGCACAGACGTTGATGGAGAGACAAATCAAGAGTGAGGGGTGGAAAGCAGTTACAGTAACACTTCGATTTTCTGGCATTCAAGCATCCGGTAACTTCAAACAACCGGAGGTTTTGGGAAATTATTAAAAAAAAAAAAAAAAAATCGTCTTACCAGCATTATTTCATCATTACAAATAATAAATACATATAATATTAGGAAAAAACTATTTAAAAAGCACCAATAAGAAATATATATACAGTATATATATAAAATAGTCCGTGGTACTAAGCGGGTAACGGCGACGTCAGTAGAACAAGCAACAACAACAACAACAAAAGTGCGGGAATAGGCCTCTCAGTCTTGCCCGATCGATCCGTATATACAAACATTTTCATATTGGACATATTATACTCGATTCATCGCTATCATGCCGAAGATTAAGGCAAAGTCGGACAAAGTGAAAGCCAATAGTGACAAGAAGAAGTGCAAAAGAGTGGTTCTGAGCTTGGAACAAAAAATACAAATATCCAAACGAATGGAGAGAGGTGGATGATGCAACATCATCCACCTCTACAACTGTGGATGAGTGGCAAGCATCCACCCCTTGCTGCCTCTCCCAAAGCATCCACCTCATAAATAAGTTTTAGATATTAAGTGAGAAACCTAAGAAACTAAAAACAACAAAAACAGTTTGATATTAAGAGTTTCATTTTGCTACTGTCAAAACTTTGAATGAGCTGCGAAACTCCCTCCCGATAAGGCCTAGCCTTCGCATACAACGATACGCATTACGCCGCCGACAACAACAACAGGTGGACGCCTTTTCCAACTTCTTCTGTACTTATAAATTGGCGAGTTGAGAACATTACTATTAAAATGGTATAGTAGTGTGTGTTTGTTTATTATATTAAGGCTGATAATACAGATAGCCATTAGGGGGTATTTTCTTGGGGTTTATGGGCATTTATAGGAGTAAATTTCATTCAACCGGACTTTTCAACTCACCGGAGGTTTCAAATCCCCCCGAGTGCCGGTAAATGGAGGTGTTACTGTACCTGAGAATTGTGTAGGGAGTCACATGGAGAGATAGACAGACGAATAAGGAAGTACGAGAGCATTTTGGTGTGTATGTGGTTGGATAATGTGAAGAGGAACACCTTGAGATGGTTTGGGCATGTGGAGTGTCAGATTCCGGTAGGAAGGTCTCAGTCGCCCAGATTGATAGAAAAATATAAACTACCGGTACTGAGTCTGTGCATCATATTAACCCTCACAGACTGGTTTCGCCTTCTATAGGATTTCCGCGAAACCCGGGTGATTTGGCCGAAAAACGTCTTTAACCCTTGGAATCCGGGAGGCCTCATATGAGGCAAAATGCGCGGCTAAAAAGTCGCCGATATAATCATCAGAACTCGGCAACCACGCAACGTAGCGATGTCATCTCAACGGCAGTCTACGGACAAGAAAACGTTTACAATTTGCAAAAAAAAAAAATTACTGCTCTAGGTGGTCTCAATCAGTAGCTACTGAATTATGAAGTTTGAAAATACCAAACTTCATATGAGGCCCCCTGGATCCCAAGGGTTAATAGACTACCTGTATCTTTGTTATTTTAACTGCTAGAGAATTCACTCACATCTCTAAATGTAGATGTGTTTCTTATCTGTAGACTGGCGTTTACAGGTGGAATGTGAGCAGAGCTCTCTAAGTCAACTGGTTCAGTTGTGATGATGATTTCCGTGGAGTAAGTTTCGAGGCTATGTTAGCGATATCGGACATTTGCAGACACTAATCTCGTCAATGCATACAACAACAACTTTGATCCGACGTTTCCTTCTTGGTTTCGGAGGTGCGATGTCGCAAAGACAAGCTTTGTTTACATGCGTCGGACGCACAGCATTCAAAACACGCTTAATAGGCTTTCAAGCTTACGGTGCTCAAGAGCCCATCCGTGTTTCGGGCCCTCGTTTGTAATGGGCTCCTCAGAGCCCTTCCGGGTACCATGGGTTAATGCCAAGTTTCATTATTAACAAAATATTTCACTATAAAATTGTCATAATAGCTGAATAAGCAAAATGGAGACATGGCAGTTAACCGTCAGTTGGAAAGAAACAGACTATAGGTACAGTATTGGTGATTTTAATTGTATATGCTACCATGCAGGCTGGCAAACAAGAGATTTACTTTAAGCCTTTCCTAAACCACAGTTCCTTTTTATTTTTTAGTTTTGTTATTAAATTACCGTTATAATGTAAAACTTGCAAAATAAACAAAGCAAAACTTATACGAACACAGTAAAAAGACAAAATAACTAATCAAAATTGCTATGTGGAAACAACGCTTAAGTAAAATAATAATTTATAAACAAAAGAACACAATCCACCACATAGGGTGTACATTACTACATGAGCAAGTTAATCTGAAGTAAGAGTTATGCTTTACAGTTCTTATTGTCTTTGATACTGTTAAAATGGCCCAAACAATGGCATTTGATGTACAGTTTCTTGTACTGTATTTCATATTCATTCCAGTGTTAAAACCAAATTATCCTTGTTTGCCACCCTGCTACCGTAACCATGAATTCTTCCAGGCCTGCGAGCACGTCACTGGGGCTTCCTGTTCCGCAACCTCCAGCAAGCTGTTGATGAGATATACCAGACCTGCGAGGATGATGAAAGTGTGGTGGAGTGTAAGGTCAGTAGGCGGTGGTGATTGATGTTATAGTGGATATCTAACTTGTTACATTCCAGTCATTCCATGTGATAGGGAATTTATCCTGTACTTTTTATTATATATATTTTTAGTTTTGATTTCTTCTATGTTTGAAGGTGACAAAAGGCAAAGCTGTTTGTAACTAGTGTTGCCCCCAAATTGAAATACAATATACAGTAATTATATTTTGTAATTTTAATATTTCTTTATTTCATTCCATCCATCCCTCTCATGTTACTTCTACAGACATGCTCAACTTTTATGACTCCAGCATGGTCCAGCTTTCACTCCATATATAATTTAATCCTTTCAGTATGGATGATTTAAAACAAATATTTGACTTACATTAGATTATTTTCTTCAGATGGGAAGTCTCATGTTAGTAACTCCTTTGATTTGTTTTAATTTCAGATTAACACTAGACAATATTTTTACACTCAGGAAATTCCTCCTTTAGTCATGAGGTTAAATATCATAATGTGTATTTCAGGAAGCGATATTGATGCTGGAGCGTTACACTAGTGACTTCCAGAAATTGATAGAGTGGCTGAAACTGAAGTGGGAATATGAGCACACCCCACCACCCCAGCGCCCAACTTCACTCACCTGGGAGATTCGAACCTCTTCTCCCGGCAAGGTAGGCATATGTAAAGGAGAATCACCTTTTTTGTTTTTCCCTAAACCTTAGAACTATAGGCTTCCCATTAGTTTTTAAGTCTTGCGAGGGCCCTAGATTATAAACTTAATTGAAAGATCTTAATAACTTCATTTTTTCCTCAATAGATGGCAGCTCATTTATACACGCCAAGTGTATAAATGAAATCGGCCTGCCAAAGCTGATGCGTGCCAAACCTAAGAAGGTTCCACATCTGTTTTTATTCACAGTGGCCTCCTTTATAAAGGTATTGTATTATGAAAACACAGTCTTAACACCTAACGAGCGGCCTAGGCGGTAAATAATATGTAGCCACCAGCGGGGTGTTTTTACCCAAAATAGGGCTGTTTACGTGATCATTTTCATGCCTAAATAAGACCCAGAGCGTAAAACAAGTATGTATCCCTGAAAGGGCATAAACAGCTTTCCAATGACACCCCAACGATCCTTGTATGACCGCTAGTTTTCTTGCAACAATCGCGCAACACGAGTGCAAAAACCATGTAATTCGGTACTTTCCCCACACAATTCACTATGTAGAGAGTGTGAGAGGTTGGAGGAGGGTGGGATTCATGTCAGTTGGTCCACCGCGGTGGTCTGGAGCAGTCATACGCTCGCTACTCTCCTGCCACCACTTGTCTCTCTCTCTCAGCAACATTACGTGCTGAAAATGCCACACGACTTATGTTGTGAGCCGCCACATAGTCCATATTTCTTTCACTCGACATATGATGCGCGCCGCCAAAGAAGGGTTAAGGATAATGGGACTGAAAATAGATGCTACACTTCTCTTTAACACACTTTTTGCCCCTATGAGGTAAATAATGTTTACACATACAAACATATTCCAATATTATGATAGTGATAATTATTCTCTATCTACATATTTACATAATTTGCAGGCTCTTCACCACGACCGTAAGATCCTGACAATGAATGATGCACGTCGGGCCTTGACGTTCGACAGTGGTGCGGAGCGTATGGTGAACGGCAGCATCCCGGAGAAGAAAGTGTCGAACAAGCTCCACTTAATGCGGCCAGATGGGAAGGGTTCGCTGGGCCTTCTAGGCATGTCCACCAAGCCTGTCATCATCGTACACCAGGCCAGCATTGACGAAAACAGCGAGGAGCCAAGTTCAACCAGGTCGTCAGAGGAGTGCCACCCAGGACAACCTACACCTACTGACACTCGGAAACATGTGGAGTCTGCTAAAAAGAATGCTGGTAAAAGTGGGGAGCTGATAGAGGCGCCTGTGGAGAATGATGCCGTGAATGGAAAATGCTGTAAAGAAAGTGAAACCAGCAAAAAAAGTTTTCCAAAAAGAATAGGTAAGAATGTGAAGGGAAAAGAGACTCGCCAATCTGAAGTTAAGAAGAATAATGTTGACAAAAATAAAGGAAAAGATAATGACACTGAAAATTTGAAAACAGAAGTATCAGTAGTAGAAAAACCAGTTCTTGCAAAGGATTCCAAAGAAATTACAAGTAATATCGCAGTGCAAAAGAATGATACCGATAAGGAATTAGAAAACGAAAACAAAACGAATGAAGCCAATAGTGTTGTCGATACTCCTTGTAAAGAGAATACAGGTAGTGTAAGCAAATCTGAGCTAACTACAAACTCAGTGAACACCACAGCCACAACTGAGCAAGCTAAGACCTCGGACGCTAAATCCAGAGACTCCAAATCTACAAATAGCCATGTGTTGCCTTCTACAAACAAAACCAAAGATAATACTACCAGTCTTTCCAAATCTACAGAGCCTCAGCCAAAGGTATCTGATTCCAAACTAGAAAGTGTGAAGGCATGTGAAGTTGTGAAGGCGGGCGAGGGTGGCAAGAGCAGCGAGGGTGGTAAGGCGGGAGAGGGTAGCAAAACTGTTGAGGGCGGGAAGACTAGCGAGGGAGGAGAGACTAAACGTTCCTGTGCTGAAGTGTTACAAGCCAGGAGCCCATTACAGAAACCTGGACCTACTGTCTACATGAACAAAGTAAGCTTATGTCATTATTTTATGAAAACTATTTCTGAGTGAGAAAGATTATTAGAAGTGAATGAATGTATGCGATACTGGTATTTGGAATATCAGTATTCAATTTTTTTTTACAGCCTACTGAACTATTATTCCCAGATTAATTTGCTAAAATTAACACTTGACGGTCTGATAAATAGAAGCCTTTTTTAAAACCGAGCAACTTTCCATTCAGGCATCTCAGGTTCGTCAGGCATTCAATCAAAACAAGACTCCCCAGAAGCAGCCTCGTGCAGTCAGTGCCAACAACCGTCAGCAATTTGTCCCACGACCATCAGACTTCAAGACCAACATCACCAAGAATCAGGTAGGATTTTGTATTATATTTTAAAATTCGATCTTAGCTTCAGAACTTGATGGTGACTACAAAATAGTTGTTGCCAAACCTTAGTGACTTGATAAGAATGATGCAGCTTGGAAAATGGCCATTATGTGGCCAAGGTGTTCTTATTGTAGTAGCCTCGAGATGCCCTTTTATGAGAATCTCGCGGCATCCAGGTAGTCCCAAGAGCCGCACCTCCCTGAGGGGAGGTAGGGTATAGTGAGATCTGTTTGTTAGAGGGCAGTTGGGGAGGAAGTCAATATCCTCCATCCGCAGCTCTCCTAGCAGCGCCACTATTGCAGACGAACCTCATCGGCGCGTTATTCCCCCTTTTCGTCGCCTTGTACGACATGCAGTAGGATGCGTGGGGCATATTCTTTTCCTCCACTAAATAGGTATGACCGCCTTACCCCCAGGGGGGAAAGTGTGGCCAAGGTGTAACCCATGTTAGCATAGAAACTGACTTTCAAAATGATGATGATAATGATTAAGATGATTTGTTATATTTTCTACTTTGTCAGTGTGTAGCTTACAATTTCATTAATATCTAAGTATTTTATTACAATATTTTAAATGATTATTAAGTACAATATCAGACTCCTATACTCACCTGCAAATATATATCTGCAATCCTTCTTACACATAATATAAGTATTAACATTGATACTCCTAGTGAGGTATGAAACCTAAGCACGGAGACATCAGGTAGCTGAAGCTGCAAAATATTTTCCTGCAGAATAGACCTATCTACCTTCTAAGGGGGTTACGGTAATAATTGATTAGTTATAATATTCTTAACTAAGTTGCTAATGTACGGTAATGTGTTTTAGATTATTATGGATGATTTATGTTATCTTAGGAAGGATTTATCATTATTCATTAGATAAATACAAAATCTCGAACAATTTCTTAATCCCTTAGCTCTGGGAAGTACTGTATCTTTTATCATGCACATTTCTTCCCATCTTTTTTTTCTTCACGCGAGTGACATCTGGTTGGAGAAAGACTGGCCACGGTCGAGGAAGATTTTCTTTGACACTCGCTTGTACCTCACACCCTCACCAGCTCCACCCCTATACTTCATTGAGTATTTTTGACCTTCCAGAAGGCTGTCTATCTATCTATTGCCAGATGACTTGTGGCAACTGTTCACTGAAGTCTCTGAAAGATCAGGGCACCCACCCTAGCTCAGCTTTTGAGCAGAGAGTGCATGGTGGTGACAAAAATGTATCATCATCATTACCCAACTACTCCCTGTTTGCTTTATTTTTCTCTTTGACTACTCGTTTCACCTCCTTAGTCCACCATGCTGTCCTTGTCACTTCTAACCCCACATTCCTCCTCACATGCTGCACAAATTTCTTCCTTAAACATTACTCACCTCTTTCACTTCCTCCATTTGCTCCAAATCAAACCTACCTAGCCATCTTTCTGCTACTCTCATGAACTCTTCCCTAAAGAGACTGTTTAATCATATATTCAATTCATCGACACTGGAAGATGAAGAAATGCATAGAAGCATTTGTGGTGTATATTTGCAGATTGATAGAGTAAAAACCTTTATCTTAACCCCTTCTTTACTGGTGACGTCTTTTTTATTTTATTCTAGCTAAATTTAGACAATTTTGTGCAGTTTACGAAGGATATAAGGTAGCTAAAAGGATGAATTGAGATAGTCTGTAGTCTTTTAATTACTAGATATCCTTCCTAAGCTGAATAACATTGTCTAATAGTTGCCAGAATATAGGCTAATGAAAAGAACGTCGCCAGTACAGAAGAGGTTAAGCTCCTTAGCTTTTCCCTAACCCTTTCCTTTAGAAAAAAATGCTTCTAAAAGGTTATATGTGATGAAAAATGTAATTATGCTTGGATCTAGGGATTAATTAGGCACCTGTATTATTTGTTGTAATTTTGGGCCTGGAAGATGCCATAAGTTACTGTGAGGTGAGAGGAATAACAAACTAATTAACTAACAGCTTAGTCCTTGCCCTTGACGTAGCTTATACTAAAAAATACTAAACTGCCAAAAGTTGTAATCTATCTACAGTATCTATCTATTGCCGGATGCCTTACTCCCCTTAATGGGGGGTGGCCATACACAAAATTGTAATAGTCTATATGATTAAGACTTTTCTTATTTATTTATTTATTTATTTATTTATTTATTTATTTTATTTTTTTGCTAGATATAGGTGGTGTTGGTATTTAGAATGTAGCGATCTGAGGGAGATCAGACAGTGTAACTGTTCTGGGTATCTGATACCTGGTTAACACAAAATTATTTTATTCTTTAAAAAGCCTGGTACAGAAAATGTTCAATTAAGTTTGTGTAATGTTCCTGAGAAAAATATTTTGTTCTCATTTACAAGTTAATAATGAAGCATAACAACTTAACAAGTTCATTTTGTTCTCAAATTAATGAACAGTGTAATAATCAAACCAATTAAAATAAGGATACAGTACTTTAATTGAGGATTTTCTGTATTGTAATGAAATAATTAAGGGGGGTCACCATTTTTGTTTTATATATATCTCTCCTTTTCTCTCTTTCCCTGGCTTGTATCCATTCGGCTTCATTCAGTCAACTGTTTTAAGACGTTTATCCCCATCCAGGTGTCGATATCTTCCTGGCGAGCGATAGCAAGCCAGCATTGTATGGAGAAATCCGGCTTTGCCGGAGAAATTTTTCTATCGAAAAAAGTACAAATTTAGCTTGCTGTCAAAAATAAATAAATATGCTGGCTCGCTACCACTCGCCAGGAAAATATTAACACCTGGATGGGGGTAAGCGTCTTAAAACAGTAGGCTGAATGGGGCCGAATGGATACAAGCCAAGGAGAGAGGGAGAGAAAGATAAAAAAAGTGAGGTGGGCTCCCTTAAGCTAGCAGTAAGAGTGTACAGTATGCTTTTGCAGTGACTCACATAATTTCCTGGTATCAGGGTGGTGGTGGGAAGCTCAGCTACCGGCGAGTGTGTGAGGGTCGTGGCAACAGCGGTAGTCCCCCCACCCCCCGGCGATGGTTCGGTGGGGGGATGGAGGGTAGTGGTGGTGGTGGTGGTGGTGGTGGTCGGGGATCAACCAGACATACTCCACATCACACGTTCACCAGGTCACATTCTTCACTTGCCACCACGGTACGATCACACTACAGTCCCTTCAAACTAGCTTGGCAGCAAAACCTCCTTCTATGAGTATGATTGATATTGACAATGATGGTTGTTGGCAGTGAAGCATAGAGTGAATGAAGAAATTGAATAAATAATAACTTTTATGATTGTTTATTAACCCCTTATTGGCGGCGCTCGACTTATGTCGTGCACCAATTTGCAGCAAGTTAGGAGCATTATTAAGGCTTTTAAAGGGTTAAAATCGAGTGCAAATGGCCGGGAGCGCAGCGGGCCAGACAGCCGACTCCCACGGCTTACCGCTGCCCATTAACTCATGTTCCCTGTGTTCTCGAGAGGCCGGCAGTGTAGCCAGTAGTGAGCATAGCTGGGAAAAATATACCGATATATGCTAAACTCCCATGTTCGTGGCACCACTGCAAGAGAAACACGAGTGCTACGTAGCTCGTTCTGGTCTCATTTTGAAGCTTTTAGCGCCTAGTTTTTTGCTAAATAATTTTATTTTCATGCAGATGCTTGATTTATCATGCAGGAGGGCCTGAATATGCCCAAATGAGCCCAAAACACCCCGCTAGACAAGGGTTAAAGGGATTGGCAGTTGGCAGTGGGTCATATACATACCTACATACTGTATATACATAGATACATACAATAGTTTAACGTGCTTTCCATTATATTGTAATGGTTGCCTTTCAGCAGTTAGAGTTTAGATTACAATACAGGTCTCCCTCGATTTACGATTGGATTACATTCCTGAAAACCTGATCTTAGATAGAAAAATTGTGTAGCAAACCCTAAAATTAATGGGGTAAATAGGGATGCGTTATAGGACCAGCCAAACCCCAAACCCACACACCAAAACACCTATAATGATATCGTAAATCAAGACATCGGATAGTGAGGGAGACCTGTACAGTCCTTCCATAACACTGTCTCATCATGTCGTTACTGTGGATGATGTTTGCCTTTCTAGTTGATGCAAGTTTGTCATCTTCTGGAAATATAAGAGTGCCTCGGCAAGATATAACAAAGTTACCTTAACCCTTGGGATCCGGGAGGCCTCATATGAGGCAAAATGGTCCAAAAAAAATCGCTGCTATAATCATCAGAACTTGGCAACCACGCGTTGTAGCGACGTCATCTCTACGGCATTCTACAGACAACAAAAAGTTCTACAATTTGCAAAAACATTGACTGCTCTAGGTAGTCTCAATCAGTAGCGACTGAATTATGAAATTGATTTTACCAAAATTTATATGAGGCCCCCCGGATCCCATGGGTTAAGGGGAGATGGGTCGTTTTTCTGGTCCCCCTTTTTCCTCATGTTTAGCCTCATTGGTTTAGTAAAATTTGCCAGAACGTCCCGGACTTCCCAAACTTGACTACTTCCTTTAACGTGACGATAGTGCGTTGTTATGTGTGCGATTAGTTTGCTTGGGAAACAGATTAACTTGCTCATGTAGTAATGTACACCCTATGTGGTGGATTGTGTTCTTTTATTTAATAATTTTCATTTTAGTAAGCGTTGTTTCCACATAGCGATTTTGATAATTTAATTTGACTTTATATTGTCCTTGTCCCAATTTTGGTTTGTTTAGTTTGCAAGTTTTACATTTTAATTAATAAGATGTTCAGCTCATTAGTTTGGCGATTTTAAGGCCTTTCACCCCATTTCTTTGCCGATATTAAGACTTTTCGTGACATTTAGGTGTCCATTCGCTCGCCTGTAATTGAAGAGAAATCGGCCTTCGGCTTGGACATTTTTCTATCGAAAAATGTACAAATTTATCTTGAAGGAGGGTCTGGGGTGGGTGTTTTTTAAGCTTGATGGAGGTCTAGGGAGGAAACTAATAGAATACTAAAGATACATAAATGAGCAAATCAAAACGACCCATCTCCCCTTAAAGTGACCTTAGGTAGGTATCTGCACCACACCTAGCTTCAACAATGCTACAAGACAGTGCCATAACAAAGCCTTACTGTATAGGATGACAGTTGGTCCAAACTTGTGCCATCCCCTCTTTTAATCATCTTGTATGAAATGCACTGGGATGCGTGGGGCATATTCTATTTCCTCCACTAAATTTGAAGGTCCACTTACACCCGTGGGTGGATTAAGATTTGATGTATTAAAACAAAAATTACCTCTTTCCATTATTATGATTGTGAATGAAAGTGATGTTGGTTAGAGTAGATTAGGAAATAGAATAATTAATAACTTTTCTCTTTACCTTCTGTAAGTATGGTTGTGAATGAAAATTATGGAGGTTGGGAGTGGTGTGTGGAGTGGATGAAGAAATTCAATCTTATATTTTAAAATATGACAATCTTGCCTCAACCAGGAGGCCTTAGAGGAAATGAATGACATGAGTTGCCAAGTTAATTTGAACTGACTATAACTACAGTATTAGGCCTTATACCACCTGTTCACACTTTTACACAAATTATTGATCAATAATTATTTAAGCTGTAGTATACAGTAGTACTAATTTTCTCTAGCTTTGCTTTTAATTATTGGTTTAACAATTTTCACTCATTACTATAATGCTATATAATATGACAGTTAAATTGAGCATCAATTTTATATTGTACCGGTATATGAACTTATTTTTTATATACTGTATATGCTTTATATTTGCAGAACCGTGGGTTAATGCGCACCAACAGTTGCCTGGGCACTACTGGTGGCAGTAGAACATATGGCAGCTCTTCAGTTTTCAGTGTAAGGCATATTCAGGTTTCCAGGTCATATTTGTACGGCACACACTATACTCGCCACCATCAAACTTGACAATAGTCTTGATTCCTAAACTCTTTATATCTCAAAACATACTCAAGCAAACAGGCTGTAAATTTCCACACATATTTCCTGGTTGACTCTTTGCAAATGATAGCAATTATAATGTAAAACTTCCAAAATAAACAAACCAAAAATGTCAGGTTGATTGCTCTCATTCTTTTTGAGGTATTTTTATGTTCTCTCCACTAACCAACTTTACTCCTAAACTCGATTAATGAAATTGACAAACACGTGTGGCAGATTAGGGGATTGCAATTTCTATCTAAGTTCGCTGGTACCGTCATTCATCATCATCTCCAATGCCTTGCGGATGCGGATATATAATACATCTCTACTGTGTACAATCAACATACAATGGTTTAGAGTAATTTTTCCATTACATGCATTGTAACGGCTCAGACGGGGTTGCCTTTCAGTAGTTGGTGTGTACTGTAGTACAATAAAGTCCCGCCACACCACTGCCCCACCAAGTCATCACTGTGGCTGATGTTGGTATAGTGCTAACTGTACCTCAGCAAGACTCAACAGAGTCCCCCTGCAGCACTTGCACCTGCAGATCTGCAACCACACCAGCCTTAACAGTGTTACAAAAAAGACAGCACCATAACAAGACTCTACTGTATATTAGGCAATTTGGACTATATAACAATAAAGTCCTGCTCCAACATGCAAACACTGTTGGCGACATAGGTGTGGTGCCAAACAGCGCCCAGGTAAGACTCAGTCCCCTGTGGCACCTATCCGCACCCCACCAGCCTCGGCAGTGCCATACCAAGACAGTGCTGAGATAAAGACTATTGCATAGTAATGGCTGTTGGTCCACAAGTCTATCGCCATCCCCCCTATTAGTCGCCTTGTACGACACGCAGTAGGATGCGTGAGGCATATTATTTTTTTCCTCCACCATTATATGAAGGCCCCCTTACCCCCTGGGGGGTAATTATGTGTCCATGTGTACACGATGGTGGTGGTGGAGAGCATATAGACCTATGTGCAATTATGTGTTGGTGTGTACAGGATGATGGTGGTGGTAGAGGGCAAATAGACCTGTGTATATTAATGTGTTGATGTGTACAGGACGGTGGTGGTGGAAGGCGTGTAGACCTGTGTGCGTCCAACTCTTCCCTCTCCAGCAGTACCTCCTCCAGTGGTCTCTCTTGGGCGGACAAGGTTAAGGGGGCCACCACATCCCTACCTTCATCTCACCTCTCTCTACAAGGTAATGTGTCTCTTCTACTCACAGACGATCCTTAGAAGAGGTTAACAGCCTGTCACTCCAGCTCTAAATCGCTCACTATAATACAATTATGCACTTGATTGGTTGTTGTGGTGAGTGCGGCAGTTCTGTAATTTTGTTTTATGATCAAATGGTTGTTCTTGTCTTCTTCATGCTCTATCCAATCTTTCTCTAACTTCTTTACTGACTCAGAGCTTACAAGTAAAACTGGGAGACTATTCCAATTACTGTATTAACAACCCTGTTTCAAATGTATATTACCTAATATTCAGTCTTGACTGTTCTTTTTACGACTTTATATGATGTCCTCATGTCGTTGAATTGGTTCTTTTGAATTTGTCCTCACTCACCTCTTTATTATACTTTCCACATAAGATCTTATAGGCCTCAATTAACTCCTCTTGATCTCACTTAAAGTTGTAGTTATGTTTCTGAAATATAAGAGTTTATATTATACAATTATTTTTTCTCTTGCTTTATCTGATTAGAACTTAATAATGAAGGATATCAAATGTTAGTGAATTTGATTCCCTAATTAATGAACAATCTAATCATGAAACCACATACAATGGGGCAAGTATAAGTGAGGAGTGACTGTTTATGCAAGTGTTGTTAATGTCAGTGTTTTAAGTTTATCTTGATATGATAGATCCTTGAATGTAACATGTTTCCTCCCTTCATTCTTCTCATCTTGCTACTTTCCTCTCACCTATTTCATTAAGGTAACATATCTCTCCTCCCTCCCTTCCTCTCTCTTATTTCTTCAAGGTAACATGTCTCTCCTCTCTCTAACCTATTTCTTAAAGGTAACATATCTCTCCTCCCTCCCTTCCTCTCTCCTATTTCATCAAGGTAACATGTCTCCCCTCCCTCCCTTCCTCTCCTGTTCCTTCAAGGTAACTTGTCTTTCCTTTCTCTCGCGTGTTTCTTCAAGGCTACTGGCAATATAGTATGTTTATCTTTCAAAATGTATTCTTATGCAATTACAGTATGATTTTATCATGAAAATGTATTCTGAGGTACATGATTAATACAAAGTAGAGTCTATTTTCATTAACTTGGCAAATTTGCACTTGGTCCCTCTAGGCTTGAGAACTCTACTTTGAGCTGATTGGCGGATGGTAATGTGTCCGAATAATACCTTTCAGTTGCAAAAAAACAACAAAAAACACAAGAAATACATTATTGTACAGTACCATCAGCCAATCAGCTTTGAATTAGAGTTCTCTAACCCAAAGCAAGCAAATGCAAATTTGCTAGATAAAAGAAAAATAACCCTTAGGACAGAGTTAGCACAGATTTAATGTTTTCTGTTTGTGGAGCATCCAATATGGTAGTCTGGAAAACCTTGAAGTCCTGAGTTTGCTATTGTGAATAATAAGCTTTAATCTCTTATTTATTTTGTCTTCCACAGCCAATACTGTATAGGCGTACTGTATTTTGATTGACATGATTAAAAGATTTGTCATGCTATTTATTCAATGTTTATTGTTAATGGGATGTTCTTATGGTTTTGCCATAATATTAATTGCATATTTTTAAAAATTGTTCATTCAGATGATGGTGAGGGTTGGGAGGTGGTGCGGCGTGGGAGGAGAAGCCACGGAGGCAGCACTGCTTCTCTAAACAACAACAACAGCAAACACAACAACTACAATACTAAGAAGATTAGTGGTAGTACTCGCTCCACAAAAGACACTCGCAGTGGCAGCCTTAAGATGGAAGGTACAGGCCCTTATTTCTGATGTATAAGGTTTTTATCATTTTACTTAAGCCGGTGTCACCCGAGAGCTTTTATAGTCAACATTCGATGATCAACATTTTTCTGGCAACATTTCTGGAATATTTTGCACTGGTATCGGAAAGTAGACTACAGTAATGATAGATGAATTTGGTGACAGGCCAGTGTTGAGGATAAATGTTAAGGGAAAAAGCGCTCGTGTGATACCGGCTTTAGTCTACGAAGCTATATTCATTTACTTTTTTTTTTTTTTTTTTTAAGTCTTTCATTATGTTGACACATTTTAAATTTTATTCTGCCTAACAGTAGACAATTATACTAAGTTAGGAAGGACCATTATGTATCAGTTATATTGAAAGGGTTAATATTAAATATTTGTGTAACAGTACAATAATGAAGATATAATTTCTTTGTACTGCATTTTGTTATGGTAATAAACAGGAATGAATGGAGAATGCTTGTGAATAGTTGAGTGAACACATGGTCATTTGGGGGAAGGGGTCGGGCACAAATTGGAGTAGATAATAGTCCATCAGGCGCCTGGCCCGGGGAGACGATTAATATAAAGGGTGCGCCTGGAAGTGTGGTGGGCGGGCTTGTGGCTGCATGTCTGCCTGCCGAGATCGGAGCCTCTCCGGGTGGTCGGGGGCCGGGGGAGTGCTGGAGCGACCTTGGTGACCCTGGTCTCTGGGTATTCTCCTGGGTGACCTAGATGTGTGTGAATTTTGTGTTTTGTCTGTGTTTGTTCGCTGTTTTGTCTTGTGTTTTCCTGTTCTTGCTCTGTCTCGAGTCAGCCACCCCCAAGAAAAAAATAAATAAAATAAAATAATAAAAAATAGGAAAAGTGGGGATTGGGCCTGAGCAATATAGATAGATAGAATAGATACAATCAACACGTACCGGTAATACAGTACCGGTAGGTACTTTGTATACTTCATATGAATCATATCACAGTTATAATGAGATCATATCACTAAAGGCTTTCAATAAAATTTCAGGTCACAGCTGTAATGAGATAAAGAAACGCTTCCACCTGCCCAGTTCTGCCATGTCTATGCCTTCCCTCATCATCAATGAGAGTAACGAGTCCACCACCGAGGCTCAGCAGGGGAGCAAGGATGACACTGGCTCTACAATAAGTTCCAAAGAGAGAGAAAACACTGCCTCCACAACAAACTCCAGAGACACCCAGACACAACCATCCATGGACAGTGTAAAGAGACCTGTTACTCAGACAAGCTCGGTTCCACTGCCCAAAACTGATAAACAAGAAGAGAGGAAAAGCCTGACGCTGGACCTGAAGAAAAACGCTGACATCTCAAATAAAAAAATTGACAGCCGAAGAAATCGTAGAAATGCAAAGAGTGCAGAAGACCTGAATAGAATTTCAAAGGAAAATCAATCATATAAAGACCCAAGCAATCTTACCACAGACAGTCTTAGGGACACCACAGAAGTAAGTAAGATTGCTACCTCCACCCCAGACCTAATGGAAGAGAAAACCAGTGGAAAGAAAGAAGCTGAGATAACTGATCAGTGGAAAAATAAAATTGAAGCATTGCAGCCCCTACTGAACAGTGCCAACACCTCTTCTTCCACTCTTAGTACAAGCATCTCTTCCTCCGCTCAAAGTACGAATCCCTCCTCCTCCACTCACAGTACGGACACCCCATCCTTCATTCACAGTACGAGCACTCCTCCTTCCACTCATCTGTGCGATCCAGCCATACCAGAGATCTCAGAGACGAGCGAAGATGAAGAGGATGGGAAATATGGTGATTCCTTAGAAGTGAAAGACAGAGATGTTACCTCCCAATATTCTCTCAATACGTCACAAGAAGGCGACGAGTCCGGTTTGTCAAGTGATGTCAGTGCGTCTTTACTAACAAGTGACATTTCATCAATAAAATCTGCTGAGGCATCATCTCTCGCCACAGAAGATTTAGATGAGACGGAAAATGATTTATTAAAAGTGGAACAAGAGAGCAAGTGAGTTTAAATATATATATTAAAATTGTTATGCTTCATTATTTGAGCAATTTACTGCAGGATACCAGAGGTTGATTTTCATAACTCATAAATGGGAAGATTCCTAATAAACTTAATCCTCTCCCTAAACTTTAAGGGGAGATCGTTGCTTTTCTTGGATTACCTTCTCACTTATGTTTAACCTCATTTATCAACATAAATTGGGATTGTCTCCGTCTCAGGGGTATGTGCCAGAGTTTATAAAGTACCGTACATGAAAATTGTCCATAAATTCCTGTTCCTGACTGTACTTCTATATAAATGTGCACAATTTTGTCCACATTATGCCCTAGCCATTCTTTATTAGGTTTGTCCCAGGGGGTCTACAAGGTAGCATATATGAAATTGGACAAGAATATTTTAGTAACAAATGATATCTATCTATCTATATCTACAGTATTTGTTCAGGCCCATTCACATTTTTTTTTTTTTTTTTTTTTTTTTTTTTTTTTTTTTTTTTTTAAAGTTTATTTTTATTTATATTTTCAGGCATTATGATAGTGATGGCCAGATTGATGATGAAGAGCTGATGAAGAATGATGCCGCCCTGGAATCAGCTGTGCAGGAGGAACAGCGACTCAAACAGCAAATTGAGGAGACGGAGAAGGCTGATATAAAGGTAATGTACACAGTTGCTGTAATTTTATACCCTTGTACAGTAATAAATAAATAAGTATACACCCAATGAAATCTTTGGACATTTATATCCAAATTCTGAAGCATTTGGAATATTTTTCAGCACTATCTTCTCTCATTTGGGTTTAATTAAAATGTAAAACTTGCAAACTAAACAAACCAAAATTGGGACAAGGACAATATAAAGTCAAATTAAATTATCAAAATCGCGCTGTGGAAACAACGCTTACTAAAATGAAAATTATTAAATAAAAGAACACAATCCACCACATAGGGTGTACATTACTACATGAGCAAGTTAATCTGTTTCCCAAGCAAACTAATCGCACGTATAACAACGCACTATCGTCACGTTAAAGGAAGTAGTCAAGTTTGGGAAGTCCGGGACGTTCTGGCAAATACAGATTCAAATTAGTGTATTCTTATTGGGGCTTATTCCTGTCTTTTCTACGTGCTCACAATTGTGCCGACTCTTTTCTTACAGTATATCCATGAGGACCAAACACTATACTGTACTTGTTCCAGGTTTTGTACATCTTTACATTTCCCTGGGGCTGTGATACTGTCGCACCAGCAGAGATTTATTACCAGTAGTTACTAGATTGCGTATGTAATGTTTATATTTTATACATGCGTAAAACATACAGTACATAGGTTTGAACATGCCAAAATATGGATCATGAGATGGATATGCAGTACTTCCTTGAAAGACATTATTGCATTCACAGAGATTAGAAGGTACTGTACACTTGTAGACAGATGAAGTAGTGACGAGCGCTTCCTCAGACCCCCTTCAAACTTAAAAATTACACCCAATTCCTTTTCAAGCTTAATACGTATGCAAACATTTTGGTAGAAAAATGTCTCGGGCCAAAGGCTGATTTCTCCTAAATTACAGTCTCGCTGTCACTCAGAAAAAAATTGACACTGGAATTGGGTGAAATGTCTCATAATTGCCAAATTATTAGGGTGAAGCATCCTAAGATTTCCAAACTGATGGAGAGAAGATCCAAAATAACCCGCCTCACACCAGCTAGGGTCAAGAACTTAAGGGGGTACCACACAAGATCATTTATCATTTATGTTCATTGGTCAACAATTATACTTTCTGGGATCTTTTTCACTGGTATCAAAAAGTATTAGTATATGCAGTACTGTATTGAGTTCAAAGAATTATTAAAGAAATTTGCTTCATAAGCTGTCAGAACGGTATTGACAATCTATGTTGAAGATGAATGTATTAGTGGGTTACTGGCTTTATTGTTTGGCTGCTTCGTTATTGTCAAGAATTTCATGGTCAAGGAACATTGAGCTGCATTTGTTTCTCAAACTGCTACTTACTATCTCTATATATCAAGGATTATAAGTTATAATGCATTGAGTTATATGCTTTTATTATGTAATATACAGTAACAGTAACAATAAGAAAATATAATACAGATTTGTTTAACGTAATAATGAAATTATTTATATACATATACATACTGTTTATACATATTGTTTAATGAAGTACATTGTCAACTCTATGACAGCTTTGAGCTTTTGACACAATCCCAGCTATAAATGTAATCCTTGCATGGTCAATTTCCAAGGCAAAAGACGATATCTGAAGTTAAACAAGTGAGGAACACATGTTAGCAGAGGATATGCTCAAAGTCCACAAGAAAAATTAATACATTATTTTACAATGCTAAGATACAGACATGCATGTCTGTGTGAGCCCTGGTCACTGAAGGGTGTTTGTGGAAAGAAAGAAGCTAATCCCCAACTGCAACACAGCAGTTATATGGGAGAGTCCCTGGCTCCAGCACCACATAACATCTCCAGGGACCATATGAGATTGCTTGGAGCAGTACAATGCCCCCCAACTATAGGGTCGTATATCTTTATTGGCACCCTGGGCTATATTGTCAATGACTTTGACGTGGTGCTGGAAAGTGTAACCAACCTACTGACCCGCTCTCTAGCAAAGATAAATTCTCTGACCAATATTTTGGCCACAGAATGTGGATGATAGCTATCCCACCTACCATAAATGCAGTACAGTGTACTGTATATGATTTAAAGTTTGTAATGAAAATTAGAATATATGCAAGAGTAAAATATTTTTAAGTCAAATATCCCAAGCAGTAAATTCTGGTATACCATACACTTCCTCTGCTCACATTAATACTAATTCATCTGACATCTTAAAGAGTTATTGCGCTATTTTTCTAATTAATATTGATGGTTGTGGTATTTTTTGTCATATTCAAGCAATTTAGTTTAGTTTGCCCCCAAATCTAAAAACAAATGCCTCCCCAGATCCCCTTCAGGCTGAATTTGTATATTTTGCAGTAGAAAAATGTTCCGGCCAAATTCCGGTTATTCCTAACTTGCAGGCTCACTATCACGTACCCAGAAATACAAAAAATTAGCATCTGAATCGGGTGAAATGTCTTTGATTGATCAATTAATGGGGCAAACATTTTCAATCACCTAATAAATAGAAAGAAAGGGAGGGGGACTCCAAAAATGACCACCCATGGATTATGTAGGGTTAAGCCTTACTACACTTTTAGGTACACATAATTAATAGGGTAGTGTGTTGAGTAAAGATGGGAGTATGGATGAAGAAGTGTTGGAGAGGGTGCAATAGGGGAAGAGGGTATGTAGGAATGCTGAAAACAGTACTGTAACAAGAAATAGGGTGATCAGCATGGAAGTAAAGAAGTCCATGCATGACCGTGTGGTAATCCGACATTGACTTACGAGAGCGAAGCATGGACGTTGGTGGATAGACTCAAACCAAGAGTGAGAGGGGTGGAAATAAGTTACCGTACTTGAGAAGTGTGTGCGGAGTTACATGGAGGGATAGACAGATGAATGAGGAAGTAGAAGAGAAGTGTGGTGTGGATGTAGATGTGCTGGAAAGTGTGAAATGGAACACCTTGAGATGGTTCGGCCATGTGGAACGTATGGGAAGCGAGAGAATGACTAAAAGAGTTTAAGAGAGTGAGGTGGAAGGACAGAGAGGGAGAGGTGGAAGGATGGAGTTAAGAAGTGGTGGATGGGAGGAGGGACGTCGACTGACTGGGAACAGAGGTGCATGGGGGTGTTTCGTTCGTGGCCTGGGATCACAGCGTCCGGCAATAGATAGATAGATTAGTCTGGTTAAACTAAATTTTTACTACTCTGCCTTTAAGTTTGGTCGCCTAGATTTTTAATTATTCAATTATGACTGATTTTGGTTGTCTTCATTTCAGTATGAAAAACAAGAAACAATTCCACCCATTATAAAAAAAAAACAGTATTTTTACATTATTAACTATAAAGGAACTGTACAAAAGATATAAAATTACATAAAATATCCTAGATATGAATATTAGAACAAGTTACAATATTAGTTTAAGTACTTTAAATTATAACTATACATATTTACAAATAATACACTATAGCTTAATCTATATTTGGTTGTAGAGCCTGTAGTAAGCTTTCTACATTATCTACAGTAGGGTCTCGTAAGATACGAGTTTATGGTCGATGGATGCGACCGCATCTTACGATACACGTAAATTAAAATGTAAAACTTGCAAACTAAACAAACCAAAATTGGGACAAGGACAATATAAAGTCAAATTAAATTATCAAAATCGCTATGTGGAAACAACGCTTACTAAAATGAAAATTATTAAATAAAAGAACACAATCCACCACATAGGGTGTACATTACTACATGAGCAAGTTAATCTGTTTCCCAAGCAAACTAATCGCACATATAACAACGCACTATCGTCACGTTAAAGGAATTAGTCAAGTTTGGGAAGTCCGGGACGTTCTGGTAAATTTTACTAAACTCTGCATGAATAAAGAAACTACATGTTAAATGTCAAAATATTATTTAAAATCAAATTTGCAACATGACAAGACATTAACAATAGTACAAAATACACATATTGATAAGATCAACACTATTACAAAATAATATATAAAATACTGTACAGCACTCACTAACGATAGTGCTATCGGGTAGGTACCTGTAAGCATAGCATGCCTCAAGTGACCCCTATCAATAACTACCCTACAAATAACCTACATTTATCGCACAAATAAACTAAGGAAATCGCAAAAGCAAGCAATTGATACTATCGACAATGAATACATATAATATAAAGACAAATAATTGCAAAATATGAAGTAACAACAGATTCAAACAAAGAGTACTCTTTTAACAAGAACAATCAATTTAAAAAAATCATCAATATTAATATTAATAATAATAATAATAATAGAAACAAAAAAAAAATAAAAAAAAAATAAACAATAAATACAGACAAAAAGTAAGCAGAGGTTATACAAGAAACTTTAAGTTAAAAATGTTTGATTAAAATTATTGATGTCAAATTTTAGAATACAGTCACAATAATTGACCCTAAAAAGATTAAATTTATGGAACAATTTACTTGCCTCAAAACCTGTCTACTAAGAGTGTATAGTAACCTAGCTCTAGCCCAAAAGTCATCTACTTGTGCAGATTTTACAAAATCTTATTAACTGGGAATAAAAACAATTATAAGTTATTTTACTATCGATATTACTACTAGGGAAAGGAAAGTTTATTACGTTAAAATTAAAATCATCAACTTTGTGATATACTTGTTGTTGTTGTTGTTGTTCCCCAAGCTGCCTGGCCGAACAGCCCCGAGTCCCTGAGGAAGGCCATGGCCACGATCGGGCTTTCCCACAGAGCTCTCATTGAGTGTAGATTGTGTTGTTGGCGTAAGTGGTTGTGTGAAATGCAGTCTTCTATGATGTGTTTAATGGTATGGGGTGCTGTGTTACATCCCGGGCAGGAGTCGACAACAGAGTCATCCAGTCTCTTCGGATAGCTCAGGAGAGCTGGATGGTGTCCGCATCTCAGCCTGGCCAGGTGGACTCTGTCCTCGCGAGGAAGGGAGGATTCGGAAGGATGGATTTCGGGAGGTCGTGCATGCAGCTGCGTGTTGTCTGTGAGTGAGTGGATGGATCGGTGAGAGATATGAGTATGGATGTGCTTCTGGTCTTATGTATTGTTTATATACTGTGGTGCGGATGCCGGCCGCGGGGAGCAGTTTCGGGAGCCAAACCGTCACAACCATCCCCTGCCCTCTCCCTGGGGGCATGGGTCCTTGGAGCGGCTTCGGTCGCGCCGGGAATTTCCACACCTTTGTGATATACTTTAAGTATGCACTGTTCATTAACAATCTCTATATTTATATCAAGAAAATTTTCAACTTTATAATTTACGTTACATTGTGTGAGGGGAATAGAATTAGGGTAAATAAGTTTAGCAACTTGATTAAAATTTAACAAATTGCAAACGAGAATATCATCAATATATCTACTATTATTACTTAACAATTTAGCAAGTGCTAATTTTTCTGGGATTTTATTTTTCTAGCTACTGTCAACTAAGTCTTTTATATATTTAAATTCTAAAGCAAGCAAGAATAAGTCTGCAATTAAAGGGCTAGCATTTCCACCCATAGGAATTCCTAATATTTGTTTGAAAATGTAAGGCCCGAATCTAACATAAGTATTGAAAAGGAGGAATTTAAGGGCATCTTTAAGTTTAGTTCTATCAAAATATACAGAACTAGTGGGAGTAGAGCTAAGTGATGCATTATTAAAATATGTATAAACATTTATGAAATAATTACCATTCCCAACGAACCTGTCAAAGTGCAAATCTATAATAAAGCAAAGCTCTGAATATACTAAATCTAAAGGCAAATTGGTATACAAAGTTGAAAAGTCGAAGCTATGTACCGAGGTAACTTTCGGCATGGTATTTATTTTATCAATAACTTCTAACGAATTGTCAACACTCCAATAATAGTTAATGCCAGTTCTTCTCATGATGGTATTACAATATCTTTTATGAGTACTTTTAATGTATTTTAAGCAATTTACGACTTGTTCTGATAGAGTTTTAGTGGTAGCAAATTTTGCTCCGGTAATAAAGCGTATTTATAAGGTCTTTTATGAAATTTAGGTAACATGTATAATTTTGCAATGCACTTGTTCTTATCAGAAAGTTTAATATCAAATGTTATATTTTTCTTGGTATGTTCATCGATTAAGTTATCAATATTCAGATTATTTTGAATTTCATAAACAGAATTACCGCAAATATTTTTACGTAATATGTTACCCTTAACCCGGGAACTGCGGGGAGACTCTTAAGAGTTCCCCCGGCGGACTGCGGGGAGACTCTTATGAGTGAGTGAGAAAAAAAAAATCAACTTTTGACATCGAAAAAAAAAAAAAAAAAAAAAAAAAAAAAAAAAATTTGGCCCCTGGGCCATGCAAAATCTCAGTCCTCTACCTCCCCTCCTTCCCCACTTTCCTCCTCTCCTTCATTATCACCTATTTTCCCTGTTATTCCCTTATTCTGAGGTATATTTTCGTGCTAACATTAGCGAGTTGCAAGCAGGGTGTTGTCATCACTGATGGCAAGCGAGTGCAAGAGAGAGAGAGAGAGTATCGATCGACTGTGTCTCAGTGGCCTTGGGGGAAATTGGCGGGAAAGCAGCTTGCCTCACCCATACATTATACAACTCGCGGGCTATATCTCCGATTTTGACCATCCAAACGCTGTTTTCACTCATTTTATTGTTGTTTTAGGTTAATACCTTTATAATCAACCCATAATAGGCACATATGGATAAGTATTAATGCTATTAATGGCACAATGAATATTTTAGTGACGGAAACACCTCAAATACGTCAGCACAGGGGGACGTTTCCAATTACCCCCATGCGCACTTCAGAGGTTAATGCCTAATTCTTTTTTCATGTTTTCAAGATAAAATTTCTTACATGTGAAGCTATAATTATTGCTGGCTTTATCTACTGTAGTGATTACAAAATGTTTATGTAAATTTATTAAATCAGCTTTAAGCTTATTATAATAATTATAGTCTATAAAATCTGAAAGATTAAATTCATTTTTAAGCGAGAAAATTTTATTTCTAATTAACTTCATTAATAATTTAGACCATGCTTCTAGTTCTCCCGCATCGCAGCACGCAATTTTTAACAATTTATCTTTTAATTTATTGACTGAAAAAACAATACAGTATCTTTTACAATTATGTCCCATGTTACTTTATTACTCCCTATTCTAAATTTAAACCCTTTACGACATAGCTCCGCTAATTTGTTGTTTGCAAAATGTTTAACTAGTTCTACATCACCTGTTAATATGTGACATATCGGACTATAAATGAACTTTGCTAGTGCATCACGTCTGCTAGCTGGCATATCCATGACTCTTTCACACACGCATTTATTATTATTGAAAATATCATTATCTGAAAGATTTCCTAAAACTTTATTATAATTACAAATAATAGACCCAACAGGTCGTTCATATGAATACACTATTAATGGTTTGAAATCTTTACAACCATTTGGTAACATGGACTTAACTTTCTTTGAATTGATAAGACTGTTAACATTAATTTTGTCTAAAATTTTAGAGGAATAATTTAAAGTGGTCATGACTTTATCTTTTATACGGTTATCTTTGGATTTCTTAGAATTAGCTCTAATATACGGAAAAACGTCCCGCCTAAGGCTCGCATTTAAAAAAAAAAATCTCGCATCTTAAGGTTTCTCTTCGGATTTAGCCCACTTTGAGCCTCCGATTCGCAAATTATGGTCAGTCTCGCATCTTAAAATAATTAATTATTATTTGGGGGTCCTCGCATCTTATGCGAATCACATCTTCTGATCTCGCATCTTACGAGACGTTACTGTATTTTCGTCTTGCTGCTACAACAAATTGATATACTGTAACAGATATAATTAGAGTAGCAACAACAACAATAGTAATGATAATACCAAGTAAAAATTTAGGCATATTTCTCCCCTTGGAAGGTGACATGCCTGTTTCTCTTCCATACACTATTGGCCCATTGGAGAGGTGGTACTCCTGCCTGGAGTGGTTGTCACTGCCGAGGATCTTGTAGTGTCTGCGAAGGACCTTGGTGGGATTGCCAATGTGGTAGACGGAGCAGGCCAACAGGAGGGTGTGTTTGGGGTGTCGCAGGACGATACTCGGCTGTAGTTCTGGGATGAGGCCGGCTGCCAATTCTGTCACGAGAGGGTCCTCTTGGCTCCACACGTGAACGAGGGGGCCACTGGAAGGGGTAGGCGGGTCATGGGTGGGGCAGTGGAGTTGGATGGTTTCCGCGTCTTGCTGAATCTCAAGCTCCTTAGGTTCATCATCAATAGTCACATCAACTGCACTGAAAGATATGACCTCTTTCTTCTGTTGTCGACCTCGTTGTAGGGTACAGGTGATTTCCCCCTCATTCAGGATAGGGGAGGTCTGAACGTAGGTCATATGACATTCCAGGTAGCCCGCCAATGGAAACTTTGTGACCTTCCCGCTGAGTGTCTTAGGGATGCTGTAGAAGTCATGTCCGGTGACGGTTATGGTGAGGTTGGAGGGTGTCTGGGAGCGCTGGAAACATGCACCACACCCTATAGAGAATGGCACTCCTCGAGGTAGCTGCAGGTGTCTCAGTGCTTCCGCTTCTTTTGTGAATGCGTTTCGGGTTTTCCATGTTGCATAGTTGAAGTTATTTATAAAAGAGATGTAAGGTCTTTTAAGGTAATGTGGTGCCCACTGAAGTGTTGAATCTCCAATAGAGCTTTCAATTATACCAAAAAAGCTACTTAAGATAGCACTAGCATATATAATTGTGCATAATATATTCATTACTATTGATTATACACTGTTACAAATCAGTTCCTGGTACAGTACTATAAATTCCAAATTTTCTTCTTTAATTTTCAAGAAATATTTGTTATCAACGCACAGTGTTTCACCAGATGTATGTTATAGAGATATTACAGTACTGGATGATAGACTGCTTGATGATGCAATATTTGATGATAGAGGGCTTAGTGATGCAATACTTGATACAGTGCGTCACGATATAACACTGTACAGTATTTGAGGATACAGTACTCGGTGACACAGTGGGTGGTGACTGAGTGAAGGTGCGACGTATATAGCTGGACTCTTGCTGGTTATGACGCCTTTCCTGTTAAAGGTGGGATTTCTAGAATGTGTTGTATCATCTATGGCACCACTTCCTGTCAGTAAACCTTGTACTCACTGCGTCCAACTCCTGTAATTACAAGAAGATATTATTATTCACCACTGTTGCTATAGTAGGATAAAATTAGCCAATTAGTATGAGGTGTTCCTATTAGCACGCGATATCAATACAAAATACCCACAATAAAATAAGCAGAGTTAGATTAATAAGTAACAAGTGTCAGAATCTACCCCTAACTATCATCGGCGGGTGCCCAACCCCGAAAGGAGTTGAAATAGGGGAGCTATCCCCCCGCCAAAGGTGGCTTTCTAGGGCCTTTCCTAGCTGATGCTGAGAGGATTGGGTTCTAGTCATGTGGTGATGGGCTGGTCTATCCGAGTGAGAACTGAGCGATCTCTGCCATACCCATAGCTTACTCTGACTGTTCCTTTTACTTATATATCTTCTAGATCTCAAGTGGCGGCGTCTTTTCCGTGGATTGACCTCCCTACTGCCAAACTAGAAGTTGGCAGATTGGGAGCCAAAGCATCACATTTTTCCCTTACCCCTCAACTTTCCCTTCATAATTGCTGAGGGGCACAGGGCTTTTGGTGGGGCTTTGGTTTCCCGGCGTTTCCGCACCCTCCTCAGCTCCCTGCCTTGGAGTGGCTTCGGTCACCCAGGCTTTGTTAGTGGTAAGCAGGGAGGATTTTGTGGGGGCGCTCGTTTATGGCCTTGGCCTTGCTCGAGACCTTGGGGCTGTTCGGCCAGACAGCCTGGGGGAATAACAACAACAAACAACCCCTAACTATCATATAATTATCATGTTACTAAATATATTAATCAAGCTCTACTAATTGTCCATGGTTAGTATTTTTAACTCTGTCTCTGTTCTTAGGTATATTATATTTATCTCTGGGTCTTCTCCTGGGCAACCTAGATGTGTATGAATTTTGTATTTTGTTTTTTATGTTGTGTTGTGTTGTCCCTGTTAGGGCTCTGTCTCGAGTCGGCCACCTCCAGCTATTGGGTATGTGCCTGAATACAGTAATTTTTACAATTGTGTGTAATAATTGGAACTCCATGGCTAACCTTCCTTATCTCTACACTTCAATTTGACCAGGCAAGAAATGTTTATGTCCATAAATTTTTACTAAGCTGTGGTGAAAGTACAAACTCAGGAGGACTGTCTAGGAAAAGTGATAGTAGCTAAAAAAATATAACATTTGTTGAACAATGTTGTTGGTGAAATATTGATGTTGAACCTACTGTGGAAAGTCTTGATGATAAAACATTCCAATCCTTCACCCTTGACCCCCACACATAATGCTACCCAAGAGTAGCCATCTGCAAGGCTCCCAATGAACTGATCTCTATAACAATTACATACAAAATGTGACGGTTATATTATACTGTATCTGTTGTATAATTGTGGAGTAACTTTTGTGGAACTTACGTAATAGGGAGTTTGTGGGATTCCCCTTCCCTTTTATCTCAGGAAGGCTAGAAAGATTAGAAATAGTTGAAGCTGTGACTACACAACTTATTCCATCAAATAGTAGACTTAGGTTAATAGACTGAAACTGAGATTTAACAAGTTAGGTAGGGTGATCCAAGTATGTGAGACAGGATCAATGAGCTAAGTTGGAGGGGGAAAGTAGAGAATTAATTTGTTAACATGTCTGTTTTCAGAAGATATTGTCCTGTTGTTTGAAATGTTAGAGGAAATATATAAAATATTTACTGATTATGATGTACTGTATGTGTGAAAGAAGGAATTTTATGTTATTATGAGGAAAGTAGACACTTATGTCTGCGAGGATAGACCATGAAACTACAGTACAATAGAATTATAGAGAAAAGGTTTCACACAAGGATAAATAACAAATAATTTATTATGCTTTTTCCACCAACCAACTTCACATCTAAACTCAATTAATGAAATCAACAAATACATGTGGCACCTCAAGGACTCGAACCTAGGATACTCACATCGAAATTCCGCGCACTTATGCATTACGCTATCAAGACAGTTATTATCGATATTTGAGGGACTGTCAGATAGAAAATTTAAGTAAATTGTGGAGGATGAATGAGAATAGAATGTCATGAAATATTTGGTACACAGCAGTCAAGTAAGAGGGTGAACTGATAATTGAAGACTAAGTGGTTTGGTGGAAGAAAGTGGAACAATAGAAACATACAGTACTCAAAATGGAAGGATCTTTATGTGGAGCATTTCTGTCATGACCATCCTAAGATGATGATAATGATAATGACAGTACTCTAACACACTTTACACAAATTTACAAGTACACAAATTCACAAGTACACAAATTTACAAGTACACTAACACAGAAGTACACTAACATGCAGGTACACTATAGGTAGCGCCAACGAACTTGACAATTATCTCGATCCCTGACCTCTTCGTAACTCAAAAGAACCTTGAGCAAACTGGCTGTAAATTTCCAAAAAAAAAAAAATCCTGGTGGACTCTTCCCAAATTATAGAAATATCAGCCCGATTTCTTATATTAACTTTGAGTTATAAGAAGTTAAGGGGTCCAGATTATTGTCAAGTTCGTTGGCGCTACCTATAACACACAAGAACACATATACAAGCAATCTCACACACATGCACCCAAAACACACAAGAGAAACAGACATGCACACACATACTCTCATACAAATAGATCCAAGCACACATAAACACACATGGAAACTCACACAGGGACATGTAAATTTTCACAACACACACATAAGTATACTAATACAATAACACACAGACACAGTTATACACACTTATTCCTGAGTATATATATATATATATATATATATATATATATATATATATATATATATATATATATATATATACATATACATATACATACATATACATACAGTATATATAATATACACACACACACACACACACACACACACACACACACACACACACACATACATACATACATAATAACACACACACACAAACACAAACAATAACAAACATACCCCTCACAACCAAAGAACCCCCTCATGCACACAAACACCTGGGTCAGTAATCAGGTGAGAGGGCCGGAAGGAGACCATTTAGCCCTAATAGAGACAAACAAACTGTGATAATCCCCCTTCCTCCACTTGCTTCACGCGCACAACCATAACCTAAGGCGCCATATTTCGCACAACCATAACCTAAGGCGCCATATTACGCACAACCATAACCTAAGGCGCCATATTTCGCACAACCATAACCTAAGGCGCCTTATTTCGCACAACCATAACCTAAGGCGCCATGTTACGCACAACCATAACCTAAGGCGCCATATTACGCACAACCATAACCTAAGGCGCCATATTTCGCACAACCATGACCTAAGGCGCCATATTTTGCACAACCATAACCTAAGGTGCCATATTACTCACAACCATAACCTAAGGCGCCATATTTCGCACAACCATAACCTAAGGCGCCATATTATGCACAACCATAACCTAAGGCGCCATATTACGCACAATCATAACCTAAGGCGCCATATTTCGCACAACCATAACCTAAGGCGCCATATTTCGCACAACCATAACCTAAGGCGCCATATTTCGCACAACCATAACCTAAGGCGCCATATTACTCACAACCATAACCTAAGGCGCCATATTATGTACAACCATAACCTAAGGTGCCATATTACTCACAACCATAACCTAAGGCGCCATATTTCGCACAACCATAACCTTAGGCGCCATATTTCGTACAACCATAACCTAAGGCGCCATATTTCGTACAACCATAACCTAAGGCGCCATATTTCGTACAACCATAACCTAAGGCGCCATATTTTGCACAACCATAACCTAAGGCGCCATATTACTCACAACCATAACCTAAGGCGCCATATTATGTACAACCATAACCTAAGGTGCCATATTACTCACAACCATAACCTAAGGCGCCATATTTCGCACAACCATAACCTTAGGCGCCATATTTCGTACAACCATAACCTAAGGCGCCATATTTCGTACAACCATAACCTAAGGCGCCATATTATGCACAACCATAACCTAAGGCACCATATTTCGCATAACCATAACCTAAGGCGCCATATTATGTACAACCATAACCTAAGGCACCATATTTCGCATAACCATAACCTAAGGCGCCATATTATGCACAACCATAACCTAAGGCACCATATTACGCACAATCATAACCTTAGGCGCCATATTTCGCACAGCCATAACCTAAGACGCCATCTTACTCGCAACTATAACCTAAGGCGCCATATTTTGCACAACCATAACATAAGGTGCCATATTACGCACAACCATAACCTAAGGCGCCATATTACGCCATATAAGGCGCCATATTTCGCACAATCATAACCTAAAGCGCCATATTTCGCACAACCATAACCTAAGGCGCCATATTTTGCACAACTATAACCTAAGGCGCCATATTTTGCACAACCATAACCTAAGGCGCCATATTTTGCACAACCATAACCTAAGGCGCCATTTTTCGCACAACCATAACCTAAGGCGCCATATTTTGTACAACCATAACCTAAGGCGCCATATTTCGCACAACCATAACCTAAGGCGCCATATTACTCACAACCATAACCTAAGGCGCCATATTTCGCACAACCATAACCTAAGGCGCCATATTTCGCACAACCATAACCTAAGGCGCCATATTACTCACAACCATAACCTAAGGCGCCATATTTCGCACAACCATAACCTAAGGCGCCATATTTCGCACAACCATAACCTAAGGCGCCATATTTCGTACAACCATAACCTAAGGCACCATATTACTCACAACCATAACCTAACCTTTTGATACCTTTTGATGTGTTCGCCACTCTTCTAGCGGCACCAAGGAGCGCGACGCCCCTCGTTATGGGTGGTGATTTGGTGCAGTAGACTGTTTGAAGCGACAGCTCGCTCCCTTGCGAGGATGGGCTCGTCTGGCACTTTTTGCAGTTCGACATCTAGGGCTCTCTTGAAGTTGTCTAACGAGATGTCCCTCATGTCTCTTACTCGCCGTGGGAGTTTGTTGAAGAGACGTGGGCCTCTGTGTGATAACCAGCCCTCTCGCAGAGAGCCCATAGCACCCCTGTTATTCATCCGGGGGATTTCGCATTCCCAGCCTCTCCTATCACTGAATTTCATGACTATCGGATTATGTAGGTTTGGTACTAAACCCTCTGCGATTTTCCACGTGTATATTATTAGGTAACGTTCTCTTCTACGTTCCAGTGAGTACAGATTCAGTGCTCTTAAACGCTCCCAATAGTGTAGATGTTTTATCGAACTTATATGCGAAGTGAAATTTCTTTGTACACTCTCTACGTCATTTATTTCACCTGCTTTGTATGGGGATGTTAATACGCTACAGTATTCAAGCCGCGGTAGCACTAGAGATTTGAAGAGCGTTATCATAGGCAATTCCCCGCGTGTTTTAAAAGTATGCAGAATCCAACCCGTTAGACGTTTTGCAGCCGCCACTTTGACCTGGTTATGTACTTTGAAACCCATATTTTCAGACATTAATACCCCAAGGTCTTTCACACTGTCTTTCCGTTCTATTATGTGGTTAGATTCTGTTAAGTAATTTGTAATTTCTTTAACACCATTATTATCTCCGTACCGTATTAATTGGAATTTTTCCTCATTGAATTGCATGTTGTTTTCCCTGGTCCACTGGAACACTACATTCATGTCTTCCTGCAGTCGGCCCGTGTCCTCTTGTGTGTTTACTATCTTGCTTAATTTTGTGTCATCAGCAAAAGACGACACCGTACTGTGTCTGGTGTTGGTATCTATGTCGCAAATTAGTATGAGGAACAGAAGGGGCGCTAGCACTGTTCCTTGGGGCACTGAGCTTTTGACATCCGAAGGCTCAGATGTGACTTGGTTTACTGCTACTGATTGTTTTTTGGTTTACGAGGAAATTGTATATCCACCGTCCGATTTTCCCAGTTATACCTTTTGCTTTCAGTTTGTGGGCTATTATACCATGGTCACATTTATCAAATGCCTTAGTAAAATCGGTGTAAATGACATCCACGTTTTTCTTTTCTTCTAGCGCTTTAAGAATTTTGTCATAGTGTTCCAAAAGTTGTGAGAGACATGATCTTCCCGCTCTGAACCCATGTTGACCGGTATTGTGTAGTTCATTTGTCTCCATGAATGTTGAAATTTTGCTTCGCAGGACTCGCTCGAAAACTTTAATGATGTGAGAGGTTAGAGCTACCGGGCGGTAGTTTTTTTGGTAGTGCTTTACTCCCTCCTTTATGCAGTGGGACAATTATTGCGTTTTTCAAGCTATCTGGTATGTCACCAGTGTCTAGACTCCTCCACATTATAGACAGGGGTTTTGAGAGGTTTTCCTTACATTTCTTCATTAGGATCGAATTCCATGACTCCGGGCCTGGTGCCGAGTGGGATGGCATGTTGGAAATGGCCTCTTCTATGTCTTTTGGACTGAAATCAATATCCAGCATCTGAGGGGTTTCCGTGGGGGAGGTTTCCATGAAAAATATATTTTGGTCTCTGATGACTTGTTTCATCAGGCTCACTGAATGCCATTTCATACTGCCTGCTTAAGAGTTCGCTCATTTCCTTTTTGTCCCTGTAAAGAGCCGTCCCCTTTGCTCAGTGGGCCGATGTTTTGATGTTGTTTTAGCCTTTTGTTTGGCGTATGAAAAGAAGTATTTGGAATTTTCCTTTACCTGCAATACCTTTCCTCTCCTCTTCCATATGTTGTAGTTCATATGATATTCTTAGCCTTTGTTCAATTTCCACAATTTCTCTATCTATTTCAACCTTTTGCCTATCCTGTAGATTTTGATGTGTGCGTCTTTTGTGTGAGTATTTTCTTCTTCTGTACAGCCTCCTCCTTTCCCGATCTTGTTTGCTTCTTTCGTTTTGTTTGTCTTGCAGGTATATGGTGGCTACAGATTTGGGTCAGGGTTTTCTGTTATTAAGACTAGACATTCTGCTGGTGTCAGGTTATCCATTAAATCTTCCCAGTCTATTTCTTCCATTTCTGATTTACCTCTTCCCACCTAATGTTTTTGTTATTGAAGTTAAATTTACTGAAGGGGCCGGTTTTTTGTTCTCGATTCTGAGGTTGTCTGTACACTTTCTAAGGTTGTTTTGATCTCAATTAATTTATGATCTGAGTATGTTGTGTCCGATATGTTAATGCTGTGTACTAGAGAGTCGTTAGTGAAGACCAGGTCCTAAGATATTGTTTTCCCGTGTGGGTTCAGCAATATGTTGGGTAAGACTAAAAAAATCACAAAGTTCAAAAAGCTCTCTCGTATTAGTATTTGCTTCTCCGGTGTTATTTGCCACTAACTGGTTTTCTAGTTGTTTCCATTTAATGTTTGGGTAGGTTAAAGTCTCCTAGTCATATAATATTTGGTGTTGGTTCCCCAGGGTTTCCACTTCTGATTTTATTTGTTGAGCTGGGTTTTGAATTCTTCTCGGGATGAGTCTGGAGGCCTGTATGTAACAATAACTGCTAAATTTAGGGATTCTAAACTCCAAGTATTTCCACCACTTCATTACTGTTATTTAGGAATTCAGTACATATCAGTGAGTCATGTATGTACAAGGCTACACCTCCATGTGATCTATGCGTTCTGTCCGCCCTATGTAGGTTGTAACCAGGAATCCATACCTCACTATTTTCCTGATCTTTAATGTGAGTTTCTGTGAGAGCCGCAAATATAGCGTTTCCTTCTTCTAGCAGGCCCCTAATAAATGGTACTTTGTTCGTGGTTCTATTTTTTAGGCCTTGGATATTTGCAAACAAGATTGGGGAGGGATTGTTTGGAGTACTATGTGTACCTAATAGTCTTCGGGATGTATGGGCCACTCTTGGGAGGCCAGGAGGTGCTCGAGGTGTTCTATATGCTCTTCCATCTCCCTCAGTCTCTTTATCTTCATCTGCCCTTTCCCTCCTTGCCTTTTTCCTCTGTCTCGTCCTCGCATAGCTAGAGAGTTTTTTGGGCTACCATTCGTGTTAGGTCTAGCATATCTCCAAGTCCCTTTAATATGAAAAGCTGGGCATTTCATATTGTAGCAGGTCTTGTTCTCAAGTGATGTCTTGCAAAGGCATGGGTGGTGGTATTTGCAGGTTTCACCAAATCTACATTTTCCATGTCTGGTTTGCACAACCATATTTTGCACAACCATAACCTAAGGCGCCATATTACTCACAACCATAACCTAAGGCGCCATATTTTATCTTGTAGTATAGATTAACCCATATATTATCTTGAGGTGTAGATTAACTTTTTGGGTAGGTTTAGTTAGTTTGGTTTTATTATTATTTATTTCACGATTTTTTCACGACCTGTTTTGTTTTCTTGTTTATATTATCTTGTAGAATAAGTTATGAGGTAGGTTTAGTTTTTTTTTCTTTTCTTTTGTTGTTTGTCTTTATTTCACTTCCACAACCTATATTATCTTGTATTGTAGATTCATTCATGGGGAAGGGCTTCGTTTGTGTTGAATGTGCGGAGTGCAATGTACAGTGTGTTATCCCTCAATAATAGCACACTGATAGTATATGGCGGATGATAAGTACGTCTGCACCCGAGAGAGAGAGAGAGAGAGAGTTGTATTTGAGTATATTTGTATAATTTTTCACTCGTCGTTTAAACCTCAGTTTATTTCCCCAAAGGGAGGATCATACAAATATACAAAAGATACTACTTTCTTACATAAGCACACTGTTATTATGTCACCTAGGTACGAACATAAATGAGAGAGAGAGAGAGAGAGAGAGAGAAAGAGAGAGAGAGAGAGAGAGAGAGAGAGAGAGAGAGTGAGAGAGAAGAGAGAGAGGAGAGAGAGGAGAGAAGAGAGAGAGAGAGAAAGAGAGAGGAGGATCGAGAGAGGGGGGCGAGAGGAGAGATAATTTGTTGTTGTGTTTATGATCCAACGCCTAACTAGACAAATATATACTGAGCACTGACGGAAGAATTATCATCATCTAATCATTAATATCATCATCTACCTTTATATGTCCACCGCAGAACAGGTGTATCCTTGTTTAGCTAATTAGTAATTACAAAAAGCTGGTGGTCCTGTTTAAGGTTTATTTTGTTTTTAAAGGTATACAAGTACATCTTTCCCCTCATCCTAAGCCC